>JACAVU010000001.1:40438058-41022168 GCA_014183005.1 Castanea mollissima | reverse complement strand
ATGCGTCCATAATGCAATGTACTATGTTATTAAACTTTAAAGGGAACAAGACCATGAAAGTTGTTAGATGTTAGGCTTTCAATTGCTCGGATAAGGGTATTACAAAAATTGAAGTGTAAACTGATTCATCTTCCATTATAAATGAGTGTAACTTTAATGAGTGTCTTTAAATACCCTTACCCGAAATCAAAAATAAATTTGTTCATCACCTATAGTGGGAAAAAAGTATCTTTAAATATCAATTATATGGCACATTTTTCTTTCATTGTGTGAACTCTAGCCACCCTAGCTTCACACAATATATAGAGGTATGGCATATTACTAATGCATAAGAGATGCACCTCTTGTAGTCGAGAATCTCTCACGCTATTATGATTGTTTTATAGCAATAATAGCCACTGCAATAGGTATAAGATTTAACAACGATTTTTTTTTTCTAGATATATTGAAAAAAAGAGAAGAGAGACAATAAGGCTACAAAGGATCCTAGTATAAAATTAGCACTTCTCACATTACATAATATATGAAAGCATTACTGCTACCAAACAAGGCTTCAACAACATAAAGGAAAATTTCCAAATAAACTTTTTACAGAAAAGACAATCACCTAGATTGGTTCCACAAACTTATCTAAAGCCCAAACTCAATCAATCTTGGCGAGATTTGGAAATCGATTCAAACAATTTTTTTCGATGTGAGAGAGAGAAGGGTGTTTGGTAAGTCTAATCGAGCCGAAGAGGGAGTAGTTCCACCAGCGACAGTGACTAACAACAGTGACTAGAGGTGGCAGAGAAGAAGCTTCTTCCTTATTTCAGCCAGGAGGAGTTGTTGAGAAGAGAGAGAAAAAATGAGATACAGAAGAGGGCTTCTAAGAGTTTAAAAATCATCATGACAACAACGAGTGGTGACAACCGATGAGAGGAGCTCAAATCTTTGGCTATGGAGGCCTCAGTGTGAGAGAGGGTTTAGAAGGATTTACAATTTAAAATTGTGAAAAAAGACAAGAGAAAGCTCAAGAAAATAAATAACAGTGAAAAGAGGGTCAGGACTAAGAATTAGGGTTTTGGTGTTAGAATAGTTTGAAATTTGGGGGGAAAAAAACTTGGTACCCATTGGATACCCAACGGGTTTCCCATTAATACTCATTTATTGGTTAACCATTTGAGTCCTTACCCATTTAACCAAATCTTTAATTGAGCTGAGTCAAAACTTATCCGATTTAGGTGGGTTATGAGTGGTTTTCTCGGGTTGGGTAAAATTGTCACCCTATACATGGGCAATGAAAGCCAAGGGATTTTGAAACGTGAAGCACAGATGGCTATCCCATACTCCATTGAATCCACCTTCCTAGCCTGTCCCTGTTTGTTGCCGTCATTACTGCGTCTTTGTGTGTGCCGCATCACCACCAGAAGCCCACTAATACTCATCTTCGTTCACGTTCACCACCAAAGCCCACTACCACTATACTCCATCTCTATTCACTGCTCCGAAAGTTTCTCCAAGTTGCCCTAACTATGATGTCTTTTGATTGCTGGGAGTTGGATGGAAGTATATTGGAGAGAAATAGTGTGGTGTTTAGAGGAAGTAACTGAAACAGGGGAAACAAAATTTAAAAAAAAAAGGAAAAAAATAGTTAATTATGAATTTAATAAAATATTTGGACGTGGCTTAAATGGACTCAAATCATCGTAGCTTTGAATAAAATGATTACATATCCTATTCCAATATCGCACGAGCCCGAAGCCATAGCAGCTGCTGCATGACATAAATCGCTCTCATTTCAGCGCGTGCGTGAGCCATAGTAATACTTTGACACTTCTATTAGCACCACTAGTGACTGTCACCCCAATGATACACAGATGATCTATCAAAGAAAAATGATAGACAGATGAATCCCACCACAAGTATTGTATGAGATGAAACTGTTTCTGATTGCCTGCCATTAAGCCACAATTTAAGCTTATACAACACTCTAGCACACACTCGAGATGCAAAATAATAGGCCACATGTAAAAACAATGACTAACCATCAATGTCTAATTCTTACAGGTTCATCTGCAACCGCATAAATACTGCAGTGACCAACACTCCTCAAAATCTTACCATAAGTTCTCTTTCAAAACTTCAATTTCATCTCCTATTCAGTTCTCAATGTCATTGTCTCCTTACATGGAACCACATAAATAATTGCAATAATCAAGAATATCAGAAACTTACTGATAAGCGAATTAACTCTCAAACTTCATTTCTGTAATTCCTATTTCATAAGGTGAAACATGAAGTTATCTATGCACCTCACTTCAGCCAAAATAGGCAAAATAATTCCACTTCCTTTGCCATTAGAGAGAGAGGGGGCATTCATAAATTTTGCTAATAAAAGTTCATACTTTACACCTATGTCTTTTTGATAAGTCATACTTCACACCTATGTCAACAACAGGGAGGCATGGTTTACACCAACAAGCAACTGAAAACTAAGATCACAGTTCGTCATTCAACACATGATCCCCATCTCCCTCCTTACCCCCCCTTTTCTCACTAATTTGGGGGATCAGATAAAAAGTTAAATCCAAGAGGCCATTAATCTCCAAATGTTGCAAATCTACAAACAGAATGGCAACACAACTCTTATTTTTTCCCCAACCATATTTACAATACTGCGCACCCCAAAAATCCATAGTATGCTACAAATTCTGATACCTAGCCCTCCCAGGGATAAAAAATGCACCATATAAATGCCATTTTACTACTGCAAGCATTCATATTATATAACTTGGTGAGTCTTCTGATCTTTTTCTTTCATATAATTAAAAGTTTGACCCAAACCTGACAAAAAGTATCCTTCTCAGCCAGGAAGTTTCCCTCTCCAAACCACTGCTACATGAAATTTACAAATTGACCCCAACAGGCTCAAAATGGCTTTGATCTACAAACTCTACATGGTGTTCATTTTAAAATGAAAGTTTCAGTTTTCTCAAAAATATACTCAAAAGTGTAGCTTCTTTGGCCCTGAAACACATAAAACAAGCCAATATTTATGGTTGGCTATGGAGCTTGAAATGAATACAGACTTACATTTCAACTAAGTTTCTAAAATCATAAAATTTAGAATCATTTAGCTTGCAACTGCTTCTCCAAATATAATGCCTCAAAACCTTAAACTGAATCTAAATACTATTATACTAGGAACATTTCAGGATGTTAGCAAGCACGACATGAGCACGAGACACAATAATACTTGAAAAAAGAACACAGTCATTATATTTGATTATTAATTAATAATTAGTTCAGGTGTACTTTAGGGCATAATTATTAGTAGCAATCAAATTTTTATTATTTATTTACTACATAAATCAACTTCAAAAATAATAAATAAAATAGTGCAAATAAAGGATCATTTTTAACAATAATTTTTTTTTTTTTTATAAGTACAAGATTTATTGATATAAAAAGAAAAAAAAAAAAAAAAACCCTAGTACACTGGAAGCATACAGTGGTCTACAAATCAAGTACAAAAATTACATAAATCAGAAAATCAAGAAAAGAAGAAAATGATTGGTTTCGCAAAGCTAACAACCAATCCGATAAAGTTCTAAAGAAAATAACTGAGATCTGGCATGGGATCTCTCATTATCTTCAAAAGACCGTAATATGTTAATAAATAATGTTTTAACAATAACTTTATACTTATAAAACATTCATGTAAAAAAATAAAAGTGAAAAATATAACAGGACCATAATTTATTGGAATACAACAATCATAAGCACTTAACCAAAACTATTATACTTTATAACAATATAAATAAATAAAACCCTTGTTTTTGATAGATACGAGAAAATAGAACTCTCTAAAAACAAAATGAGAAAAATAAAATAAAAAAACATAGAGAACAAAAACAGCGGAGAGTAGCAAGACAGATGTAAACTAAGAATGAGGAGCAATCAGCGATGAGCATTGATAAATCAGATGGTGTGATGGCCATGACAGGTCGCCAATCTGACAGTGAGGATGGCTGACAAGTTGACAATGAGAAGCTGAGGATCGACAATGGCGCAACATAGACAGAGTATGAGAGAGATGAGAGAAGCTATTCTAGAATGAGACAGAAAGAAATTTGTTTGAAGCATTTGTTCTATTGATTGATGGTCCTCGTTATCACGGTAGGGATGCAAATCAGTATTTTTTCTTTTATTTTTTAAATTTTTTTTAAGCCATATTGAGAGCATGCCACAACCGTGTTTTTTTTTTTTTTTTTTTTTTACCAGACCTCCATGGACACACATGTAGCCATGTCTAAGCCATGCCTCCTAGGTTACATCTAACTACAACAGGAAGCTTCAAAATAAAATTGCATGCATGGCCTATATTGTATAATGCATTATATTTAAATTGCTATTAGGAAAAGAGAAATTCACTAGAGAATAAAAAATGTAAGGTGATTTCACAACAGAAGAATCTTTTATACAACTAAATTCTGTGAATTACATCATCCTTGCCCCCCCCCCAAGCCAAAAGAAAACAAAAAACTTAGACCTAGGGATGGCAAGGGATTGGTTGAAGGCTGGGAAGATCTCCCAAGCTAGAATAGATAAAATTATCCCATCTTAGTCCAATCCAACAAGTGGGATTTAGGACTTAAATACCAAATGAATCCATCCATTTAACAATAAAAGACTTTGTGAGTGCATTTGGTTGGGAGGAAACATGGTAGGATGGAAGAGGGTTGAGAGAACAGAAGAGATGGATTAATAATTTCTCTTGTTCAGTAGAATGGGAAAATGGAAGGAATAAGGGAGTGATGGACATTTTATATTAGGCCCCCATTTTAATCTTCCAAATGGGAGGAAAATAAGAGAAAGTATCTTACATAGATAAAGTTTATGAAAAAAAATTCAACACAAGAATCCAATAGGAATGTAATACAAAATACTTATTCTCTACCCTTTCTATCCCTTTCAACCAAATACTAATAATAAAATATTAATCTCTTCTTTCCTTATTATGTTCAGCCTTTTCACGTTTTCTCTATGAAGCACGGGCGGCCTGCGGCTGCGCGGGAGCCTCGGCAATTAAAAATTAAAAATATTTTATTTAATATTTTCTATATATTTTTACTACTAAAATATTCTTAAAAAAACATATTACTATGCCTTCATTCACAAAACAAAGAAAGCAAAAAGCAAAGAAAACACAAAACAAAACACAAAACCAAAAAGAAAACACAAAGAAGCAACAAAATATTCAAAATAAAATGAGGAAGGACAGATTTAGGGTTTTTGGGTCTCATTTAAGCCGATTTCGGCGGTTTCCGGCATGATTCAAGGCCAATTTGGCCTTTTTAGGCCTGTTTCGGCCATTTCGGTCGCTGGCCGATACGACCGATATGGCCGATTCTAGCGGTCGCAAGTCGGCACGATTCAAGCCGCGTCGGCGCGAGTCGGCTGAAAAAAAAAAAAAAAAAAAAAAAAAAACACATTGTAGACACGGCCTAACGCGGCACCGACGTGCGAGCAGCGGCGTCCCTCGCGCGTCGCCGCGTCCGTGCATCATAGCTTTTTCTTTCCTCTCACTTTTTTATCCTCTCTACCAACAAACCCTCTGGTTGCAACTCCACACCAACAGAATATTCTATAACAAAATTTGAAGTAACCTAGACCTTTAGATGGCAATTGGTTAGGTGAATCCCATAAGGTCACCCAAATACCCAAATCCAACTAAAATCCCATTTCAAGCCCATCCTAAGACAAGTTGGGTTTCAACCCACTTAACCACTGATACCAGAGCCACCTCACTTGATAAAGATACAAATGAGACAGAAATGGAAAAGAATTTTAAATTTTTGCAAGAAGAAGAAAAAAAAGATTATCTAGCATTTTTCTATAAAAGCCACAAGCCTTACAAACCTTGCACCAAGGCGTGCTGTTGATCATAGCATCGAGTTGGTTCCTGGATCAAAGCCTCCTTTTAAGGCCCCATACAGAATGTCCCCAATGGAGTTGGCTGAGATGAGAAAGCCGTTGACAGAACTGCCAAACATCCCAAATTAATGCTTGAGCATTACAACATCTTTCTGTCACAATATATAAGTCTTTCAAGGGGGCTGCCAATTACATCCCATTAAGTTCCACAGACCCTATTGAGTCGGTAAATTCATTAACCACTCTAGATGCATACATGAATCCACTTTGATTTTTGAGGGATTTACTATTTCATTCCCCAACCACCACAACTCTTAATGGTTACCCAAACCCAACCTATTAGGAAGGATTAGGTGACCCTAAAGGGCACTAATGCCCTACTCAACCCAAAGGAAATATAATAATAATAAGTAATTATATAAGCAATTATCAACAATATAACCCCTAAATAATTGCTAATCTTGAAAACAAACTAATCATATAAATGCAGCATATGCAAGTATATGTAGTCTTATTTATGCATCCCATACTATCTATTAATTCATCTATGAATAACATCGAGCCCCATCTCCTACCTTTTTAGCCATGCCATGCCCTGTTTCAAGTTGGCAAGGCAAATCAGAAATCAACATGCATGCTCAATCATGCTCATATTCTACTGTTTTCTATTACACAATGAAGGGCCATATGATATATAGTGTTGAATTCGGACAACATTTTGAAGTACTTATTACTTCTACGGTTCTACCTACTATTATATTTGAACTAACAACAAGATACCTGCTGAATGAAAGCAATACTCTTAACTCTAAAGTTAACTAAGTCAGTTATCACTGTAAAGAGAAAGAAATGACATCTATCAGACTATCACATCATGGATTACAAATGGGGGCCTTGTAATGATATGCCAAAACCACTGTTTGCTCCATGCCTCATCAAAGACTTGGTTTGCGTAATCAATCAATCTAATTTAGAACTTTTTTTTATGACAGAAAAACTCCTCAAGGCAAGGCCACTTTCATGTCCCACCCCAGTCAAGTAACCCCAGAAACCCTGTTCACAGGAACTGTGTATCACGTAATCCCAAGACACGAACTAAAGACATCATGGAGGCCAAGCAATTGAGCTACCCAGTGTAGGCTTAAACTTTAGAAGATTTGACCCACAACATTGCCAGTGCCATTTGCCAAGAGCTCATAGCTCAATTTTTTGGCACCTCCTGTAGTTTTCCGACAAAGACATCCAGGGTTCAAATCCCCTCCTCGTGAACTATTGAATTATCAATAACTAAATAAAAGCCACTGTAGGTGGCCATCCAAAGAATCTGACATGCTTCATAACATTTGGACAAAAATTGTACCTATGGCATGGCTTTCAAACAGCTTGCGTTTTCAAAGGCCAAAATATTTTTTTTTGGGAGCATAAGTTTTGGAAAAAGAGAAGACTGCAACAAAAGTACCACACCAGAATTAACATAGTACCGCAGGCAAGATGCACAATTATGCACAAGAACTTGTTCTTTTAGGCAATCCCAATTGAAAATGGAACAGCTAGTCAATTATGCAAAAGCAGCTCTATACTCAGGCAAAAATACGAAAACAGAAAAGCCATACGGCCGTAGTCTAACGTACAACACACATAACTACAAAATTAACCCAATTTCAAACTCAATCAGATATGATATCCACAGTGAAATCACATCAAAATTACGAAACCCACGAAAATCATAAATAAAGTACTGATCACATTTAAAGTATTAGAATATAAGACAAAAAGGTCGTCGTAAATTGAGTATTACAGACCAGAAAGGTAGCACACTTGTTCTCTCTTTGTTTATTATAACAATTAGTCCACAATCCCCGCTAAGAAAGAGAGAAACAGCTTCAATAGCTCCAAATTGACTAAAATACCATATAACACAATAGCGATTATCATATACTTTCATACGTTCACTTAGCCGGAGCGGAGCAGGAGCAGGCAGAGAATCGGTGGCAGCGGGAATCTTAATATAGCCGAAATTCTTGAGATTGGCATCATCGTCATCGTTGTTGTTGTTGTCGTCGTCGTCGTCTGAGAAGAAGAGGGGAATGCGGAGTAGTCGGATGGAGGAGAAAGCGGTGGGAGAAAGAGACCAAGCGAGGTACATGGTGGCGGCGGTGAGGGTCGCAGCCAACGCCGAAGAGGAGAGCGACGACGACACTCAAGATGTCCTTGGTGCGGTCACGGAGGGAGCTGAAGTCGTAGCAGCGAGGGTTGCTGGGGTTTCCTGTACCCCAACGGCATGTTGTTGCGGTGGATCGGTCGCGGAAGAGGAAGATCTCGGTGGTGGTTGGGAAGCCTTGTTCTTGCAGTTGGGGTTTCGGGTTGAAGTGCTGATCTCGGTGAAGACGGGGACGAATCCCGAGGATGATGATGGTGAAGAAGGGTTTGTTGGTTAACGGGTTTGAAGGAGAAAGAGTAGTAGGAAGATGAAGAGGGTCTTGCAAGGCCTGGCCGTCGCTGAGATTGTTGCCACCGATAGGATCAGAAGTTGGACCAGGATGACACGACTGAATCAGTGAGGCATGGCCGTGTGATTTCGATATTATCTTCTTGGTCTTCTTTGCGTCTTTTGGTTTTTGCTTTGTGCTTGGTCTCCTTTTGCGTCAACCGTACCTTTGTGATATTTGTAGATTACTACCTTCTTATGATATTTGTATGCCATCTAATCCTTGGCTCCCAAGGACTCAATATATCCGTTTTTGAAATTGGGGCACTATAGCAGTGATATATCTTTTATTTTTGGTCAAAGGAAAAGATATGTTTACACTTTACCCTTCTTATTTAGTCTTATCAGGGATTTGCAACAGCCTCAACAAAGAGCTTGCCTAAACATCGGTTTGGTGGGAAACTCAAGCAACAGCTTTTAATGATTAAATACTAAAATTATGGAGTTTAAAAAAATAACATATTGGTAGAGTGTTTGTTTAGGAGTCTTTAAATTACGTTTCTTATTTTAAGGTGTTTAAACCTGAATTTAAAAAACTCTTTTAGCAGTTTCAGTTTTCAAATAACATTGTTCAATGGCACTTTTGTAATATTTTAAAAACGGTAGGTCTCACTTATTAGACTACAAGCCATCACTTAAAAAAACAATACACATACCAACACACAATTATGTTTTTTTCACTTTTAAAAAAACATCATTAGAAATATAATACTAAACATTTTTTTAATTATGGGTATCTTAAATACTTGTTTCCACAACACTTTTTAAACCACGATTTTCATATATTTTGAATAACAATACTCAAACACCTCTACAAACAAACGCTTTTTTTTCTCAAACACTAAACAGAGTCTAGATAGATGAAGCAAGGCTATTGTAGTTCAATAACCATTTTAATTCTTTTTTTTTTCTCGCTCTTTCTTCATTCTCTCTCCATGCATTAACAGGTTTCTCTCTCTCTCAAAATTGATTCCAACAAAGTAGGCAAAATTGTCTTGGGTTGATCATTTGGCTGTCTAATTGGTGTTTGGTCAATTCAGCGATGGATGCCAAAGTTAAGATGGTTGGGTCACCATAGGAATACATATGGATTGGATGAGGGATTTTTTCAACCCAACCCACCATGGTGGGTTAAAAAAGCCAAGCCATCACAAGGGTTCATCCTAACCCATGTGGACCATGTTAGACCCATGGGTTTGAATATTGTTTTCATTACTATTATTAATATAACATTGAGAATTAGAACAACACTACCACAAATAGACCAATTTATAACCAAATAATCATGCGCATAACATCAAACCAACATAACCTATATGAGCATAACTTAGGGTTTGGGTTCTATTTAGGAAAAGGGGTAAAAAAAAAAAAAAAAGTAAATAACAAATTATATAATATATTTTACATATATTTTCTAATTTTAAATATATTAATATAGGTGGGTCAAGTCAATGTATGTTGATTATATTTTCTGACTTGAACCTAACTCAACCCACTGTAAAAACAAATTTCACAACCCAATTCACTAACCCTTAAAAACTGACCTAACCCGACAAGTTGAGTTAGATAGAGTCAATTTTAGTGAGTTGGAAGCACACCCCCTAAGATCACATCTGGGTTGATTTAGCGGTAGAGGCACATGGTTATGTCTCGAACTTGCAATGGGTAATGAACGACAATTGTCATGGTTGCCACGTGGTGGGTGCATTATTGTCTTCGGTCGTCGTTGTGGGTCTTTTTCTTTTCTTTCTTTTTCTTCTTTTTTGCTAATGTGGTGTTGTTTGATCTATGTTTTGTTTGTTTAGTTTGGTTGTTAACATTGTGATTTGATTTTTTTTTTTCATCTAGGTTTGAGGGATGACATTGATTGTTTGATAGGTTGTAGGCATCAGCCATGGTTGTGTTTTGTTTGTTTGGATTTGTTGATGTTGGAAGATATGTTAATTAGGGGAAAAATGGTGAAAACAAATTCTTTAAAAGAGAAAAAAAATAATATTTAAATAGAATAATGATAGAGTATTGAGCTTGATGTAGTGGTTTGTGAGTGGTAGAATAGCTAAAGTAACCACAAAAAAAAAAAAAAAGGAGTTTTAGGGGTCAATTTTGGCTTAAAATGCATTAGGCTAATGCTAATGCTTTTGTAATTTAGTAGTATTCAAGGATCAAGTAAAACAAGCTTGGTGCCAACTTGCCATCTAATCTTAATGTTGGTGGTGGGAATCTAGACGTAGCCAAGTTTCCAAGGGTTAAGCTAATCATCAGAGAAGAAGTTTTGAGAGAAGAAAGACCAAGTGAGGAAAAAGCCAATGAGGGTTTCACAAACAATACCATTGAGGAAACCCGTTACAATGCTCAAGATGACCCTATGGATGGAGCTAAAGTTATATAGGGGGGGGGGGGGGGAGTAGTCATTTGGAAATGGTATGTTATTGCAAATAGACACATTTCAATATGGGTGACAAAATAGGTTTGGTTGGTCATAGTGGCTTATGGGTTGTTGTATTATGGCTAGGATCGAGAAGATGATCGTAATTTCTAAGGAGGGGAGGGAGGGGTCTTGAAAAGCTTGGCCTTCGCTTGTGAGATTGTTGCTATTGATAAGATCAACAGTTGGATTAGGAGGACAATGTGAGTGTGAGTCAATGATGCCATGGTCATGGATATTTATATATTGACAAGTTTGACAAGATGAGTTCAGGCTCGGCCCAAAATAGTTTGAGGCCTAAGGAGAATATTAAAGGGGCATTTTTATATCTAAATATCACTTAAATAATATTTAATTTATTTTTTATATTATACATTTTTTTATTTCAAATCTATTATTAATTCATACTAATTAATAAGACTAATTTATCAAAAGTGAGCTAGTGATACTTACTATGTAGGTTTTGTACACTGACGTGTCACCAATAAAAAAAAGTTGTTCAAAACATTCATTTGTTATATTGTTTGAGTGACATCAATCATATCCTGCCACAATAGTTTGTTTTTTGTCATAAAATTTGCATTAGTTTTAGCATTTTTCATTCACTTAATGGTGAATTGGTGATTGTGTTGTATTTCTATTGTTTCATAATATTTTTGTGTATGGAGAAAATGCTGAAGTTACTACAAATTTTACTATAAAAAGTTACAAACATTGATTTGATATTTTAATAAAGTAATAATGAGTATTGAATTACTTATTACTTATTGTGATGGGTGGCATACTAATTTATAAGACCTATTTGATAATAAAAAAAAAGTGCAAATACCTCTTTTTTTTTGTAATTAGAAAAAAAAAAAAAAAAAAAAAAGGTTACCGCCCCATATTAATTTAGGGGGCTTTCCATGTCAAGGGGCCTTAGGCCATGGCCTAAATGGGCTAGGCCTATGGCTGGGCCTGGGTGGGTTACTTAAAAAAAAAAAAAATCTAAGGCTTTATTTTTTAAATTTATGATTAACGTAAATTACTTCCTTTCATAAAAATAAACAAATTAAATTTGACATTAAATTAGTTCTAACTAATCCAATTTGGATTCAGATTCTCTAGAGTTCTTAGGGTACTCTACCAGTAGATTTCATTAAATCATAACCACTCTTTAATGATTTAATGGTTTAAATTCCGCCATGTCAACATTTCATTAATAATATTATTAAATATAAAATAATGTTTTTAAACAAACAATTAAGATGATTGTTAATGAAATACTGACATGGCAGAATCTAGACCATTAAATCATTTAAGAGTGGTTAGAATTTAATGAAATCTACTTGGTAGAGTACCCTAAGAACTCTGTACTCTAGAGGATCTGAATCCATCCAATTTAGGGCCAATGAATTTAATCCTTCATAATCACATGGCTCATGCATTAATATGCTAGCCATTAATTCTTGATGTGGCTTGATTTTTTAATTAGATGGCTTAATCTTTAGGCTTCGTTTGTGAGTTCATAAGGGAATGAAATAGAATTATCATAAGGGAATGAAAATTAATGGAATGTATTTAAGTAAGGGAAAGAAATGGAAATGATTGGAATCAAATTAAATTAAGTAACCTTAATTGGATGTTTAAAATTAAGGAATAAAAATGAATGAAAATGAATGAAATGTAAGTAATTTGCTTAGGAACAACATGGAGGGAATGGAATGGAATCTTTTAAGGTAATATTACTATTAGACCTATATTTTAAAATAAGGGTTGAATATATAGGGGTATTGTGGGAGTTATAGTAAAAAAATTATTAAATCTAATTTCATTCTCTCTCAATTTCGGAGGATATGAAAATTTGAGGTTCTAAAAGAATAAAGAGGAATGAGTGTTTCCTTTTACCCATTCCATTTCATTCCCTCCCACTTAAACTCTCAAACAAGGGAATGAATTTTCCATTCCCTCAATAAAACTCTCAAACAAGGAAGTGAATAATATTTTAAAATTATTATTTTCATTCCATTCCATTCCCTTCTCCCAAACAAGACCTTAGGTTCTTCATGTTGTTTTGATCGTGACGTTTTGGAGTGATACTTATGTCCCTTGAATGATTCAAATGCCATTTTTACTCTTGGGTTATTTCAAACTTACTATCTATCCATTTGTGAATTCAAAACCACTCAACTTTATAAAAACTTAGGTGGCCCAAACCAACCAAGGAAACATGGTCACCTCTTGGAGACCTCACAATGAGAAGAGAAATAAATAAATAAAAGAGAAAAAAATTCATATTATGTTGGCCTTTCTACTTCTAGTGCATTGCACAAAATTTTAACTATAAAAAATAATAATTTGGAGGATAATTAGAATGAAAATGGATTGTATTCAAAATATAGAAATACTTGATATGAAATAATATTATAATTAAAATAACACTTCCTGCCACCACACTTAGAATGTAATTAGAATCTAATTTTAAAATATATATATAAAAAAATTAAAATCTAATTTAGATTCTTAATTCAACTTACTCTGATGTTGTTTTATATATTACGTACTATTAGTATGTAACCTGTACATATGAATTATAGTGGTGCTATTGATATTAGTTTGAGTAATTAAACATATATGACATAGTTAATTAGGGCATTTAGAGGTACTAAATAGTTTTCCTTGCAATTTTCATGATATCGATTACGTTAAGTTTTTCATTATATGTCATTAGATATCTAATTTTGAAAATCATTATTAGATACTACATATACAATTTATTCATAATTATTGCCTGTAAAATTCTACTAAATACCACATAAAATAAAATAATATTGGTAAAATAGTATCTCTTAAATTGAATGGGGATAGGCCATGAGGTTGTTTAGTTCAATTACAGTTTGTTACGTTCAATGTCTTCTTATACAAAATATCAAAATAAAAATTGTATGAAAAATATGCTTATTAGTTTAGAGAAAAAATAACAACAAAAATATAAACAATTTAATTTGTATGAAAAACTAACAAAAGCAAAATTCAATTTTGATTCTAATTGATTTTTTTTTCTCTAAACTTTGGTTTACACACACACACACACACACACATATATAACCTAATTAGTAATGAACCATGCATAGTCATAACATACTACATAGACTAGTGTGTAGTCCTGCGCATATGCAAGAGTACAATTAAAATTTTAGAAGATATTTAAATTATACATGGAATTATTTTATAATTTTTTTTGAACTATACATTTTTAAAATATAGAATGGTTTCTCATTATATGCGTGTGTATGTGATTTAAAATTTAATTGGTTAAAACTCTTTGGTTTTCGCACCCAATATTTCACTTGCTAGAAAAATAGAATACTTAGATGGATTAGATTTGAACTCTTTGTTCTTTACACTCAATAATTTGTGTAGTACAAAATTAAAAATTAAAAATTAAATAGGACATGCAACACACATTGAGAATCCAATTAAAATCGAATTGAATTTTCTCTAAACTTTGTCTATTTACATACATACATACATACATATATATATATATATATATATATATATATATATATGACTTATAAATTTGAATTGTTTTAGTTACTTGATTAGGTTTTTGGTATGGTTTATTTATATGAGCTTCTCATTTTCTATGCTAAATTAACTTATTTGATGCAAAATGGACTTCAATTATAAATTTAATTAAATTTTCTCTAAGTTTTGTCTATTAATTATATATATATATATATATGTTTTTATTTCAATGAGATTTTGACCTCAACAGTGTTATTAATATTAGAAGGAAGCAAGACTTCAACCAACATTTTATTTTTTAAAATAAATATATTTTTTATAGTTTTTATACTGGAATTGATAGATGCAACGCGGAGGGGCCTGTATATCAAGGACACATAAAAAGATGTTAAACTAGTTTAATATGCATTCACCCAAAAAAAAAAAAAAAAAACTAGTTAATATGCAACCCTTAACTAGGAGAGAAGAGGAGGGCAAAAATCCAATTATTATTAAAAAAAAAAAATTATCTGACGTGGCAGGTGGTGAGTGGGCAGTATATAAAAAAAGAAGCGACGTCGTTCCGGGGATGAAATCGCAGAAAACCCTGGGTCCCGTTCAAAAACCCTAACAGCAAGAGAATCTATAGCTTCCTCTTCCTCTTCAAGTCTTTTACAGCAAGAGCAGTGAAATCTCAGGTAATCATTCAGCATCATCATCATTCTTTTATATTATTTTTCGTTTTTGGATCATTACGCTGATTGCAAAAGTGAAATCATAGAATGGGGTATAAGAAAGAAGAGCGAAGGCGAGTTAGAACCAGAAATCGAGAATGGTCGGAAGAAGCCGATGATGCAGAAGGAGGAGAAGGAGATACTGCCTTCGACGATAAAGAACAAGGAGAAGCGGTCGGAAGTGCACGCCAAGCTCAAGCACCAGAAGAAGCTCGAGAAGCGTAAGAAGGCTAAGGCTCGCGATGCTGCCGAGAAGCGAGCTCTCGAGCTCGGCGAGGAGGTATATCCTTTTCGTTTTTACTTTCTTTATTACAACAATTGCAGACTTCTTAATCAAATTGTTTTTTTTTTTGTCTGGTTTTGTTGATTATTGCAGCCGCCGCCGAAGATGGTTCCTCGTACCATTGAGAACACCCGAGAATTCGATGAGACCGTGTGTAAGCCCGATGATGAAGAGGTAAAATTTGATGTTTTTCTTTATTTTGAATTAAGCTTAAAAAACTAGCTGTGTTGGCTTCCAAGTTCATGGAATTTAATTGAGCTGCTTGCGTATTAAGTAAGTACGTGCTCTGTAATTAAGCGAAATTCGAAAAGAAATTCATTTGCGAAATTGTTTTATGGGTTTCTTTCATTTGCATTGTGTGGTGGTGGTGGAAGGGAGGGAGGGTGGGTTGTAGGATATATGACTTTGGGGGTTGAGATGTTTAAATTTTTATCGGAATTTGATCAGTTCTGTTAGAATCATGTAATCTCATGCGTTGATGATATGATTTCATCTTTGACTTTTGCAGCTGTTTGCTGGAAATGATGCCGATGAATTCGGTGCAATTCTAAAGCGTGAACGTACTCCAAAAGTTCTAATCACCACTTGCCGTTTCAATTCTAGTGTAGGTCTTCCTTGTTGCCATTTTAATTGTCTTATGCCACCCATGAAGCTCAGCATGAATATAAATATATTTAATATTATTTTATCTTTGGTTTATGTATTTGGTTTATAGAGGGGACCTGCTTTTATATCA
Organism: Castanea mollissima; assembly: GCA_014183005.1. NCBI lineage: Eukaryota > Viridiplantae > Streptophyta > Magnoliopsida > Fagales > Fagaceae > Castanea > Castanea mollissima. Next base: position 41,006,094 of record JACAVU010000001.1, on the reverse strand, counting down.
GAGCTGCTTTCTGTGATCCCAAATGCACATTACTACAAGAGAGGAACCTATGACTTGAAAAAGGTGCTTTCTATTGCCCCCCCCCCCCCCCCTCTTCCGGCTCTATGAGAAGACAAGCATGAAGCTAAATCCATTTGACAGTTTCTTTGAATTAAACCCCCATTTTGTGTTTTCAGATTGTAGAATATGCAAATAACAAGGATTTCACTTCTCTTATAGTTGTTCACACCAATCGTAGGGAACCAGGTTAGTGATGCTTCATGCTCAAGGTGCTATGGAATCTATGATGTGAATATATTCTCTGTCTTTATTTTCCATTCCTTCAACTTTAACAATTTTAATAAAAAAGTTAGATTTTTTTTTTTTTTTTTTTGCCATTTCCCTTTGTTATTGTTTTTGACTGTCAGCTTTTTTGGCTGTCTTGTAGACGCTCTCCTAATCATTGGCTTACCGGAGGGACCTACTGCTCATTTCAAGCTTTCAAAGCTTGTTTTGCGGAAGGATATTAAGGTTTGTTGCTGATGTTTTAATATGAATACGAGCCCTATGATTTGATGTGATCATGTGAGCTGCTATATTGACTAATATTAAAAATAGATTATAAGGTATAGCATGCCGAGAGTTGCAATTCAGCAGGCATTGATGGTGATTCATTCATAATGTTCTGTTGCTTCCATTATTATTGATAAGTGGACCTTGCAGTTCTTAGATATGAGGCTATTACTTCTGGCAATCTCAATTATATATTTGTTTTGTTGCAATCATCGTATTACTTAACAGATACTAGCATCACTTTGACTTCAGAGGAAGATTGACAAAATGGCTCTTTGTAATGAAACATGGAATGGATAATGGGAATTTATGAAATCAAAACCACTCTTAAAATTACTTGTTTAAGATCATGTGATTCTGATTTTTTTTTTTTGCTTTATTAAGTAGGATAACTGATTAATCAGTCTTTTTAAGTTGCTCCTACATGTGATATACGAAAGAAGTCATTCTAAATCAGTACTTTTCAACCAGTCAAGCATGTGTTTACTGACAACACTGCTATTTGTTTTGTTACATTGACTGTTATTGCTTCATGGACACTAGCACTAGATTAACTCAAAGGAAAAAAAATGGCCGTCCCTAGTGCACAAAGCTCCCACATTTTGCTGGGTTTGAAATAAGTGATTGTTAGGCAGCCTTACCTCCAATTTTTGGGAGAGGCCAATCCTTGGATAATATGTGATGTTTGGACTATCTAGTGGGTTCTTACTTCTTACATAGGGAATTAATGCATGTGAGGGCTCAATTATGCCCAGACAATATGTAATTATGAGGTTGCCTCAAAATTTACCTGTTCTCCCTCATGTTCCAATTCAGGGACACTGCCCTACATTACTGTAACCTGTCTGGATGAGTACTATTTACCCAAAACAAATGTAGGTTGATGCCTTTTTTCGTGTTACTAGTATTATACGGATATTTTTTTAAGGAAATATGTTTCTTTTTTATTCTTTGCCTCTTTTTTCTCATCCTTCCACATTGCTTGCAGAATCATGGAAATCCAACCAATCATAAACCCGAGCTCGTGCTGAATAACTTCACAACACGCCTGGGTCATCGTATTGGAAGGTGCATTTTATCTTATTTTAATGATTGAAGACATACATGTTGGTATATCTGTTCAAAGTAATATGAAATGTGACTGCTACTTAAAATTTCAACACTCTTCATGTATGTAGTCTTTATTGAATTGCATGCCCCTCAATTTTCATATCTTATAGATGCTGATGAATAATGATGGTGTTTATAATTGTCAAATCTCTTTCCTTAACAGTTTTTTTCCCCACCTCTAGATTAATACAGTCACTTTTCCCACAAGATCCAAATTTTCGTGGTCGGCGAGTTGTCACATTCCACAATCAGAGAGATTTTATATTCTTCCGGCATCATCGGTGTGTTTCTGTAGCATGTATAAGTTACCACAGTCAACAATTTTATACTATTCTATAAGTTATGGTTTTCTGACAAATACATCCTGTTATCATGTTTGCAGGTACATTTTTGACAGAAAAGAAAGTAAACAGACTGACTCAAAAGGTAAAGAGGCCAAGGATGCCAAGGGTGAGAAAGCTTCTCAAGAGAGAGTAATAGCCCGTCTTCAGGTCAGCATCAATTGCATTTGTATTTTGAGATTTTGATATTGTGCCCTCCATTAATTGCTCAGTAAGGCCCCTCGCTGTCCCTCCTCTTGGTTAACATATAATAGTTGAGCCCCAAACCACACTCCATCTGTGCAAATCATGCTACTTTGTTTCATTTTTACCTAGAGTGTGGTTGCAGTAAATGGAAATGACATATGGGAACATAATATGCCACTTCCTTTGGAACAGGATACGATGGATTTTAGATTGTATATAGACCTTATTTAGGTTGCTGAACTAGATTTTTTATTTTATTTTATATGCATATGTAAAAATAATTTTATTCCAAGAGACTTAGCAAAAAATAATTATACGTTCAAAGAAAAGATAGTTCACTTAACACAGAATGTGTAGCGAACCACTCCCAAAGAATTACAATGGTACAACCTCAAATTAAAAAAAAAAAAATCTAAAAGTTCAAGAAAAGACAATGAACGGATGCTACCCAAAGCAAACATCCAATCATACAAAGATCTCAAAAACAGCTTATAACATGATTAGGACATTATATGCTGTCAAATGTTCTACCTTTCTTCCCTCACCAAATTGTAAACATCAGACGCACAAAGGAACTGCATTCTGGATTTTTGCACTCCTACGGTGATGAAATCTTCCTTGCCAACATTTGAACATCTGAATTATTGTCTTTGTCATGACCCAAGATACTTCAAACAGTGCAAACACCAAAGAACAAATATCTGTTGACTAGTTAGATGTTAGAAGTGATTCTACAGTCTTAACTCTTAAGTTGGATTTTCATGGTTCCCTGTTTATACTAAAACTTGATATGACAGAAGATTTCAGTTGCTTTTTATTAATGGCAAACAGTGGAAGCAAAATGCATATGCAGATACTTTCATTGCTGCATTTCACATTATTGTTAATGTGATCTAGTGAAAATGTGGTGACTGTGAGTATTGATAGAAGAAAATTTGGTAACTCTGAGTAGACAAGTTGCGACACATAAAATTGTTCATCTCTAAGAAGACATAGATGTTTAACTCAAACATGAGTAATTGGCTTCAGGATCATGTGATGAACAAAATAGTTTGCTAAAAAAATTGAATTTGCGGTACACTGCTATGGACCCTTGTTAGTGCAAGCAAATTCCCTAAGTACAAGTGATATGTGGTTTGGGTATGAGAATCTGCGTCTCCAAAATTGGCTTTAAGGCTATGTATCAACTGACTTTCCTAGACTTCGCAAAAGCGGGAGCCTTGTGCATTGAGTTTGTACTTTGCTATGGCCCCTGTTGATACTAGACCATGCAATTATATTAATCATTCCACAACTTCAATTTAGGTCATAGCATCATATGCTTTAATTATCTTGTTGGAAGTCTTATCAGCTGACTGTATGCCAATACAATAATTCTGTTTTAAATATGCAGGAATGTGGCCCTCGTTTTACACTTAAGTTGACCAGTTTGCAGCATGGAACATTTGATAGCAAAGGCGGGGAATTTGAGTGGGTTCACAAGGTAGTCAACTTACCAACCAGATGAGGCCACTGTTTAGATCTAATATATAATCTTTTCATTTTTCAAAAAAAAAAAAAAAAATCCCCTCAATCTATCTGACACTAGCTTTGTTCCCCATTTGATTTTTAGCCGGAAATGGACACGAGCAGAAGGAGGTTTTTCTTGTGACGCTCTTTGGAGTATTGCTTTCATGTTCCTTTGTCATGGAGTAGAAGCATTTTCTGGTGAAGAGAGTTGGTACTTTGAGACAACATATTAAAATTTATCTCAAGTGTCTCCCTCAATATTCTGGTGTAATTTGATTTATAGGTTTTATATATTCTGATGTTTGATACATTTTCATGATCGTTTTGGAAAATTTTGTGTTTGATAGGTCCATTTTTTTCTTCTTCACACATTTACATTGTTGTTTCATCTCATCATTATAATCTCTAATTTCTAGAAATTTTTCTCTTCTGATCATTTTAATTTTCTGTCTTCTCTGTAATGCAAATGATACTTGGCTCAGTTTTCCCACACTGAATGTCATTTTGTTATCAGAGTGCATGCCCTTCAGAGTACATGAAGGCAAATCAAAACAAATACCTCCAAAAGCAGCAACTCTCAACATTGACCTTTTGGGTGGAGTTTGTAGCTAGATAAGCACAATCCAGCAATGTCAAGATCCAAGCTATGCTTTCCAGCACCGGTCTAATTAGTACAGTAGTTCCTGTTTTCTTTCCACAAAATCTGCTGATAATCCTTCAACAGAGAGCACCCACAACTGAAAAATGCGGTTATTGACCACCCCCTTTAGGGCACTAAGATAATCAACATCTCATTCCTACGCGCACAAGATGAACACTCGCCTGAAAAGGTTGTTGACACTAGAGCATCAAAGCCTGTATAGTAAGGTAAGAGAATTGAATCTAGAATAGGCTTGCATGTAAAATTCCAGGAATTTTTGAATGCCTTTATCATAGGAATAGTGATAAGGGCATTCAATTTCATCCATTGTTTCTTCTTTGTGCCGTTTGACACATTTGAAGAAATGTTAGGCGTCTGCGGTGGCCCATTCAAATTGAAATGTCGGATATTCTGGAAGCAGGAGCTGCCAATTCATTGTGTTTGCCTAATGATTTCTTCTTTTAGCTTCTTTCATTGGTATGTTCTATATGGACGACATGATGGCATGTGATCTAACAATTATGAGAACAACGGATGTGTTAGTTGAGATGTTCCAGTTGAAGGTGTCTAGGACAGAGAGATCAACTAATTACTCTTTTATTTTATTGTCCAGAACCAGTAGAATATTTAAAGTTTTCCTTGTGGGAGGGGAAATCAACTATTTGAAGTTTAGTGTCGCTGGGATGATGCTCTTCATTTCATCTGTCAATTTGTCTTCTCCTATACATTTCTTGAGGAAGATCAAGATTCGTTTTGATTTATTATATGCCCTGAACACATAAATAGCCTGTGAAAATAAGAAGCATTTTAAATTTTTTACTTAATGATGAAACAACTTTGGTGCAAACTGCAAAGTAGCAAACAAATGAGGGCTCATGGGGGATGAGGCAACTTAATTCCTAAATGCTGTTTGCTAGGTGATTACAACTGACACTTGATAGATTAGCAGACTGATGAATTCGATAAGAGGAGCATTTGTACAAAGAATGAGTTAATTGGATTACCAAATTCTACAGGTTTGGGGTCATGCTTGCTTACTGCTGGGACACTTTCTGCTTTTCCAGTGAGATTTTCAGACTGTTACGTGTATGACCAAACAAATAAATACTACCAGTTCAGGGTCAGTACCTGTTAATTGAGATGTGTAGTTCCACTAATACCAAACCAAAGTCTATTAAAAAAACAGAGAGGGCTGCCCTGTAGGGAGTCGGATTTTGTGCACGGAAAAAATCATTTGTCACCTTGGAGATATGTGCTTATACCTGTTCATCCCAAATATAGAAGTAGTTTTTCCTAAAAAAATATATTGCGTGAATTTTACCTAAAATCTACTATCAACAATGGTAAAATTTCTTACTCATTGAGGTAAAATCACCTAACATAAATGTTATGTGAGCACCACATTTTTCCCACTTTATTCGCTCCGAGCATTTCTTTGTCAAATGATCAAATTGGTCCCTGAAGTGAATTCCCCCGACTCCTGATGGACATCTATGGTATGGGGTGAGTCGTTGATTTCTAATAGCTCCGACCACTATTAAAGGGTTGACAAAGTACTTGCTAAAATAAGGAAAAGACCCTATTGGGCCTTAGTTCGTTGCAGTAGATATAGGCCCACTCCATCAGGTGGTGGGGACGGCTCTAATTATAATCTTATCTAGGATGCCCTGCAAATTCATCAGGCCACTGGCTTTGTTGTTTTGACATATCTTTTAAAGGGAACATATGTAATAAGTGGGGAACATAACGATTATAAAAAAACAAAAGTGGGGAACATAACAAACCACAAAGCGAAAATGCCAAAAGTTAACGACCATATTAAGCGAAAATGCCAAAAGTTAATAACCATATTATTTACGAGGGAATATAAGATGCTATGGTCGGAGAAAACTTAGGCAGCAAGGATATTTTTTTGGGTAATATTAGATGGGTAGCAACTTCAAGTCCTACGAAACGGAAATACTTCCAAGAGAAATTCAAGGGAATTTACATCTCAATATATAGGAGTTTAACCAAAATAATTATTTTAGGGCTAAAGAAAGAGTTATAAATCAATCAACTATCATAAAAAAAAAAAAATTAATTACACTTTTTTTTATATGAAAAAGATAGAAATTCTATTAATATAAAACCCTATAAACTGGTCATAAAAAGAAAACAAAAATAAAACTCTTTACATTGAGGGCAACATAAAAATGAAAAAAAGATCTGAAATTCAATCCCTGCCTACACTAAAAACTGATTGATATCTTAGTTTGATGATAAAGAATTATCATCAAGAGCAGACGCTATAAGTTGAAACTCTTTTAAAAAAAATTGAAGAAAAGACCACCCATTTTCCTCCTCCTCTCCATTGTTTGCCAAGTTTTGCAAGTACTTTCACCCAACAAATAAAATAAAATAAAGTTTTGCAAGTACAAGTTATGCTTTGTCAAATTTAATAAGAATACAATTCGTCTAAAGAAAAAAAAAAAAAACTGGAATACAATTAAAAAAAATTACATCAAATGAATCTTTGAGCACCTGATGTCAAAAGTGGCTCGATATATCGTTGGTTTAAGAGAAAATTTTTAGATAGGATCTTTTTTATTTATTTAAATTGTATTATAAAGTTTTATATTTAGGTTTTCCTAATATCTACTTTTTAAAAGATAACATGATTAATCTACCTAATATTTTCGTGACATAATCAATTTAAAGTATGGTTTTGTCCAATTAATTTTTGAACAACTTATTTTGCAAAAAGAGCTAATGACAAAAAACTCCCACAAATTTGGGTAAAATAGTGCCAAAGAAGTCCAAGCTTGGCAATCAATTTGGGGAAACAATCCTCGCTTGTCAAATGTCAACTCCATAAATAACTTCATACTTGTCATAAAATTATTTAAAAAAATCATATATAAACAATATTTTTCCAAATCACTCATTGTATAACATTATGTTCTTCAATCAAATCCAAACATATAGTTACATTGAGCAATTGTCCTTAAAAAATGATATTGTTTGTGTTTCATTGGTCAATGCAATTATGTGTTTGAATTTAATTAGAGAATCTAATTTATTAGATGATTTTTATTCCTATGTTTATATTATGACAGAGTTTAATATTGTTTTAATAAAAATTTTATAAATTGATATTATTTTGATAATTATTTGGGGATATAGCATGTTTATTAGAATCATTTTTTGTAAACAAGATTTTAGAGCATTCCCATTTGATGCTCTAAAACTTGTTTTTAGTTATTTTGCATTTTGCTATAACACCAATTGCTCAAAAAAAAAAAAAAAAAAACCTTACACCTAGTGCTTTAACGTGGTTAAGATTCTTGCAATTTTCTATAGTAACATCTAAAAATAGATGTTTAGTGTAACAAGATCTATACGTTAAATACTACTAGTTTGTAACCCATGCATATGTATGGATATATTTAAAAATATACAATAAGATGCACAATATAATTCTTATATATATATATATATAATTAAATACTATTGATAATCATTTTTATTTTACTAACTCTTTAAAAATTTTATAAAGATATTATCAGGTATAAAGTGTAAATTGTCCATATAGTTTTTTTAATTATTGTGAAGCACCTTTTTTTTTTTTTTTTTTTTTTTTTTTTTTTTTTTTTTTACGATTCATTTATTCTAAACTTTTGATTTTTGTATTTAATAACTCATTTGGATGAATATTTATGATTTGGTCCCACATTTTATTCTAAAATTAAGAAATAAAATTCTTTATGAATAAAAAGTTTAGGACACATGGCGCAAAATTGAAACTTTAATTTGGAATTCTAATTTGAGTTTCTCTTAACTTCACCTATTATATATTATTATTATTATTATTATTATTATTATTATTATTATTATTATTTTATTCCACCCATAAATTATTTTAGCTTTACAAAAAGAATTGAGTATGAAATGATGTAGAGTGTATAGTTAAAGTGGTAATATAATAAAAAAAATGAATAAGGTAAAATACAGTTAATACCTACACTCTTCAAATTAATTTATGTAATTTGTTATTTTTTTTTGTATTTTTATGTAGTTTTTGTTGTTTAGGTTTAGAACATCTATTTTCTTGTTTTTAGGTGCTTTTAATGCTTTTAGGTTAAATTTGGTTCTTATTATGGTTAGTTATTAACTAGGAATTATTTTAGAATATAATTTCTGTCAAGTTTACCAAACCCTTAAATAGGCCCTTAAGTCTGTAACGTTTTTAGAAGATATTATTATTATTATTATTAAAATTCATAATTTTGTCTATTGTTTTCTATGGTTGATTCTAGATCTATCACCTTGTGAATTTAAGGAATCCCTCGTGGATTCAAGGTTTACTACCAGAAATTAATAATTTAGTTTCTATTCCATCAAAAAGAATATTATGTGTGTTTTCTTTAGGCTTCCGTGACATCAATTAGTATTAGAGTCTTGACTTATTCAGGTCTAATGGCTAATCGGCGTAACAGTAACCTTTATAACTATAAAAATGAAGTTGAAAACGTAGTTTACACTAGGGCTGATTCCACCAATTTTGTGAAGACAGACAACAAATTGTGGGCGGAATCCTGAAAGGGATTGTTGCTCTTCTCGCTAGGAAATCATCTCACAACAACTATGATCAATATATTCATAGATGCACTCCTAACTATAAAAAAATTCCATTCTTTGGTGAAGATATTTGTAAGTTGGATTTTATTAACTGGCTTCTTGATTTGGAAGAGTATTTTAAATTTTGCAAGATTTGTGATGAAGAAAAAATATGGTTTGCATCTCATAAATTGGACAATGAAGTAGAGGAATGGTGGGAAGACATTCAAATCGATAGAAAACGTCAAGGTAAGCATCCAATTCGCTCTTGGCAAAGAATAAAAAAGTATTAATTGATTTATGGTTTCGTAATAATTATTATGATATACTAGATTATACTAGTGTTGATTTTAAATCTGTATATTTATATAAAAAGCAATATGTTCAAAACATGAAAGATCAACCACAAAACCAAAATGATCATAGCTAAGTCCATGTATCAAGAAAAGAAAAGGGTTTGAGGGTTAACAAGATGCAGCCAATTTCTAAAGAAAATTTTGAAGTTGTTGAAAAATGTCAAGACTTGCAAGAAGTTGTTGAATTGAAGCTTGAAGATACCATTTGTCAAAAATTTGCTGAAGAGGTCAAAGAAAAGAACGCTGAGTTGATTGTGGTAATAACAAAAATCAAGAGATGGTAATTATTAAGAATATTGTGAAAGATTCAATTGAGGTCAAATATGAGGATGTATCCACAACTCACAATCATCATGTTTCAGTTAGTTTGTTGAAGATGACTACACAATATGTTGATTTTCTTGGAGTAAAAAATTTTAATTTTATTATCAATTATTTGTTGATTGATGTTGCAAATAAATTGAAGGTAGATGAGAAGAAATTTTATGCTACATTTTATGAAGTATTTAAGTTTCAAAATCAGATTGGGTTATTAAAGCATTTAAAGTATTTGTTTATTTGGATTAGAAGATTTCATATTTCGAATATCAACTCGATGATGAGTTTTTCTCAAGTGGAGGGGTTTGATGTAGGATAGAGTCTTCAAATTAGTTTATATAATTTGTTATTTTGGTATTTTTTATTTAATTTTTCGTTATTTAGATTTAGAGCATTTATTTCCTTGTTTTAAGGTCAAATTTGGTTCTTGTTATGGTTAGGTATTAATTAGAACTTATTTTAAAAAATATATTTTTTTTGTTTGTCAAGTTTTACGGAGCCCTTAAATAGCCCTTAAGTCTGTAAACGTTTTTGGAAGAGATTATTATTAATAAAATTTCAGACTTTTGTCTATTATTTTCTCTGGTAGATTCCGGACTTATTACTTTATGGATTCAAAAAACCTCTTGTGGATTCAAAGAACACCTCGTGAATTCAAAGTTTATTATCAGAAAAAAAAAGGTTTAATTTTTGTTCCATCAAAGGGAATATCATGAGTGTTTTTTCAGACTTCCACAACATCAATACCCTAAAGTTTGGTTTAATGCTAGCAAAGTTCAAAACTGACCAACTTGGTCTCTAATCATTAAGAGAAAGAAGGAACAAAGAGAGAGTAATAACTAGTATTTAAGAACCATGTTGGTCAGACATTAACCCAAACTTTAAGGGTATTAACCGTATTTTACCTAAAAAATATTTAAATAGAGAGGTAAGATAATAAAGTATGAGATATATAATGTATTTTGAAAGTGAAAAGGTAAAATAAAAAATTGTTTTTTTTATACAAAACCTTTTTTTTTTAGCTTTTAGTTTTGGATTTCAATGTTTTCAAGTGCTAAAATAAATAGTGTTTTTGAAAACATAGGGGCTGTTTGGTAGAAGAGTTTAACAACATGTTTTCAGTTTTTAAATACATTACATATATTTTATACACTTTTTTACCCACATGCATTTTCAAAAAATACGTATAATTTACTAGAATAACGTTACCAAACGATCCCATAATTTTTAAAATAAAAAACTAGAGGCATGTTTGATATATGTGTTTAAACATATGTTTTTAGTTTTTAAACAATATTATACGTATTTTTATACACTTTTTTACCTTTACATATTTAAAAAAATTTGAAAAAACTGTTATTTAAACACATGTACCAAACGAACCTAGATTTTCAAATAGTTTCTAGAGAGAATTTAAATGGTATATATTAAAAATATATTATTTAGCAAATTTTACCTTTTGAGTATAATGTTCCTCCAAAAAAAAAAAAAAACTTTGTGACTCTAATACAGTAATTCTTGGCTACGTGTCATGGGCCTCATGGCCAATCCGAAACTGTCATAGCTCAGGGTAGCTTGTAAACTAAGCAGAAGACTTATATGAAAGGTTTTCTTTTATTTTTTGATGAATTGAAGGGAAAGTTTCAAGTTAATGCAATACATATACTCGAATGTTCTCACTCTTCAGCCCTTACCCTCTTCTTCCTCTTATGTAAATCTGTGTTGTTTTTGTAAATTTTCTTTTCTTATGAAAGTTGAAGTTATTGAAAAATGACAACAAAAATTAAAGGAATGGAATCAATGCTAGTGGGATTCAGATTCCACCCAACCGATGAAGAGCTTGTGAGTCACTATCTCAGGCTCAAAATGGAAGGCAATGACTCCCTAGTCCATGTCATCCTGAAGTTAACGTGTGCAAGTCAGAGCCTTGTGATTTACCTAGTATGTATTACTGACCCAAGTGTCAAAAATAAAAAATTTATTCTTTTTTAACACTTTACTATTACTTCAATTTCAAGAATTGATTGGTTTGCATTTTGTAATCTATTTTGTTCTTGTTCATGCTCAGTAGTACTAGTGCAGTGTCCATATAGTTTTCAATTTTTTTTTTTATTCAATTCTTAGTAACCATTCATCAAAGTTGGGGTTTTTTAGTTTCTAAAAAAAAAATTCATGCTCAAAAGTACTTGTGCTGTGTCTATTTAGTTTTCAATTCTTAGTAACCATTTATTAAAGTTGGGATTTTTTTATTTTTTCAAAAAAAGTCCATGCTCAATAGTACCTAGTGCAGTGTCCATTTAGTTTTCAAATTAAAAAAAAAATAATAAAATAAATTCTTAGTAACCTTTAATTAAAATTGGGTTTTTTTTGTTTCTCAAAAAAAGTTCATGCTTAATGAACTAGTTTTGCAGTGTCTATTTGGTTTTCAATTTTTTTTATTCAATTCTTAGTAACTATTCATTAAAGTTGGGATTTTTTTAGAGGTTTATAGCTCAACTGGCATTTCCTATGCTTCCAATGAAGATACCGAGGCCTCTCGTCCCAACAATTGTATTATAAATAAAAAAAAAAGTTGGGATTTTCTTTTTTGTAACAAAGGGACTTGGATGTTACATGGTTGTGCAGAGTTCTCAGTGATCAAGTCAGATGACCCAGAATGGTTCTTCTTTAGTCCCCGGGATTTCAAGAACTCCAACAGCAACAGAAGGAATAGGGCTACCCAATCCGGGTACTGGAAAGTCACTGGTAAAGATAGGAAGATCAAAGCTAGAGGCACCAACAATGTGATTGGTACAATGAAGACTTTAGTTTTCTATGGAGGTCGTGTTGGTGGTGGTGTCAGGACCAACTGGGTTATGCACGAGTATCACCCAACTGTCACTCTTCCTCACCAGGTTGGTGTTCTTCATGTTAATGCTCTTAATTTGGTACACATGAAGATAATGTTAAATTATGCATTTTTATTGGGATTGTGGTAGGCATAAATTTCCTTGGTTTACGCGTTTTATTGTTTCTTGGTAAGTCTAATTTACTTTCCATGATAATGGAAGACGAAATCAAGAAATTGATTTCAAAATAGACCATTATGGGATTGATTGGTAGAGAAATTCGTAGGATTGATTGGTAGAGAAATTCATAGCATTGAGGCAATCAATATGCAATTTAAATTATTTTTTACTTTTGTATGTAAATCTTATTATAAATTAGTCCCCATTCTTGTCCCATGAATATAGACCATTAGGCCAAATCACTTAAACTATCATGTTTACTCTCCTCTTTTATTTTTTTCTCCATCACAATTTCTACATTATGTGTGCAATTAGAAGATTACTCTATGCATTTAAGATAATTGTTAACATAGTTTTCTTGTTGCGAGTTGATGGTTTCTGTTATAAGTGGATCAAAAAAATATTTGTTCTATAAAGTTTGCCCACTTTCTAATTCGATTGTTTTTGAGTTTTAAAAGTAGTAATCAAATCCTTAAAAATGATTCAATTTGGCACAGTGCAAAGTACTAGTTGCACTAAAGAGCCATGTTTATGATTATATATATATATATATATATAGTGGCAGAATCAGGATTTCAGTTTAGGAGGAGCAAAACTAAAAGACAAGATTGAAAGTAAAATTAATCTAAATATTGTTAATCGATGTTAATAACAAAATAGATATAGAATTATAAACTATTAATGCAATTGTTGTACAAAATCTAATATAGTATGAGCTCTAATTTATTTTTCATACATAATTTAATTGTTCAATTGGAAGATTAGTAAAATACACCTCGATATGAGTTTGTTTAGAATTTGAATCTAAATCATTATTATAATTTGGCTTCTCCATAATCTCAATTGATTATAAGTATGATGATGCCTAAAATCGTCAGTAAGCCACACAGTTCTCATGTGCTCTAAGCAAGACCTGCACAACACGCAGGGAAGAAGAATAACCTATGAAGGGTACCGGTGTGGTACCGGCTAAAGACCCTCCGACGGTTAAGTTAGAGAAATCTCTTGTTCACAACTCTAAAATGCCAGAGTTAGGGTGAATTAAGCGTACCTTGGTTTGTGAAGGTATTGGGATTTTTATAGTAGCATAAGGTTGACCTTCGTTTCTTGGCTCAGAAGATCTTTCCTTGTAGAAGAGATCTTCTTTAATTTGTGTATCTTGCGGAATCCTTTCCTTGTAGGAGTCTTTTTGGTTAGGATTTATCGTGGAGCACAAGATATTTCCTTATATATTCATACGTGGAGGTCAAGTAAAGTATATGCTAGACCTGTCAAGAGTTTGTCTTGCCCCCTTTAGCTTCAAGTCGTTAGCTTGTCAATCCGTCTATGTCTTCTGGTCGTCACATAAAGGTACTAAGGATCTTGAGGCACATCTGTCAGCTTTGGAATTGACCCGTCAGCTTTGGGATGAACCCGTCAACTTTATGGTGTCGTTTAAGAATCCCTTATCAAAGAATATATTCCATATTATTAAAAAAAAAATCATAGTTAATAACAATCAAATTAAGAGATTATTCTAAATATATAGAATTTAAACATGTAATTTGATTCCTTAAAATAAATTGAGAAAATAAATCAATATAAAAGAATTATAAAGCTGTATTTTCATTTATGCAAAATTCTGTATTTTTTGCTCTAAGTAGTAAGTAGTTAAAATTGGTTCTATAGTAAAAATAAAGTGTTTCAAAATTGAAATTATGAAAAAGTCAAAGTAGAAGAGAAAAAGATTAGGGAACGCAATGGTTTTAGTTTGATATACAAGGATCTAAATATATTTTTTTATTATGATTATGTGGGAATACCTTATTCGAAAAACAAATTGCCTTAAGAAAAGCAGTCTAGGAAAAAAAATTTCCATTGCTTGAGAACACGTGGCAAGGAAAAAAAGTATGGGTGTTAAGTAGGACCCACAAAGCTTTGTTTTGTTTGGAAAAAGACAAAATAATGTTATGAAGATTTGCACATAATATTGCTTTCTTCTTTTGTCTCTAGGCGTGGAATGTTTGTGTCAAGATCAAAATACTTGATAACTTAGGGGGTGTTTCATACATACACTTAAAAATTGAAAAAATGTATTTGAAAATGTGTGTGGAAATACGTGTGGGTGAAAAAGTGTGTGAAAATAGGTGGAATGTTGTTTAAAAATTGAAAACATGTGTTTGAATAGGTGTACCAAATAGGACCGTAATATTTGGGTTGCTACTCTGGATGGGGGCACTTGCTCCCTCTCGCCCCGCTTGCTTTTGCCCCTGTGTGTGTGTGTGTAAAAAGAGAGAGAGAGAGAGAGAGAGAGAGAGTACTTAGGTGCTATTTCTTAGGTTCTCTTCTTGAGATTCTGCCATGTAGTTTTTCTCATAGAATGGAAGTGATGTTTTAGTTAAGTAGTCACATAACTGAATATTAAGAGGAGAAATTAGAAAATAGTACTTAAAGTATTGTACTTAAGTTTTGTCCATATATATATATAGTTGTCTAAAAAAAACATACGTAAGCAGCACGAATGGATAAAAAGTGACCAATTGGTAGGGATAGCACTATGCTGGGATGAAGGGCCTATCCCCCATCTCCTCAAAAATCTTTAATTGTGTTAAGTAACTTATATTTGTTATTTATGAAAATTAACTTTTTTTTAAAGTTTAGCCCCATAAAAATATGTAAAGTTGGCCCCCCAAAAAATAAACTAGTCCTTTTTTTTTTAAGACACTAAAATGAAGTTTAGAAAAGATAGTAACATATCATTACAAAATTATAAAAATGTTATACAAGCTTACAAACCCCCCACTCAAATTCATTATATATATATAGCCAAAACTTAGAGAAAATTTAATTAGATTTTAATTGAATACTTAATTTTGTGTCACATTTTCCATTTAATTTTTAATTTTGTGGCAAGTGAATTATTGAATGTAAAAATCAAAGAGTTCAAATTTAATTAAATTTTAAATTGGATTTCAAATGGAGTCTAATTTTCCACCATGTGTCCATCTAAATTTTTTAATTTTTTGGCAAATGAATTATTGGGTATAAATTATGAAGCATGGTTGTGTTTCCGGATTCAGGTGCGGGTGCGGGACTCGACAATTTTTGAAAAAGTAGGGTGTGGGTGCGGGTGAGGCAGAGTGCAGCAATTAAAAAATTATTAAAAATATTTTTATACAGTGAATTTAATATTTTTATATAAAAAAATTCAAATAAAGGGATAGAGTTTATTATTAAAAAACAAGAACTTATGATTTGTTTTTAATAAAATCAATATTTTTGTTAATTATAAACAAAAAACCACATTTCAAGAAGGTTCCTTTACTCCTTTTTCAATTCCCCAAGCCCATCCATGTGAAAGAATGACTGTCTCACCTACTTAATTTATTTTCTTTTGTAATATACCTTTATTTTTCTTCCTCACATCTTCTAAGTTTTCTGAGTTCTAACTATTTTTTTTGTGTCTTCTCATCTTCTTCTTCCTTTTTTTTTTTTTTTTTTCATAAGGCCACATGAAGCAGAAGAATGGCGGACAGCAGCCATTTCGGTGGCTGTATCAGCCAGAATTGGGTCGTATGGGTTTGTTTTAGCTGAAATCGGACCATTTTGGCCTTTTCGGCTCCCGTTTCCGCTGAAATCGGGCTGAATTGATGCGAATCGAAAAAAAAGAGGTGAATTGGCACATTGGACGCCGTGTCGGGACAAGTCCGGTGCTGATGCGGTGGCTCTGTAGCCGCATCCGTGCTTTCTTGGATATAAAGCCGAAGAGTTTAAAATCAATTAAATTCTAAATCATATATATATATATATATATATATATATATATATATATATAATGAGAAACCATTACATATTTTAGAAATGTATGGTTTAAAAAAAATGTAAGCTAATACCACGTATAATTTGAATATTTTCTAAAAATATTTATATAATTTGAACGTATAATTGTGATTGCTTTTAATTGTGCTTTTGCATATGCACGGGACTACACACTAGTTATATATAATACATGATAATTTTTGGGCATGTGGCTTAAGAAAATTCATCGTCAAATTTAAAATAAAGGATCTATTTGATTAATACTTTCGAATATTTGGACTTTGGTGACCAAATTAAAAAAAAATGGATAAACTTTAAGGGCCCAATGTGGTCTTGCCCATTTAAATTCCATTAAAAAGTTAATTGGTGAATTTGTAACTTTTCACATTGGGTATAAGTCATAATCACATTCATAGACATGGTTTTGGATAATTGTTATGCATTACCTTAAACTTCAAGGCCCCTTTGCTGAGATTTTTTTTAAAAATAGAAACAAGGGTATTCAAAGTTCTCTGAGTATTAATGGACGTGTATAGTTCTCTTGTCCCACACACACCGGGTTATTACAGGGAGAAATCCCGTAGGGGTGGCTCCAAGATGCTGACAATAGATTTTGAACCCAGGATCTTGTGTGGCCTTAGGAACCATATAGCCAACCCTTGAGGTTCTTAAATGTTTTCAAATTGCCACGAACGTTCTTTGTTTTATAATTGTTGTTTACAACAAGAGATTCTGAACTTCATTGTTTGTATCTCTAGGAAGTAAAAACTAACATTTCTAAACAGTGTATTACTACTACTTGATGGATGCTTGATGTCATCCTAGACTGTGATTGATGTGAGTAGAAAAGTTTATGTATATGCTTCTGATTTGATGTTTGAATTTTTTTTTTTTTTTTTTGGTTTTTCTGAAACTTTTGTTATCTACTACCACAAAGTAATAGTGACTCATTCATTTGTGTAGAGGGCGTTTGTCCTCTGTCGCTTAAAGAAAAAAACAGATAAGAAGACTAATGTGACAGCCCGTGATGAAGGTGAAGCAAGCAGCTACATTGCTTCTGATTTTGAAAATCCAATGCCAGAGGATACAATTTCAGAGGTAAAAAGGAGCATGCCATATGGATATTTCCCATATCAACTTCTTATATGGACCATGAGAAGCATATTTGAAACTGATGCCTGCTTGTTTACAATTCTTAATTCAGGTACATGATCAGACACAAGAAGACTTGGAATCAGTCCTTCCGCTACTGCATCAGCCGCAGGATTATGACGCCTCTTCCTCACAGCTTCCATTATACAATCAGCAGGAACCCTCTTTCGTGCATTCCACATTTACCAATGGCTGTAATGGACTGCAACTTCAGTCTGATGATAATGAACATGGAGAGGATCAAAGAAAGTTTGTCGATTCACTTTTTGTTGACCAGGATGAGCACCCCTATGAAGAAATACTGCACTTGAGTCACACAGACGCTGACACAGCCCAACCAGAGGTAGAGGTAAACATATATTAGTAAACTGTAAATCTCCATAGCAGAATATTAACAGGAGTATTGTAATAATATGAATCTCATATTATTACAATGTTTATGTGATAATTTTTTATAAGTCTTTGACGTTTTGCACTGGTCAACCACCTATACTTTGCTGCATTACTGGCACTGCAGGCTTTCAGAGCTTCTGTTTTTCAGTTTTTGAAACTGGCTTTTTAAAAAACGTAGAAAATTAACTTGTCCCCTGAATTCTATACGTTACAGCGTGCTCTGATTGGATTTGGAACTGTATCCTTTTCTGACGATAGCCAACACAGAGAAGATTTCTTGGGACTTGATGCTCCTTTTGTCCGTCTACAAGTACCTGAACCTAAATTCATACGTTGCCTTTCAAGAGTCTGTTCAGAATCTAGTCCAGAATCTCCTCCAAAGATAAGAACCTCCAAACCTCAACATCACCGAAGAGCCCACCACGTTGTAGGACAAACAGCTGCTTGGAGAAGATTCCAATTGAAGAGTAACAGTTCACTTAAAATAGTGACCCGATACAAGGTGAGAGAATTAATCAAGCTGCAGCATATGAAGAATAGATGACTGTCTCTACTGAAACATTAATTCTTGCTTGGAAGTAAAATTTGTTTCAGGTTACTTGTATGTTTGCTATTATATTTTGACTCTATATGATTTCCTTTTGCAGGACAAAGATGCTTCAAGGCACAATGTTACTGTTGATCTTCCCATGGAAAAAAATGTTACGGAGTCTAACAAAGAGCAGAAAATGGCTAAAGGCACCAATGCAAAGGAAATCCTGAAATTAACAAGAGATTGGTCAGCTAGCAGTGATCGGAAGGGTAACCTCAATTTCCAAGAGATATCGCTTCTAGGCCGTGAATCACCCTGGGCGTATTTTGTCAATATATTAATAGGTATTTTATTATTTGTGGTTCTTATTTGGGGAGTTGTGATTTGTGGTTGTTATGCTCAGACAAATAAAAAATAAAAACTGATCAACTTCACCTGAGGATGCTCTTCTTCCGGGAAATGTTTCCCACATTTTGTCCCAAGAAGAGACATGCAGTGGCCAGATGGGTATAGTCTCATAGCATTTTTCTTGTCCTGATCAAATGTCGATACCCGGTATAAGTAGTGTTTCAGACTTAAGTTTTAGTTACTCAGATATGGCTTGATCTGTTGTCATCTTTTCAAAAAATGTACCATGAGTTATATTGTTACTTCAGATTTGAAGATATTCTGAACCTTAATGTTGAATGTTAAATTTTATGCTTGTTTCCTTTCATTTTAATGTGTGTGTATATATATATATATTATATTTATTAAAGTTACACAAGCACTTATTTCCATATTTTTCACACATGCTTAGATTTGCGTTTGGAAATCATTGTTCCATTTTGATTCCTGCATTTGGATGTCTGGGACGGTTGTCTATAGATATTTTGGAACAAAACTCGCGGCTGCCATTTTCCACTCACGTGCTTGTGCTAATATGTTTCCTAATGGCTCAAATTTAGAACAGAGATATGGTATGGAATATTGGAGATATTTGATCATTTTAATGCATATATATTGTCTTGATCATTTCGTTTATTAGCAATTGTTGCCATGTTCTACCTGTAGTTTCCAGAGCAAGGTTAAACAATCTGAGAAATTGGTCTCTCTATGAGTCTTATTTCCCTGAGTTCAAACGGTTCCGTAAAACTACAGTTTACTGTGGTTTTCCAAGTGCCTACTTTGAAGGTGGTCAGTTGTTAGGGGTTGAGTATGCTAAAACTGGGACCACGTTCTAATTTTGGTGTTTGCATGAATCTATTGGACAAGTCACCTAGTTAAGGATTTAGCTATGAAGATGCATCTATCTGCCACTTCACTAAAGCTTTTATACTTTGTTGGGGGTGAAAAGTAGGTAAATAGAAAGTGAGTGAGAGAAAAGTGATAGGAATAAGATATTTTCCTTAGTTTGGCTTGCGAAAGTAAGGGCATGTTTGGTACATGTGCTTAAACATATGTTTTTAGTTTTTAAACAACATTATACGTATTTTCACACTTTTTTATTTATACATTTTTTAAAAAAATTGAAAACTGTTATTTAAACACATGTACCAAACAGACCCTGGTTAGGAAAGGTAGATTTTCAGGTATTTCTCACTCGAGACCAGCAAAACCTCATCTCCTCGAAATGGGGAGAAAATGAGGGTTAGAAAGGAAAATTACATATATGGTACCTATTATTTTCTTATAGGTACGTCAACCTAACAACAGTAAAATAAAGATACACTACAATAATATTGTGCACCCTTTTAGTGTGATGGTCACTCTACAAGTATAAATGCTTATAGAGTGTGGGAGGTAAGGGTCGAGGTTTAAGTTTTCAAGAGGGAGTTTTACACACATATACACTTAAATTAGGTTAGAGTATAATTTCTATCTTGTATAAAAAAAAGAAAGATACACTACAATTTAATACTACAACAAGTTGTTTGATTTATTTGGTGTTGGTTCCGCGGTTTAGGGAAGAAAAAAAAAATCAACAATTCAAAATTAATTAGCAAGCTCACAACAAATCATCTGAATTTTCACTATTTATTTTAATCATTTAATGCAAATTAAATTTCATAAAAAATAATAAGATAAAATCAAATGATTTATTGTAAGCTTGCTAATTAATTTTGAAATTTTTTATTTTTTCTAAACCGTGGAACCAACAATTTTAATCATTTTTCAGCACCGTAGGAGAATATGTTACATATTTCTCAATCTATACAATAAGTTCACTAACACACCAGCCCCATGATACAACACTCTAGCTACATACATTGTAAGCTCCATGAGTTTGCACTACATCATAGAGCAAAAGCTCCACCAAAGAAACACTCTTCTTTACCCACAAAACAGTCTAAATAAAGGTATCCACTCTATGCACATATATCTCATATATCATACGTGTATATACACTCTTAAGTCATTCTAAATACACATCTCAAGAGTGGTCATACTACTTTATACAGATATAGAATATATATGAGTTATAATTAGACACCGCACACTTTTGGTGCGATGATTCTTCCATAAATGCTTGTAGGGTGTAGGAAGCAAATACCGATGTTTAAATCTCCAAGAGAGAGTTTCACACATATATACACTTAGATTAAGTTAGAAGAGAATTCTATCTTGTATAAAAAAGAAACAAGAAAGAAAAGAATATATATGAGTTATAAGTAGAATTTAATATCAAACATAATGGAAAAATAAGTTACAAAGATAAGGGGGGTTAATGTGATATTAATTTATTTGTAGCAACAATTTGAGTTAAAATGATATAATAATATTTTATAATAAATTTTCTAACAAAAAATTATAAATAAAATTATTTATTTATCTAATTTTATTAAAATACACCAACATTTGGTAAGGAATGGGCAACTGGTGAAGATACCATAACTGTAAAGGAAAAATTCTGCCAATGGAAAAGAGAGGATAGTGCTAACTATCAAGAAAATATTGATTGATTTGATGGGTTGAACATGCCAAATGTTGGATCATATTCTTCAATGCCCTAGCTCTTCCTTGTATTCATGTGAAACATCATCGAAAAGTCCAAAGAAACAATCTCAAATGCTTGGAGCACAAATTGAAAATTTTCAATTTGGAATTTACAGTGTGGCAACAATTACAAAGCAGGGATATGATATTTCTAAGGAAGGGCTTGCTATCATAGAGAGTGGATTCCCACATTGTTATTTCGAGGAGAAAGTATTTATAGAATTGATGAGGATAAATACGTGCACTAGATCAATGAGCCCAAAATAAGAATCAGTAAGTGGCGAATTGAAAGTTGTAGGTAAAAAAATGATGGCAACAATGAGCCCAAAATAAGAATCAGTAGCAAATTACCATATTAAATTTGTTGTGAAAGATTTTGTAGATGTAGCAACCCGTGCCTCTATTTTTCTAAATATGCAGCAAGAAATAAGTCACGCTTGAATCGATGCCATGACATGGTACATATATATACATCCTCCCTAGCCCTAACCATGGTAGATTGTTGAAATCTTGGGACAAACTGGAAATGTCCTATATATATATATATATATACAGTCATCTCGAAATACTGGAAAGGTTTGAGAAAAAAAAAAAAAATACCATGAGAGTACTTAGGTATAATCAAATAGTAAGGCGAAACTAATAACTTTTAAGATTTTTGAAGCATTAAACTTTAATTTTCATTTAAAATTTAAGGAATGAAAATCAAATTTTAAAAACAAAAAGTGTGTAAAAAAAAAAAAAAAAAAAGAAGAAGGAAAACTGGAAGTAAAGAAAAGGAAACCCTTACTTATAAAAAAAAAAACATAAAGAAAAGGAAACCCTTACAGGAGAAAAGAAGCGATTGCATTGGATACTTTTTCATTCTCAGTGGGGAGTGGGAATCTTTGTTTTCATTGATCATACACAGAGTTGCAGAAGGGTGCAGAGCAGAGAAAGATCAAAGCAAAAGCAAAAGCAATATATGGGAGTGGTATCGAACAAGGTCGAGAGGGAGAATCTAAAACCTGGGGATCATATATACTCCTGGAGACTCGCCTATGCTTACTCTCACCACGGTGCCCTTTCCATTTCTTCCTCTTTTACTTTCTCTATAATTTTCATTTTCATTTTTATTTATTTTTGTATTTTTGGGTTGATTAGTATCTAAGTAATTACCCCTGCATTTGCTTTACTCCTTCATAATAGGATCTGATTTCTCATATTTCTCGTTTATTTTGTTTTGTCAAACCTGATCACAAATTTTGATGGAAATTTTACTACTATTTCTGAAACTGGAGTTACATTTGTAGGACATACCTCTCCACTGTTTTAGGAAAGAACACAATACAAAAAAAAGAAATGATATGTTTACAACAAAATCCTAAGTGACAGGTTGTTAATAGTTGTTATTGTTGGGTTAAAAAAGTAATCTCAGTGCTAAATTTAAATTTGAACTAATAACAACTAACCTCCTGTGATTTGTTAAGAAAATATTGTAAAAATGTTGCGAATGTAACATTTCTAAAAAAAAAGAAAAAAAAAGAAAAAGTTTATACGGCTCCATTAAGTTTTTTTTTTTTTTGAGAATCAACTCCATTTAGTTAGGTGCGGATTTTTTGAAAAAATTAATATTTATTTTATTTATAATGATTATTATTTTTTTTTTGAAAGCAAACTCAAACTTCATTCAATCAGAAATAGATAGAGAATCCACATACAAAGTCTCTAAGGCTGGTGGTGGGGAATCTTCTAATCATACAATATTCTCACCTATATGCCTATGTTGTAAAATAGCGGAAGCTCAAATTACCAACCAAAGATTGATTGTGAAAATATTTTAGGCTTGAAAAGATCTCCAAACTAACAATAAGAGCGAAAAAAATTAATTCAAAAGAAAGTAGACACAAAACACCAAGAATTACGTGGTTCGGTAATAGCCTACACCCACGGGCAACGACAAACAAATTTCACTATATCAAATTTGGGATAATACAAATTGGTGTAAGACATTTTTACAAACCCAAATCTCAAATACACTCAAATAACTCTCTCTCACAAATACAAAAACCAAAGAACCAAATACAAACCAAAAAACCAAAGATTCATAAATACCAAATATGAATTGCACACAAATCAAAGAGAGAGCCACAAATCAAATCCAAAAGTTGCAACACACCAAGAGAGAGCAAATCACCAAACCGCAGAACCAAAACCAAGCGGCAACAAACCTTTCTTGCAATTCTAAATTGCAACCCACAAATATCAAATAGCCAAACTAAGAGAGAGCCTCTTTTTCTCACACACACACACTCTCTCTCTCTCTCTAATTTTCCATAGTAGCACTATGCTTATATAGGAGACTTGAGTTGGTTAGTATATCCAAAATCAAGAAGGACTAAACTTCTTTTCCACGCACAAAAGGTTAATCACTCCTATTCCAAATAGAATTCAAAATCAAGTGGTAGACAAGACTTCTAATAGAGCTTGATAACTTCAAACAACAGTAACCTAAAAGGAATAAAATTCTTTTATTATCTAAATCCAACAAGGAGTTAAACTTCTAATTCAAGCCATATTCTACAGCCTAGCATAGCGAGCTAAGGAGTGAGCAACCCTATTTGCACTTCGTTGGATACTCTTTATTTCCATATGCCGGAGATTGCCTGCAATACAACGAATATCATCATAAATATTGCCCAACCGAGACAAGTTGATCTGTGGTGAGGTAATGGACTGCATAACATTGATGTTGTCTCCTTCAATTACCAACTTAGAAAAGCCAGCTTCCATCGCGAACTCTAGAGCTTTCTTGCACGCCAACACCTCTGCCTCCTCACTTTCTGTCACCGCAGGACCTTTTGATGATAACACTGCCATGACCTCTCCTCTGTCATTCCGAATCACCGCTCCAATTCCAGATGCTGCCATGTCTGCAAAAACTGCTGCATCAAAGTTGAGTTTGTAGACAGATCCCTCGGGTGGCTGCCATGCCTGTGGTTGTCCATTTGACACCAAAACCTCCAGCTAAGTTTGTGCTCCTTTATACTCATCTATGTAATTCCTGGCTCTTGCATTAAGCCGAGCTGGTTTCTGAAGATTGCTCCCATGCAAAACCGAGTTACATTGGTTCCAAATCAGCTAGCATTGAACCAGAAGAAGTTCGAAATCATCCTTAGAAAGCTTGAGCATTAGAGCTACAAACAGCTGCAACATCCTTTTGGCCAGTTAAGCATTTCTGTAGATATCAAACTGGACAACCAGCCCACACGTCCTGAGCTGCTCCACACTCCCAAAAAGCATGAATCACTGTTTCTAGGAATCTTTGGCAGATATTGTAGATGTCATCTTCAATAATTCACCGTCAAACTAGGTTCTCACATGTAGTTAGTATATTCTAACATGCTCACGACCCAAACACCTTTATTTTGTTAGGAACATGGAGCTTCCAAATCCTTGCCCAGACTTGACTACTTGATACTGGGACAGAGCTTTCTCCCACACAACCTGCCTCTTCAACAACATCCTAGCTGTATGGTAGCCCGATTTGACCAAGTATTTCCCATTTCTGTTATGCAAAACACACCAGCACATCTGGTACGTACCTTTACTTAAGGGAATTCGGAAAATAGCCTCTGCATCAAACCTTTGGAACACCGAGCTTATCAAATCTATATCCCACTAAAAAGTTGTCCAGTTAATTAAATCTGAGACTTGCCACTCCCACTCCTCTTCATTCGGTGGAATAAGTACTTTGTTTGTTGGATGGCATGGAATCCACTTATCTGATAACACCTGGATGGAAGTGCCATTACCCACTCTCCAGTAGCATCCTTTCCTTAAAATTGGCTGGGCTGAAATTAAACTTTTCCACATATATGAGCTGTTTGGAGTATTAGATACTTCCAATAAG
Organism: Castanea mollissima; assembly: GCA_014183005.1. Taxonomy (NCBI): domain Eukaryota; kingdom Viridiplantae; phylum Streptophyta; class Magnoliopsida; order Fagales; family Fagaceae; genus Castanea; species Castanea mollissima. The sequence goes on along the minus strand of JACAVU010000001.1, from coordinate 40,980,732 downwards.
CTACACCTAGGGAAGTATTTTGCCTTAAAGCACTTATAGAGAAGAGATCCTTAATCAATTAACAATTTCCACCCTTGCTTTGCCGACATTGCAAGATTGAAACTCCAAATGTCTCTAAATCCCATCCCACCATCCTTCTTTGGTTGAACCAATGAATCCCAACTCTTCCACTGAATCTCCTTTTCATCTCCACACTGACCCCACGAAAACCTTGCACACATCCTATTAAGCTTGTCACAAAGCTTCATCAGTAACTGAAATACTCCCATCATTATGTAGGAATTGATTGGGCCACTAGTTTTAGTAGCACCTCCTTTCCAGCTCTAGATAGCGATCTCCCTTTCCATCCCTGTATTTTTTTCCAAATCATTTCTTTGAAAAATGAGAAGGTTGGGTATTTTGACCTGCCAATCAAGGTGGGCAACCCCAGATAGGATTCGAACTTTTCCACTTCCTTCACTCACAATGCATTTATAATCTAGTCTCTTTGTGCACCCATAGTATTGCCACTGAAGAACATTGAAGACTTGTCTATATTGATGCATTGCCCAGAGGCCGTTGCATACAGATTTAGAAAATCAGTAATCACCTGCACTTCTTTCTGATTGGCTTGACAAAACAAAAGGGAGTCATCAACAAAAAGTAAATTTAATATGCTAGGTGCTGTCTGACAAATGGATACTCTATGAAGTCTTATATCCTCCTTTTCTTTAGCTAGTAGTGATGTAAATCTCTTTGCACATAAGAGAAACAAGTAAGGAGATAGAGGGTCTCCTTGATGGAGCCCTCTAGATGGCAGAATATTACCATATGCCTTACCATTAATGCAAATCGAGAATGAGGGGGTGGTGACACAACTCATGACACAATCAATCCACCCTTCAGGAAAACCCAACTTGATCATCATACCTTTAAGAAAAGACCCCTCAACCCTATCATAGGCCTTGCTAATATCCAGCTTCAATGCAAGAGCACCTTTTTTTTACCTTTCTTTCTACTATGCATGGCATGCAAAGTTTCATAGGTCACGAGTACATTATCAGTAATAAGGTGGCCCGGGATAAAAGCACTTTGGGTGGGTGAAATCAACTGGGGTAGAATCAACTTCAGTATATTAGCCAACACTTTTGATATTATTTTATAAATAACATTACATAGGCTAATGGGTTTATAGTCTGACATTTTCTTTGGAAACTTAACTTTAGGGATGAGAAAAATATGAGTATAATTAATATCAGGCACCATATTACTAGTGTTCAAAAAATCCAAAATAGCATTAATCACATCATAACCAACAATATGCTAGAATTTTTGGTAGAAAAGAGCATTCATACCATTAGGATCAGGAGCCTTGGTTGGTCCCATTTGGAACAACGTTGCTTTGATTTCTTTAGCACTATACTCACCGGATAGAACTCCTTGCATATCTGAAGTCACTTTGTGAGAAAATACATTAAGACATTCTTCCATCCGGTCACATGTACCTGAATTAAATATATTCTCAAAATAATTTGTTGCCACATCCGCTACATCTTCAATTTGATCAACCCACACACCCTGTTGATCTTTTATGCCCTAGATAAAATTCCTTCGTCGCTGTTGTAAGGCTTTAGAATGAAAAAATTTTGTGTTCTTGTCTCCATATTTTAACCAAGGCAATTGAGAAACGTTGAGCCAATATATTTCTTGTTTAAGGAGAAGATCATCAAGTTGCTTACTTGCTGCCAAAAATTCAGCTCTGTTTGCCTCAGTTGGGTCACTAGAATTTAGCACTTCAAGAAGTTTCTACATTCTTTTAATCTCGGCAATCTGAGGATGTGTTTTGTTAGAGCCCCATGCTTGTAAATCTGCCCCGCGGCTCTCGATTCTGTTGCTGGTACTGGATAAAGATGAACCTCCACCCCTGGTTTTGGCCCATGCCTCTCCAATCACTACCTCATATTCATCCCATAATAACCATGCCTCTTCAAACTTGAAACCCTGTGCCCCTCTTCCTCTAAATCTCTTATCTGTCCCGGATTGCAAAATAAGTGGTAGATGATCTGAAGCATGAGAGAACATATGAGTCACAGTGCTTGCCGAGAACTTGTCTCTCCATTCCCTGTTTGCAACAGCTCGGTCTAGTCTCTCTCTAGTGTTTGCTGCTCCTGGTCGCTTGTTATTCCAAGTGAATTTGTAACCATCCAGGTCGACCAGATTGCAAAAATCCAAAGCCCCCCCGAAGTCCTCCATCTGTTTAGCTTGTGGTGGATGCTTACTCATCTTCTCTGATGAGTGTAGAAAAGCATTAAAGTCCCTAATACAGCACCATGACCTGTCCACAAAAGAAGACAGATGCCTTAAGAGAGCCCATGATTTTTGTTTTTGACAAGCTTCCAACCAGCCATTAGAATCCAGTTAGGAACCATTCAAAACCATCATGCTCTGTTACCTTTGCCAAAATATGATTCTCTATGTTATTTATCACCTCTAATTGGACCTCCGCTTTCCAAATCAATGCTAAACCTCCTCCAAAATTAGGCTTTTTAACAATCAACTTGTTTGGAAAAGGTAGTTCTCTACAATGTTTCTCAAAAGCATCTCTATCAAGTCTTGTTTCCATTAGGAAACACACAGTGGGAGCTTGATCCCTCACCAAATTGTGAAGGCTTCAATTGTCCAAGAGTTCCCAAGCCCTTGGCAATTCCAACTTAACAACCTCATTATGCTCGGCAAGGATGCTCCAGCACCCCCGCCTTTTCATCTGATTGGGAGTCGTCACCAAACTTACCATGCTTCCCTGCACACTCCTCTTCATCCTTTTCAGCATCATGTTGCATATAATGTTGAATTTTAGTATTGCAATTTTAAATTTTGTTGTCTTTTCAAAATATTATTTTAGTGCAAGATGTGATATAACCGAAATTGTGTTTTGGAAACATGTTTCAATGCAAAATTTAAAGAAAGATTATTCTCTCAAAGAATTTTACCACAATACTATTTTTAATAATTTATTTTTATCTTCCAAAAAAAGCCCAATTAGATGCTATATTTTTAATGTGTCCTACGTCTTTTTCACTTGGAAATGCTTTTGTGTACCTTGAAATGGTAAATATGTATATTTTTTAATAATCTTGTAATGGACCTAATGGTATTAAGGGCTCTTGGAATTGGCCTCAAATTAACATTTCAGTAGGACTATAGTTGAACTGTTTAGGTTGATTACAAATGTGAAATCCTAATCAATGCTTAATTACCTTTATCAAGTTATACCAGTAGAGCAGTAATTTGAAAAACAGAAGGGTTATACACTTATACTAGTAGTTAAAGGGTCTTTGTGTTTGATTGAATGATCGCAATTGTCTTTTCTTGGAAATTGTTTTTACAACAAGAGTTGATTTCTTTTTTGAGATGAACGATAGAGCAAGTGTTGATTTCTAGTTTGCTTGATGTATGTGTATATTACAATTTTAGTTATTTCAAGTAAAAACAGCTAGATTCTACTTTGTAACAACAGGGATATATGTCGACAAGGAAATGTTATCCACTTTACTCGGGGAGATGGCCAGGAAATTGGTACAGGAACTGGATTAGACACATCATTGGGAGCTCATTACCTCAACATCCTTTGGACAATCCATGCCCAATATGTGGTGATGAATCAAGGCGTGCTGGAGTCATCTCTTCTTGTATAGATTGTTTTCTTTCAGGTGGAGATCTCTACCGCTATGAGTATGGGGTCACACGAGCTTTCTTTCTTGCCAAAGCTCGTGGTACCTGCACTCTTGCTTATCTGAGTCAGAAGAACAAGTTATTCATCGTGCCTTTTATTTCCACTGTATGGGCTTTGGTGTCTATCATTTTATGAAGAACAACTGTGAAGACTTTGCATTATGCTGCAAAACAGGCTTGAAAGTGTTTCCTACTGCTAAAGTGGGCCAGAGTGGGCAGGTAGCATCCTTTCAGGCTGCAACACCAACAACCTTTCAAGCTTTCCTTTCTGTACCACTTGCGGTTCTAGCCCGTTCTTCACCACTTGTATATGCTGCTACCACAATTGGCAGTCTGGTGGCAAGTTATGGCACATACTGTGTCAAGCGTTATATTAATGATACTGGAGTACGCCAAGATGTCAAGAGAGTTGTTTTAGAGGGGTAAAAATGATCTTCTATGTCCACCACAACATGTAGTGGAAACACAAGGGACCTTGTCCCAGAGTAATAATCTTTTGGCATGCTCAAGAGTTGTGTGGTTTGCAAGAATTTGATTATTATGGTGCCAATTGTGTGTGCGCTTTTAAGATATCAGATTTTATTTCTGAATTTTGAATTTAGCTTTTATTATAATTGAGGATTCTTTGGGATGTAATTGCGCCTTAATATAATCCTTGAAACTTATTAGAAAGATGAAATGGTTTGAGTGGAGCAATTTGAATAATTTTTTTTACTAACGATGTTTCACTAATTTTGGTGGTGATTCTAAGCACCCTCGGGTCGTGAAGCCTAGGACTGGCAAGTTCTAGGTGGTGAAGCCTAGGACTTATGTTGTTTCTCTTTTCTTTTCCCTTATTCTTATTTTCTGATCCCTACAATTGTTATCACTCGAACTCAACATTCAATTAATCCCAACAGCTAGACATGGAAAAATAGATTGGTGTTAGGATTGGCAAGTTCTAGGTGGTGAAGCCTAGGACTTACGTTGTTTCTCTTTTCTTTTCCCTTATTCTTATTTTCTGATCCCCACAATTGTTATCACTCGAACTCAACATTCAATTAATCCCAACAACTAGACATGGAAAAATAGGCTGGTGTTAGGACATATATGAATCATGTTAGGAACATATGTCATTTAGAATTGGCTAATTTTTTGACAAAACACTTTACTTGTAATTGGGTAGATCTAGGATGTGTTTAATATTTCAAGGAACAAGAGTTTAAGTCCAAGTATTGAGGCCATGCAAGTCTGTCCAAGAAACAAGTAAAGAAGTGCTGGATTTTAAAACTCGACAGCTAGCTCCACAGATAGCATCTATCAAGGTTTAAAAGGCTGCTTTAGCCCGATACTCGACAGCTGCTCGATAGATACCCTATCTATCGAGAATTATGAAAATTAGTTTTTTAGATCTCATTTCACTCTAATCCGTGGGTACATGTTTAGGCTTTCTTTTCTCACAACTTTAAACATAAATAATGATAATTTTAAGGGCCGTCAAAGGTTGCGTGAGTGTGTGGCAAAGTTTTATTCATGCAAATTGTGACCGAAGATAGAATTTGCCTTAGTTCATTTTTCTCTTGAAGAAGCTACTACATTTGTACGCTGTTAGATTTTGTGACTAAGGAGCTTCATGATCTTCATCGTGTTGATGAACTGAAGAACTTTGCAGCCAACATCTTTCTCAAGTTGGTGATCAAGTCGCGTAATGGGATCCCCTCATCTATTGGTTAGACACATACTAGGAGCCGTGCATTAAAAGGAGAGATTGTCACTACAAAACAAGTCCAATTATGTATTGGGGTAAGAGTTCAACTGTAGGTTGGTATAAGGTACTGAGATTCCTTTACTTGTAACTGCTTGTTGTGATAATAGTGGATTCGGGAGTAGTGACCTTAAAATCACTCGGTGGGGTTTTTGCCTTGGAGGTTTTTCCACTGCATATTTACTTAGTTGGTGATTTGTTTGTGCTACCACGCGTTTTGCATGTTAATTGGATTAATAAATTAACTTGGCTAATTAATTGGTTAATTTATTACAAGGGGTCAATACATTCTTGGCCTATCATGTGGTATCAGAGTAGACACACTTTGATTAGGGTTAATATTTGTTGTGTGGTCCATTGACCCCTGTTGTCATGGCTATTATTGGCAAGAAAAGATCTTTTATTTCAAATACATCTTGTTTTTAAATCTCTATTTGATTGAGTTTCTTAAAAAATGCAAGTCTAAAAGTTATTTGAAAGCTATCATGATGATGATTGAAAAAGATCTTAATATGACAAAGAAGAAACTAAACTATCTTAGAATGAAAATGTGCAGAGGAGTTCATCTGAGAAGAGTAAAGGTTAAAGGCTTTGTCCATAAATGTCCGGTGAAAGAGAATACCATTCCTACAGATTCGTCATCAAAGCATGAGGTGTGCTTTATGATGAAGTCTGCATTCAAGGTAATGGACACATGTTTGTGGTACCTTGATAGTAGATGCTCATGACACATGACTGGAGACCGCTCTCTCTTTAAGGTTTTCGAGTCTAAGAAAGGGGGTAATGTCACCTTCGGTAATGAGAGCAAATCATAGATTAAAGGAAAGGGAACCATTTCTCTACCTAGATTACTAGACATTGCAAATGTGCTATATGTAGAAGGTCTGAGAGTGAACCTGTTAAGCATAAGTCAGATATGTGATCAAGATTTTATGGTGCAGTTCTTAAAAAGGAAATGCCTTGTGTTGGATGAATTTGGAAAGAAACTCATAAGTGGTGTTCGCATTCTAGACAACTGTTATGGTCTAGTCCCTAATGCTGATATTGTGTGCAATAGTATTCATTTGCCAAATGAAGATCTATGGCACCAAAGGATGGGATATGCTAGTTACAAACATCTTTGAATTGTATCTAAGCATGATTCAGTGTTGGGGATGCCAAAGCTTAATAGAGTGAACAACGTTGTGTGTGGACGGTGCCAGCTTAGGAAACAAACAAAAGTTAAATATTTAGGCACTCAGACATCCGCTACATCTAGACCATTGGAGCTGCTACATCTGGATCTCATGGGTCCAACTAGAATCGAGTCTCTTGGTGGGAAGAGATACATCATGGTTGTGGTAGATAACTTCACTAGGTACACTTGGGTCATTCTTCTAAGATCCAAGTTAGATGCTTCTGAGCACATTGAAACCTTGTGCACAAGATTGCAAAACGTGAAAATCTTAAAGATTGATCGAATTCGAAGTGATTATGGTAAAGAATTCGAAAACTTATACATGGAGTCTTTTTGCACTAGATCAAGTATATCTTAAGAATTATTTGCTCCTATTACTCCTCAGCAAAATGGTGTAGTAGAAAGAAAGAACAGGGTTATTCAGGAGATGGCTAGAGCAATGTTGCATAACAATGATGTGGCTAGAAAGTTTTGGGGAGAAGCCGTCAACACTGCGTGTCATATGGTTAATAGAGTGTATTTTAGACTCGGTTCCAAGAAAACTCCCTAGAGTTATGGAAGGGTAGGAAGCCGAATGTTAAGTATTTTAGAATCTTTGGAAGTACTTGTTTCATTCTCAAGGATAGAGAAAAAGTGGGAAAATTTGACTCCCAAAGCGATGAAGGAATATTTTTGGGATAATTCTCAACAAGCAAGGCTTATCATGTATACAACAAGAGAACCAAGAAGGTGATGGAAACTATAAATGTTGTTATTAATGAAGCTTCGAAGTCCGATTTTGAGAATATTAGTGAGGAAATATCCAAAGAAATTCTTCCTTTCGAGCCCAAGGATGTTCAAGAACTTGTTGATCAAGAGCCTGCATCTCCAAGTACTCTCGGTACTTTAAGTGTTGTAGAAGGTTCAGTAAACATATCTACTTCACCTGATTTTGAATCTCATAAAGAGAAAGGACCCTCCTCCAGAATTAAGTTGAATCATCCTCTTGAAGTTATTGTGGGAAACATGAATGAACTCACACTAAGGAAACATATAGTTGATAAATGTGTTGCTAACTTTGTGTCATATTCTTGCTATTTGTCGCAGGTTGAACCCACCAAGGTTGAGGAAGCTTTTCAAGATGAAAGCTGGGCGAAAGCAATGCATGATGAACTGCTTCAGTTTCAAATGAATGATGTCTGGACTTTAGTACCTAGATCGAAGGGTGAGCACATCATTGGCACAAAGTGGATTTTCTGCAATAAGACTGATGAGAAGGGTAATGTGATCCGCAACAAGGCTCATCTTATGGCTCAAGGGTACTCTCAAATGGAAGGAATGGACTATGATGAGACATTTGCTCCAGTAGCCTGTATGGAGTCCATCAGGATTCTCCTAGCCCTAGCATGCCATTTGTAATTCAAGTTTTACCAAATGGATGTTAAGACTGCCTTCTTAAATGGGTTCCTTAAAGAAGATGTCTATGAGGCTCAACCAAAAGGATTCATAGATCCCCACTTTTCGGATCATGTGTTGTACCTCAAGAAGGTACTCTATGGTTTAAAGCAAGTCCCTAGAACTTGGTATGATTGGCTCACACAATACTTGGTGTCACATAAGTTTACAAGAGGAAAAACTGATCAAACTCTTTTCATAAAAAGGGAAGACGGCGAGTTGATAGTTGCTCAAGTCTATGTTGATGATATCATCTTTGGGTCAACAAAGGATGAACTTGCTTATGGTTTCTCCAAACTCATGCAAGCCGAGTTAGAGATGAGCATGATTGGAGAGTTGAATCACTTCTTTGGATTGCAGATTCTTCAGCAAGAGTCAGGTATATTCATATCTCAATTTAAATATGCTAGAAATCTTGTGAAAAATTTTGGTTTGGAATCTGCTAGTTCTATTAGAACCCCGATAAGCCCAAATGTTAAACTCATTGTTGATGTGTTAGGAAAAAGTATTGATCTGTCTCTCTATAGAAGCATGATAGATAATTTTCTTTACCTTACTACTAATAGACCTGACATTAGTTACAGTGTGGGAGTGTGTGCTAAATATCAGGCTAATCCCCAAGAATCCCATATGACTGCTTTGGAAAGAATCATAAAGTATGCCAAAACCGCTGCCGACTTTGATGTGTGGTACAGCAAGGACACAAATGATGTCTTAGCTGGGTATTCAGATTTTGACTGGGTTGAAAATGCCGATGATAGAAAGAGTACTTCGGGAGGTTGTTTTTATGTGGGTAATAATCTTATCTCCTTGATGAGCAAAAAGTAGAACTTCATCTTATTATCCACTATAGAGGTTGAATACATTGCTGCCGGTAGCTGTTGCACCCAGTTTCTATGGATGCAAAAACTTCTCATTGATTATGGTATTCATCAAGAACATCTCACTATCTATTGTGACAATACCAGGGCCATCAATATCTCTAAAAATCCTGTTCAACATTCTCGAACTAAATACATAGAGATTCGACATCACTTCATTCGTGAGCTTGTTGAAGATGGTACACTTACTCTTGAGTTCATTCACATTGATGATAAAAAGGCTGATTTGTTCACCAAACATTTTGATAGCAAACGGCTTGAATTCCTTTGTCAAAACATCAGTGCTATCTCCATGGATTGATCTTTTCTTCTCCTCCTTCTTGCTATGCATTTGCATCTAGTTTTATACATTGCTTTGTTTAACATGTTTTTGTTTATTTGTTTTCAGTTTTGTTTTATTTTGTTTTTCATAAAAAAAAAATTGAAAAATAAAAAATACAAAAACAGTGTGCGTTTATGTATATTGGTACTTGTGTACCTTGAATGACCAATGAAACAAAATTTTCTAAACTTTGTATCGTTTGTAGCTTAGATAGGCATCTCTATGTACAACTAAGAAAGTGAGCTTTGTGGCTTGTGTTTGTGATGAGTAAAATTTAGTAATCATTTATACTTAACACTCATATCACTCTTTTTGACGGATAGGACTAGAAAATCTTAAGAGAAATGTATAAATAACCATCTCACCACTATTGCTCACCAATCATGAAATGACATTTGTATGCTTCGGCATAGTAAAAGTGCAATATCAAAAGCTAAACATTATTGGGTATTTCTTTTCTTTCTCTTATATGCTCATGCATGATATTCTTAAAAGAAAATATGCAAAGAAAAATAAAAGCAAAAAGAATCAACAGGCTATATATATGATTGCAAGCATGTAATCTAGGAGATATGAGAGTTATATGATGTACCTTGAAGGTGATAGTCCCCATTAAGCAGTTTTGATCATGTGTGAATTTAATTGATTTTCTCATATCTCAAATCGTCATAACATGTAGACACTTATGCAATCTTGCAATGTTTTTCACACACAACACGCAATATTCTTTGCTACTTTTGATACATGTGTAGGTACAATGTGATTTGGCCATCATAAGGAATACATGTGTTAATTTATGCCCACTAAATTGTCTTGACTTATTTTTGAAATATAAAAATGGTTAGACCTGTTTAGTGTGTGTGTGTGTTTTGGATCTATATGCTTGACATTTTTCTTATTGAGAGATGTTTTTGGAAATTTAAAATGTTATTTGGATCTTTGGTTGAGTAGCATGCTTGATTGCATTCATTTATGTGTTTTTCTCTTCTTTGAAAAACTGTTTTAAGCAATCTCAACAGCTTCTTGATACCTCTCGACAGCTAGGCTATCTATCGAGCTCTTGATCTTCCTTTCTCGATAGCTTCTATTACAATTTCGATCCATCGAAGTTTTTGAGAATTTGTCTCGATAGCTTCTCGACAACTTCTTGATCCATCGAGAAAGTTTTTGTTTCCTCGATAGCTTCTCGATCCATCGAGGTTCTTTTGTTGTGGACACCTCTCGATAGCTCCACAATAGCTCTTTCTATCAAATTTTAAATCTCGACACCTCTCGATACCTGCCGATCCATCGAGCTGCGTATGTTTCTATATATAAAATCAGTGCAATATTTCTTCATTTTGCTTCGATCTTTCTCGATAGAAACTCACTTCTCTCTCTTCCAAACACCTCAAACTCAACCTCTTAACATTCCCTACTTGATCTTCGGCCCAAATCAAGTTTTTCTTCATCTGGTATGATCTTATCTCTCTCTTGTATCATGCATTTCATTCATTTTAACCTAGGTTTTGGGTTTTTTCAAAATTGATAAGGTTTTTGCCAACTTTTTGGGATGGGTTTTTGTTTAAATGAGTTTAAATTAGCATGCATTGCATCAAATTGCATTTTGACAATATTTCATACATTTTAGATGTGTGTTTGCTTTGTTGCAAGCTTGTATGCTGGGAGGTTTGAATTGGGCTGAGCCTATAATGCTTTTATTGTTGCATGTCACATGCTCATGCATTTTTATGCATACGTACCTTCCATTTTCTATCATATTGATATTAAACTGTTTGGTGTTTTTTTGCTTCTCTCTCTCTCTCTCTCTCACATTCTTTCAGTTTGCATTATGGCACCTAAACGTAAGTCCACTTCGTCGCAAAATCCTCTTCATTCCGAGGCATCTTCTTCTGATTCTACCCCTTCTCATCTTCGGTTCTGTGATGAGAAAACTCTAAGGACTTCTCAGAGAACTTTTCTCGACGAGGCATTCATTCGGAAAGCCAAGTCATTTTATCAGATATTTTCGATACTGATCTTCCCACTGTCATCTACAATAGGGGTTGGGAGTCACTCTGTGACATCCTGGTCACTTGTCCCTCCATGATCATACAGGAGTTTTACTCCAATATGCATGGATTCAATTATTTAGTACCTTACTTTATCACTCACATTCGAGGTATGCATATTGTGGTCACTCCGAATCTTGTATCCGAGGTGCTCCAAGTCTCAAGGGTAGCGCATCTTGATTACCTTGGCTGTGATCGTCTTAGGACCGTGTCCAAAGACGAGCTTATGTCTCTGTTTTGTGAGACTTCTTCTTCTTGGGGTGGTCGTTAGAACACACGTTGCTCGACCTTTGCTAAAGATTCGAGGTTTCTTAACATAGTGATGACATTCGTTCTATATCCATTGTCTCACTATAACTCTATCACAGAGCCTCGAGCTCGATTTTTCTTATCTCTCTTAGAGAACCTCACTATAGACTTCCCTTCTCACTTCATTCTCTCCCTCATAGATGTATATAGGGATACGGTGACCCGTGATAAGCTCATCTTTCCTTCAACTATCACGATAATCCTTTGCCACTTTTTTGTATCCTTTCCCATGACGGATCCTTTATTTGTCATGTGTGCCATTGATGAGGCAACTATTAGACAGAGTGAAGCTAGTTTCGACCGAAGCGGCCACGAACCGAGACGACGACTCCTCCAGCTTCTTCAGCTCCATCCACATCCGCTCCTTCTTCTTCCACGGATGGTGTGATGCTCAAGGCGATTATGGCGTAACTTCAACGCATGGATGCTCACCTTAACATTCTTAGCGATGAGTTGTGTCAGGTGAACACTCGTGTTGGTCGTATTGCACGACGACAGGCTCACCTTGGTGGGTTCGTCGAGTCTCCCACTCCTTCTCTAATACTTCTGAGGATGAGGACGATAATGGTGACTCTGATGGCGATGGTGATAAAGATGATGGTGTTAGCTCTTCCAGTGATGATACGATGACTGCTTGAGTTACTTGCCCTTTGTCATTCGTGACAAAAAGGGGGAGTAGTTTTGGATATGAATGTAGTCATGTATTTTGGGAGAGAGTTAGTATAGGATATTTTTGTTAGGGGGAGTGTTTATACTTGTTGAGGGATGTAGTGAGGAGTTATATATTTTATTCTTTTCTATCTTTTATAGATACATTGTTCTTACATTGTGATAGCAAGCCTTGTATTCAGTTTTTATATATATATATATATATATATATATTGAGGTTGTTATTACTTTCTTTCACTTATCTCTTCATGTGTTGTTTCTTTTATCTCTATATGTACATGCTTCTTATTACTTCTATGCAATCTTTTATTTCTGTTTCACACTAAGATGCCGTGATGAATTTTGTTTAAAGTGTTTCAGAAATATAGGTTGTCAAAGTCTTCTTGCATTGAACTCTCTTCTTGCAAAGTTTTTCAAGAGTTTGTGTTAGGATAGATTTCTATTGTATTCAACAAGTGAGTATGAGTTGAGTGATTTATGACTTCTCTTATATGTTCATTTGTTTGTAGTGATTTTGTCACGAATTGCCAAAGGGGGAGATTATTAGGACATATGTGAATTATGTTAGGAACATATGTCATTTAGAATTGGCAAATCCTTTGACAAAACACACTTTACTTGTAATTGGGTAGATCTAGGATGTATTTAATACTTCAAGGAACAAGAGTTCAAGTCCAAGTATTGAAGCCATACAAGTCTATCCAAGAAACAAGTGAAGAAGTGCTAGATTTTAAAACTCGACAGCTAGCTCGACATATAGCATCTATCGAGGTTTAAAAGGCTGCTTTAGCCCAATGCTTGACAGTTGCTCAATAGATACCCAATCTATCGAGAATTATAAAAATCAATTTTTCAGATTTGATTTCACTCCAATCCGTGTGTACATGTTTAGGCTTTCTTTTCTCACAACCCTAAATATATATAAGGATTATTTTAAGGGCCGTCAAAGGTTGCACGAGTATATGACAAAGTTTTGTTCATGCAAATTGTGAATGAAGACAAAATTTGCTCTAGTTCATCTTTCTCTTGAAGAAGCTACTGCGTTTGTACGTCGTTGGGGTTTGTGACCAAGGAACTTTGTGATCTTCATCGTGTTGATGAATTGAAGAACTTTGAAACTAACATCTTTCTCAAGTTGGTGATCAAGTCGCGTACTAGGATCTGCGCATTTATTGGTTAGTCATGTATTGGGATTCGTGCATTAAAAGGGGAGATTGTCACTATAGAATAAGTTCAATTGTGTATTGGGGTAAGGGTTCAACTATAGGTTGGTATAAGGTACTGAGATTCCTTTACTTATAACTGCTTGTTGTGATAATAGTGGATTCTCGGGAGTGGTGATCTTAGAATCACCCGGTGAGGTTTTTGCCTTAAAGGTTTTTCCCATTTTTAAACAAATTACCGTGTCAACTTTTTCCGCTGCATATTTACTTAGTTGGTGATTTGTTTGTGCTACCACGCGTTTTGTATGTTAATTGGATTAATTAATTAATTTGGCTAATTAATCGGTAAATTTATCACAAGATGTCAATACATTCTTAGTCTATTAGTTAGGACCTAAATAACCCAACTTGAACATGTATATTTTTACTTGAAGTAAAAACAAGTTGACTCGTGACATGACATGTTTTTTTTATTATAAAAAAATTGTAAAAAAAAAAAAACTAAATTAATACACAATTGATTTACTTGTTTGTTTTGAGTTTTATAGTGCATAACTCAAATTTAATTGATAAATATAATTCTAGTGCCACGTGATTATTATTTTTTATTATTAAAAAACCATATATATATATATATATTAAATTTTTTCGATAACGCCATTCATATACATATGTGAGACGTTTATTTAGTTGCATTCAAGCGAATTGAAAGATGAATGATAGATGCATTATTCTCACTTGAATAAGGCAATTACTAAAACTTTTTAGATATTAAATGATAAATTACATGCTAAGATAATCTAGTTGCAGTTGAGTAAAAAACATATATTTGAAATTATAAACATGTATGAAAAGCATTGCTAAGTGTGAAAAGAGACTATCGCACACCCTTAGCATGATGGTCACTCTATAAGTACAAGTTCTTATGACATGGGGAAGGGGCAAGGGCTAGGATTCAAGTTTCCAATAAGGAGTTTTATACATATATACACTTAGTGATTGTCACTTTACAAGGCTATTAAAAGCGACAATGTATAAATAAGTAAACAATCAAACTTTGATGTATATTCCCTAATTGAAATAGAGTAACAACTACCATGCATCTAAAATTAAACAAAAATATTAGATTATTTTTCAAGATATTATATTATGAAAATAGTTTTCAAGATTGTAAATTTCTTTATGTTTTTTTTTTGGGCAAATTACAATAAACCCACCCGTGGTTAGACCCATTTTCACTTTGCCTACCCATTGTTTAAAACTTGACACTTTACCCACTTGAGATTAGCTCCGTTAACCTTCCCTAACCCACATCTCCATTTGCTATTGGAAAAACACATTTTTAGGGGTTTTTAATTGCTCATGAACTTCAATGAGAACAAAGTGGAGGAACAACACACCAATCAAATGGCTTGATGAAATTATTTTTAATCTATAACATTATCAACAATCTCACAACAACTCAAATTTTTGAACCAAATTTTACAAGAACACCAACATCTCAAAACAACTAGCAACGTTATCAACAAAAGAGAGTGAGATAGAGATAAGCCAATAATCAAAGAGTGAGGTAAAGAAAAATTCAGCCGTGGCTTTGGATCGTGCTAGATCAGCCGTAGGTTTGGTGTCATAGAGTGAGATAGAGATAAGCTAACAACCAAAGAGCGTAAGATAAGGAGACCTTGATCTTGATCCTGATCTCAGCTTGTCCCTCTCCTAAGTTTTGGTCTTTTATGTACAACCAAACACCACCAAGAAAAGAAAGAAGGGAACCTTCCAACTTCAAACCTATTACCTGAATCTTAAAACAAAAAAAAAAAAAAAATCCCAAAGCATATATCTGCCTCGAGAATGCTATGTCTTCCTTGATTTCTTCCCCAACCCCTATCGTCCCTCAATTTCCTCTCTCCAATGAAAATCACACCCAATTGACCTGATGCACTGCACTTCTTCTCCGTTACACATATTCATCCATCCACATAGAAGGGCTGGTGGTTCAGGTGAGGTTTGACACTTTATAAAGATGTTGCATCTAAAAGTTGTTATTGTAGTGTGTTTCTTTTGTCTTTTATACATTGATTACATTTTTTATATTTTTATTTAATAAAAAAAGAAAGAAATAATTGATAAGAGATAAGAAGAGAAGAACAGGAGAGCGAATTTACTGGTGGACTGCGACTGTGATAGGAAAAAGACCAGGCACAGCTTGAAATTTTGTAAATTTGGTTGCCCAATTCCTAAGGGTGGGTTTGGTTTGTTACTAACTTGGACTGACAAAAGCTGACTTGGATCATAGTCTTCATGGCGTAAAAATATGCCGTAGAGCTCCTAGCATCTCCCACCTCCTTTTTGCGGATGATTCCTTGATCTTTTGCTGCACTACTAGAGAAGAGGTTAGAGTGATTATGGAGATTTTGCTATTGTATGCATTGGCATCTGGACAATGCATAAACCTTGAGAAATCATTGGTGTTTTTTAGTAGCAATACGATGGCAAGGCAAAGGGATTGGATTAAAGGAACATTGGGGGTTAAGGAGGTTGATAGATTCGAGTCATACTTGGGTCTACTTACCTTGATTGGGCGTTCAAAGTACCAAACTTTCTCCTTTCTCAAGGATAGAGTTTGGAAAAAATTACAAGGCTAGAAGGGCAAATTACTATCTAGAGCGGGGAAGGAAGTGCTCATTAAGGCAGTTGCACAATCCGTGCCTACCTACACAATGAGGGTGGTTCACTTATGAGTAAAGTTGTGTAATGAGTTGAATACCATGTGTGCAAGATTCTGGTAGGGACAAGTGGGCAACAAAAGGAAAATACATTGGCGAAATTGAGATTTTTTGTCCAAACCAAAAAGGGAGGGAGGGATGGGTTTTAGAGATATCCGGAGTTTTAATCTCGCAATGTTAGCCAAATAGGGATGGAGGTTAATGCAGGAGACAAATTCATTACTGTATGGGTGCTTTAAAGCAAGATACACTCCTAGTTGCAATTCTTGGAGGCGGGGGAGATTCCAAACATTCGGGTTATTCGGGATAAATGGATTCCTAATCACCCGACCAACATGGTAATTCATCCACCACAAGATGATGAGTGGGAGTGGAGGGTGGTGGAGCTGATTGACTGGACAACTCGGACCTGGAATAGACAATTGGTGGAAATGAAATTCCATCCAGAAGATGCAGAGGCCATTCTTCGAATACCATTGAGCAGGAGGCTGAGTAATGACAAGCTGTTTTGGTTACATAACAGGGAGGGGAAGTACATGTCAAATCTGGATATCATTTAGTGAAGCAGTTGGGGAGGGAAGCGGACTCCCAAGGGGAGTGTTCTAAAGAAGTGGATGTCAACCCGGTGTGGAGCGAACTGTGGAAACTCAAAATTCCGAATAAGATAAAAAAATTTGGATGGAGGGCTTATCATAACATTCTCCCAACTCGTGAAAATCTTTTCCGGAGGCGAGTGATTGATGACAGCACCTGTGAGCTGTGTCAGAGAGAAATGGAATCGATTCTACATGTGTTATGAGAATGCACTGTGGCAGTGGATGTATGGGCAGGGAGTCCAAGATATTACAAAAGTGTGGAGGAGGTCAAGGTGGTTTTCTGCAATTACTAGAGGTGTTGATACATAGATTGCCCTTGGAGGAAGTTGAAATGTTTCTGGTGCAAGCTTGGATGTTGTGGACACAGTGAAGCAACGTCAGAACAAGAGGGGCAATACACGACCCGACTCAACTGGTATAACGGGCCTCTATTATTTTGGAGGAGTACAGAGCATCACAGGACCACCTCACTGTACTGAATGTGATGGAGAGGAGTTCAAGATGGGTACTACCGTCTGAACACAGGTTTAAACTCAATTTTGATGCTGCCATTTTCCAGGAAATTCATGCGTCGGGATTCGGGGCTATAATCTGAAATGAGAGAGGTGAAGTTATGGCGTCATTTTCAGCTAGAGGACCATCAGTTGCAGATAGTGAAGAGGCCGAACTTCTCGCATGTAGAAAATCACTAGAATTTGCAGTGGACACGGTGTTCACGGACATAGTGGTGGAGGGTGACAACTCTGCGGTCATGAATTCTATTCTGAGCTCGCGGACTGAGTTTTCTCGGCAGGGAGACCTGTATGAAGATGTGAAATGTATGGCAGCAAGGATAACTAATCTTACAGTGAGTTGTGTGCACCGTACAGCTAACTCTGTTGCGCATTCACTTGCCCGGTTTGCAAAAAATATTGATGATGAAATTGTATGGATGGAGGACTCACCTCCGGTTGCTTTGGAAGCTTTGTATTTTGACAGTTCGTGAGGTTTAATAGAATATGGATTGGTTTCACAAAAAAAAAAAAAAAAAAAAAACTAGCTTTTTTATTCATGTTATATTTGTTTTGGCTTAAAAATGCGTTTTTCTAGCCGCAAATGGAGAGTTGGGTTATGAAAATTTAATGGAGTTAATATCAAGTGGGTAAATTATTAATTTTTAAATCATAGGTAAAAAAGTGAAAATGAGCCTAACCACGTATAAGTTTACTGTAATTTGCCCTTTTTTCTTTACCAAATTACCTATCCAATAGGACATTTGTAATTTTGTAATATATTTTGGGATATTGATATTGTGTAGAAGGAAACTTGTGTGTTTGTTTTAATTAGATTTTCAAATGCTAGACTACACCCCTTTGTATTTATGTTTTTTTTTTTTTTTTTGTTAGAAAAATTGGGATTTGTATAATTTTATAATTATTATCATTTTGATGAATAGTGCTCTTTCTTGATATGAGCAGAGTAATGCATTTTACATCAAATAATTTGTTGCATGACTTACAAAATGATAAATACATTTAAAAAAAAATACCAATCGACCAAACCTGAAAACGACCTACAAACAACTCATCAAAGCAACTTCCCTTTGAAGCCTCCTTATTACAAAATTGTAACCCACAATCACCCTCATCTAACCCAATTTACTCAAACTAACCAAGCCTATGCCAATCCGAAACCCATTATGCCCAATAAACACCATGCTCGAAATCCATATCAAGCGTGACCCATATGGGCTAGACTCATGACAATCCCCTAACCAAGGGCCCCAGCTACCACCGCCATTAACCATAAACCACCTCATCTTTTCCCACTTAACCCACCCCCAAAAATAGCAATTCACATCGTAGTTGCCATTTGACCTAGAGCTCCACATCCCATTCTCATGCTGCGAAAGCACCATCGCGAATGGAATCAAAATGGAATTATGAATGGAATGTCTATTAATATGTATATGTCTATTATGAATGGAATCAAAATTACTTTACATTTAAAAAGAATAAATATCACAAAATTATAAGATAACTATTCTCAACATAAAGTATATTTTAAAACTAATCATATTGAATTGCTTTGTTAAAATGTTTACAATATATTTATAATTATTTTTAGAAAATCCTCTTTGAATAATATTTAAATGGATATAATAAATTATGAAAAATATACGTTCATTGTTCCGACTTTTACTATTTTCTAATCACACTTCTTGTGTTTTAATATTATTCTAATAAGAATTATTTGATTCGGAATTGTTTTAATCATCACTTTCATACACTGTTCTCGAAATATTATCATTAGTATTCGCAGTACTTCATTATAAAGCAAAGTATGTGGTGTAAACCTTAAGGAAAGGTTTATTTCATTATCTTTTTTAAAATATTATAAATAATTAATTTTCTAGTTAGATTAAATTACATCTAGTTTAACATTAAATAATGTTACATTACCTAATAATTTTTTATTGAATTAATATTTTGAAAATTTCATCGTTAAATTATATTTTATCAATATTCTTAACACTTATGCCAAAATTTTTATCAATAAGATGTTATTTGCTTTTTGATCCATAAACTCATTTTTTACACATAATTTAAGAATAAAAAACGTAAAATTTAAACATTTTAGAGCACTTACATCAGTTAGTGTATAATAGAAAAATGTGAAAAATTTACACAGTTTTGCCTAAAACTGACCCACATTAGTCATTGTATAATTATATATATTTACAAATTTGCTATAGTAATTGTGCAAATTTACATTGACATTATTTATTTTGCATTTAGTTTTTTATTTTTTCTTTACGTATCCCAATGATGAAGGAAGAGAAAGAATGGTGATTGTTGTGTGCGAAGAAAGAAAAACAATTAAAAAAATCAAGAAAATTGATATTTTAATGAAATTGTGAGGCTAAATAGGCCGAGTAAGTGTGTTGGGCCGTGGGCTATGCCTAAGAATGGTTAAAAGGTTTGTTAAGTTTTGGGGACAATGGGTCGAGGACAAGTGAAGATAATAACGGATTGGTGATAGTTCCCGAGGAGCCAAGCCTCCTCGAGAAACCATTGTGGAAGGTTGGAACCCAGCCATCTCGGGAATGCTTTACAAAAGACGATCATTTTTTTGAGGATAAGTATCAAGGAAGGTAACAGAACTAAGCCTACAATAAAAGAAGAAATATATGAGGAGAAGGTTGTCACCACCACATTAAATTCTGTATTGTGAAATTCTAAAATACTCGTAAATGTATGAACTGTACAGAAGTATAGTTGGACAAGAACAAGGTCAAACCCACATAGATTTGAATGAACGTAGGAAAATTAATCAAATCTTAACTAAATTAATCCTAATCTAGTTTAATAAAAATTGATTGTTTGCAATTAAATATACTAAGAAAATAATTAAACTAAGTAAAGATATAATATAAAGCAGTATAGAGATGTAAACAATCTAGAAATCAATCTTGCTATCATGAAAAATAATATCATTAAAACTTATATTTAAATTTTTAAAGCATGCTCTTTTTCACTTCTTAGGTATAAAATCAAATCATCAATTGTATCAGTAGTCAAACAAATTACAAGAGATATCTAATTTTAAAATCAAGAAATAATAAATCAAACATTCAATTAATTAAGACAAATCCTAAATCATGAGAGAAACATGATTGAACTCAAATTATAATCTCATCTTAGTCAATTGATATGAAGTAAGAACAATTTAAATCACTAAAAAAACAACTATTATGGGAAAAATCAAATCATATAAATATTACTGATAATCTTTAACAAAATTTCATTATCAACTCTAATTATAAATTTAGCTACTCATGGTAATTGAAATAAAATACAAGAATAAAATACTAAACATTAAATTAGATAAATAAAATAGTGAAAGAAATAGACACAATGCTGTCATGGAGAAAAGCTACAAAGAAGCCACATGCAGCACTGTCTTTTGCTCCAATTTTCTGTTTTGCATTCCAACCCTAGCACTAGACTCCCTAAATTTTGCCCTAAAGAGCCTTTAAATAGATTAATGATTCCTATTACAAGTTGAATTTGTTAGGATGTGTACCCTTAAATTTTATTGTATGATGCTATGTATGACATTATGTTGTGATTAATAAAGTTGTTTTATTATTATCTAAAATAATGGTAACATGAATATTGAGACATTATCATATAGTCCATGAGATGCATAGTATATGATTTATGTGATTTAGTTACAGAAGATATAAATCACAAGTTCTTTGTAAACTCAGAATTTTAGTTTACAGTCGGTGAAGAAATTAGGCATTTCATCTGTGAAGACTATAACATATCAACTAAGATGATTTGTCTTGATCATGGAAATGAATATTTCTAGTTGATATGTTAATATATTTTAAGAGTCAAAACATATTGAACTGGACCGCTATGAAGTTTATTATTTTTCGAATGACTGTCAAATGAATAATATACTCACGATTTCTATTTACATGAATTCTTAATCTTGAGAGGATAATGGACCTGATCATGAGGTGTAAGTTGCTTTGATATATCAAGATTGAGATCTAAAGTCACGGTCAAAATCTCAGTATGTTAGGCAGCTACATTTAGTGTTGATGAAACATATATTCTCAAGATGAAATTCATAGTCTCTTAACGGAGATATAAAATATTTCCTTGAGATAAGTTTAATGGGTTTAGCTATTCAGAGTATTAGGCCTAACCACTTTAGTAAGAAGTTACTAAAGTATATATTTATGGAATTGGATTTTATAAATATATGATGAACAATTTAAAGGATTAAATTGGGAACTCAAGGAATTAAGATGCAGTAATTTACAAAGTGACAGTCTATATTCATAACTTTGTATTATACGAATATTTATATGAAGGGGTTGCATGTACAATAAAATCTTGAGATATAATTAATAAATAAGGCTTAGAATGCAACTATATTTATATAGTGGTATTAAATATAGTTAATGGTAACTTTGGACTTGTCAAGAGTTGACAGAAAAGCCTAAGGCCCATTAGAGCTAGTGTCTTATTGGTCCCTTTTAATCCCACTCCAAGCCACACACTAAAGCCCAATTGGAAAGACCCAATAGGTCAGCCCAATTAGATAATCAGTTAGTTATAAATGAAGAAACATACAGAATTTTATATGTATGTATGAAATAGTGTGTATGTGAGTGTAAGACACTTTATCATTCTTCCTTAGAAATTGACTGAGAGATCACACTTCTTGGGTATAAAGTGAAATTGAAGTGAAGATTAAAAGTATTCCTAAGTGCTTCCGATCTTTGTTTTGAAATTCGCCATACCAAGGTACGCTATTTTATTGTTGAATTCTGAAATTTACATTGTGCATGTTATCAATTGTGAATGAAGTAGATCAGTTAAATTTTTCGCTGCATATGTTTTTTATGAGATGCAAACCATGATTATTCCAACAATTGATATCAAAGCGGTCTTCAATTTCCAATTTATATAACATGTTTTGTGAGTTTTGGAATCAAGAATGATAGTTTCATGATGTTAGAAAGCTATTTGATTGATTTTCTGCATGGTGATTGAAATTATGTTTTGATGAAAACTGAAATTGATGTTATGATGTTGTTTAAGTTTGATATTAAGTATGTTAACTTGAACTTTAAGACTTTAACATCAATGGAAATCAGTTTAGATATTAATTTTTGTCTATTATGTTCATATGATGGTTGTTCGTTCATGAAAAACCATTGAAAACGCTTCAGAAAAAATTCTGAAAATTCGAAGTTCATGAGTTTTGATCGATCGAAAATTACTTTCGATTGGTCGAGTGAATTGGTGGCCAATCTGCTTGATTCGATTGATACCCGATTGCTAGTCGATCGATCGAATTTAATTTTTAGATCGATCGAGAAGCGATTAAGTACCGATCGAGCCAGGCAGATAGTCAGGTTTGAATTTTTTAATTTTTTCGACCGGTCGAGGGGCACATTCGATTGATCGATAGAAGAAAATTTTGAATTTTTCTAAGTGTTTTCAAGTTTTAAAAGTGCAAGGCTGTGTGTAATTAGATTACGCATGTTTTATAATTAAAAGCCTTTCTTTTAAAACATCTAGTGGGAGAGAGATACAAATGTTGGATCTCACAGCCTCTATTATCGGTTCATAGTAGTGAGAGGAAAGCACCCCGTCTTGGTGTATATGCCTTGCGATCCCAAAGGAGGGTGTTTACTTTATAGTATTATAAGATTAAACTTACCCATTTAAAGTAGTGTGGACAAGCACCTTATCTTGGCGTATATGCCTTGCAATCCCAAAGGAGGGTGTTTTGTTTTGTGGTACTACAAGTTTAAACACTATAAAGGGAGATGAAATGTGGCTACACATGATTCTAGATAATGGTATACACTAGACTAAGTGTAATATTAACCTCCCAAAGAAGCTATGTCATTATTACTCAGAGGTCAAAGGTAATACGGCATATTATTAGTGTATGATAAGAGTTATTATGATAGCACTAATAATGAGAATAGTTCTCAATCAGTCATAGTGTTTATAATAAACTTGCTGCCAATGAGATGTGATTGAGTTGTCGTTGTATATATTATATTATGGTTTTATTATGGTTCTATACTATATACTTCTATACTAAATTGATAATGTCCAGTTTACTTATTATATTCATGTTTATTATTTTCAGATTTAATCATAGCATCATTTAGCCCATTTATTGCTATTCTTAATCAAAACAAACTGACTGGATTCAACTATGTTAACTGGAAAAGAAATTTGGATATTGTCCTTACAGCTGAAGAGCAAAAATATGTACTTACTCAACCATGTCCTAACTTTTCATCATTAGATGCTCCTCTTGAGGAAAAACTGCGATATGATCGTTGGCAAAAATCTAATGAGATGGCCAAGTGTTATATCCTAACATCTATTTCAAATTTTCTACAGCATCAAATGCAGGATGTAGAACTAGTTTCGAACATTATGCTAAGTTTGAAGGAGATGTTTGGTGAGCAAGGCCGTTCTGCAAGGCAAGAGACTATGAGACAGATTTACAATACTAAAATAGCTGAAGGCACTTCAGTTAGAGAGCATTGTCTTAGGATGATTTCTAAGCTGAATACATTGGAAGTTTTAGGTGCCGATATTGATGGAGAATCCCAAGTGGATATGATACTCTAGTCACTACCGGAATCATTCAAGGAATTCAGACTGAATTATAATATGAACAAAAAGATTTATTCTTTGTCTGAATTAATGAATGAATTGGTGGCGGCGGAAGGCATTCTTGGTACTTCTAGTGTTCAAGCCAATATGGATGAAACTTCTACTTCTCAACCTAAGTCGAAGGTAAGGGTAAGAAGAAGAAGAAGAAGGACTTCACCAAGTAGGATAGTAAACAAATTACCTTGGGAGTTACCAACAAAGTAAAGAAAGTCAAAGGAAAGTGTTTTCATTGTGGTGAGAAGGGACATTGGAAGAGGAATTGTCCAATTTACAAAGCAACAAAGAATAAAGGTAGAAAAGTGCATTCCTTCTTGAAATATGTTTGGTAC
The DNA here is from genome assembly GCA_014183005.1 of Castanea mollissima. NCBI lineage: Eukaryota > Viridiplantae > Streptophyta > Magnoliopsida > Fagales > Fagaceae > Castanea > Castanea mollissima. Next base: position 40,956,412 of record JACAVU010000001.1, on the reverse strand, counting down.
AGAATCCCACGGACTCTTGGTGTGTGGATTCAGGTTGTACTAATCATATCTGCAATTCATTGCAGGGGTTTCAGGAGACTAGAAAGTTGAATGAAGGAGAGTCATTTCTTACTTTGACTGATGGGAGCAAGATTCCAGTTGTAGATGTTGGAGTGTTTAATTTATGTTTTAGTTTTAGAGTTTTAATATTGGAAGACTGATCTATATGTACTTAATGTTCGTAGGAATTTAATTTCTGCAACTTATTTAGGTAAGCATGGATACTGTGTTATCCTCAAAGACAATGTTGTAATAAAGAAGGATAAACTGTTTATCTGGTCTAGCAATATTGTGGATGGTCTTTATATTTTAACTCATGACAAGTATGAATTATACAATTCTGAATTGGATAGTAGTTCTCATGTGAAATCATTAAAGAAAAAGTTTCCTTCTACTTGCAATGCATATCTTTGGCACTTGCGTTTGGGTCATATTAATTCAAATAAGATTCAAAGACTGATCAAAGATGGTCTCTCAAACCCATTGGATTTTGATGATTTTCCAGTTTGTGAATCTTGTTTGGAGGATAAAATGACAAAACGACCTTTTAATGTAAAAGGTAGAAGAGCCCAAGAGTTGCTTGGATTAGTTCATACGGATGTATATGGTCCTATGTCAACCTAAGAAAAAGGAGGTTATGAGTACTTCATCACTTTCATGGATAATTACTCAAGATATGGTTATGTGTACCTAATGAGATGGAAGTCTGAAGCCTTTGAAAAGTTCAAGGAGTTTAGGGCTAAAGTTGAGAATCAATTAGGTAAACGCATAAAGGCCATTAGATCTGATCGAGGTGGCGAATACCTTCTTGGGGATTTCAAGGATTACCTAATTCAGAATGGGATAATATCCCAATTGACTCCACCTAGAACTTCCCAATAAAATGGTATAGCGGAAAGAAGGAATAAGACTCTTTTAGAAATGGTTAGGTCCATGATGAGTTATTCAACTTTACCAGTTTCTTTTTGGTGATATACACTAAAAACTGCAATGCATATTTTAAATTTAGTTCCATCAAAATCTGTTCCTAACATACTCAAGGAATTGTGGAGTGGGTGCAAGCCTAGTATGAAATATCTCCACATTTAAGGATGTCTAGTACATGTGTTGAAAGGGAAGTTTGATAAGTTGGAAGCAAAAACGGAAGTATGCATGTTTTTATGGTATTCAAAGGAAACTAAGGGTTATTTATTCTATAATCATAAGGATAACAAAGTGTTTGTTAGTACCAATGCCAAATTTTTGGAAGATGATTATGTGAATAACTTTAATCCTAGGAGTAAAGTTGTTTTGGCTGATCTAGATGAACCTATAGTTGAACAACCAATGTATGAAACTAGGGATGATGTGGGTGTATTAAATACACCATAAGCTACTATTTATGAGATGACTAGTACATAGGTGCCTCGTCATAGTGGGAGAATTGTTCGGCCTCCTATAAGATTTATAGGTTTGGGAGAAACTTATGAATCTATCTCAGAAGAGGCTGAATCAGATCCCTACACTTATGAAGAGGCAATGAATGATATAGATGCACATCATTGGGTCTAAGCAATGAAATCTGAATTAGATTCAGTGTATTCCAATCAAGTTTGGGATCTTGTGGAGGCGTTTAACGATATTAAACATGTTGGTTGCAAATGGGTTTACAAGAGGAAGAGAGGGATAGATGGAAATGTTAAAACCTTTAAAGTAAGAGTAGTGGCGAAAGGGTATACACAAAAAGAAGGTATTGACTATGATGAAATTTTTTCGCTAGTAGCCATGCTTAAATCTACCAGAATTCTCTTATCCATTGCTGCTCATTATGATTATGAGATTTGGAAAATGGATGTCAAGATTGCATTTCTTAATGGCAATCTTGAGGAAGAAATCTATACATTGCAACCGGAAGGTTTCGTAGTAAAGAACCAAGAGCATATGGTATGCAAGTTGAAAATGTCCATTTATGGACTTAAGCAAGCATCTAGATCATGGAATATTAGATTTGATCAAGCAATCAAGTCATTTGGTTTTGAACAAAATCTAGATGAATCATGTGTGTACAAAAGATATCAAGATAAAGTAGTGATGTTCCTAGTGCACTATGTTGATGATATTTTACACATTGAAAATGATGTAGGGGTAATGTTATCGGTTAAAGTTTGGTTGTCAAGCCAATTTGATATGAAGGACTTGGGCGAGGCTAACTATATTCTAGGGATTAAGCTTTGGCGAGATCGAAAGAATAAGATGTTAGGATTGTCACAAGCTGGATATATAGATAAGGTTCTAGAACGGTTTAACATGTAAAATTCCAAGAAAGGATTACTTCCTTTCAGACATGGAGTTCTTTTGTTTGATGACCAAAGACTTAAGACTCTTGAGGAAGAAAATACAATGAGACAAGTTCTTTATGCTTTTACAGTGGAAAGTCTCATGCATGCCATACTTTGTACTAGACCTAATATCTGTTATTCTGTGGACATGGTCAGCCGATATCAATCAAATCTAGGATTTAAACATTGATAAGTTATAAAGCATATTCTCAAGTATCTAAGGAGAATGAGAAATTATATGCTTGTTTACCATAGTGAGGATTTGATTCCCATTGGTTATACAAATTTAGATTTTTAGTTAGATCTTGATTTTAGAAAGTTTACTTCAGGTTGTGTTTTCACCTTGGGAGGTAGAGCCATAAGTTGGAGGAGTGTTAAGCAATCTTGTATTGCCGATTCCACCATGGAAGCTGAATATGCTGCTGCTTATGAAGCAGCAAAGAAAGCTGTTTGGCTCAAGAAATTCCTTTCTGATCTTGGTATTGTGAGAATCGAGCAAATTCCTATTACATTGTTCTGCGACAATAGTAGAGCGGTTGCACAATTTAAGGATCTAAAGAATCACAAGAAAGAAAAGCACATAGAGAGAAAGTACTACATCATTCGAGACATTGTTACTCGTGGAGATGTAGTAGTAGCAAAGATAGATACTGCAAAGAATCTAACGGATCCCTTTACCAAAGTCTTGCCCCAAAAGACTTTTGAGTCACATTTGGAGGAAATAGAAGTTAGATTAGTGCATAATAGTCTTTAGGGCAAGTGAGAGATTGTTAGGAGGTGTGTCCTTACAGTTCTATTGTATGATGCTATGTATAACATTATGTATGACAGTATGTTATGATTAATAAAGTTATTTTATTATTATCTAAAATAATAGTAACATGAATATATGGACATTATCATATAGTCCATGAGATGCATTGTATATGATTTATGTGATTTAGTCACAGAAGATATAAATCACAAGTTTTTTGTAAACTCAAAATTTTAGTTCATAGTCGGTGATGAAATTGGGAATTTCATCTGCGAAGACTATAACATATCAACTAAGATGATTTGTCTTGATTATGGAAATGAAGATTTCTAGTTGGTATGTTGATATATTTTAAGAGTTAAAACATATTGAACTGGACCGCTGTGAGGTTTATTATTCTCCTAATCACTGTCAAATGAATAATAAACTCACGACTTCTATTTATATGAACTCTTAATCCTGAGAGGATAATGGACTTAATCATGAGGTGTAAGTTACTTTGATATATCAAGAGTGAGATATAAAGTCACGGTCAAAACCTCAGTATGTTAGGTAGCCACATTTAGTGTTGATGAAACATATATTCTTAAAATAGGATTCATAGTCTCTTAACGAAGATATAAAATATTCCCTTCAAATAAGTTTAATGGGTTTAGTTATTAAGAGTGTTAGGCCTAACCACTTTAGTAAGAAGTTACTAAAGTATATATTTATGGAATTGGATTTCATAAATATATGATGAATAACTTAAAGGATTAAACCGAGTACTCAAGGAATTAGTATGTAGTAATTTACAAAGTGGCAGTCTATATTCATAACTTTGTATTACTACGAATATTTTATGAAGGGATTCCATGTACAATGAATTTTTGGGATATAATTTATAAAATAAGGCCTAGAGTGCAATAATATTTATATAGTGGTATTAAATATAGTTAATGGCAACTTTAGACTTGTAAAGAGTTGACAGAAAAACCCAAGGTCCATTGGAGCTAGTGTCTTATTGGTCCCTTTTGGTCCCACTCTAAGCCACACACTAAAACTCAATTGGAAAGGCCCAATAGGCCAGTCCAATTAGATAATTAGTTAGTTATAAGGGGAGAAATATACAGAATTTTATATGTATGTATGAAATAGTGTGTATGTGAGTGTGAGACACTTTATCATTCTCCCTTAGAAACTGATTGAGAGACCACACTTCTTGGGTGTAAAGTGAAATTGGAGTGAAGATTAAAAGTATTTCCAAGTGTTTCCGATATTTGTTTTGAAATTCATTACACTAAGGTACGCTTTCTTATTTTTGAATTCTGAAATTTACATTGTGCATGTTATCAATTGCGAATAAAGTAAATATGTTAAATTTTTCGCTGCATATGTTTTGTATGAGATACAAACCATGATTATTCCAATAGAATTCTCGTTTGGAGAAAATCTCAGATTTTTAGGCTTCACTTAATCGACGATTTATGCCAAAAATACTAACTGATGTGCAGGCTGGAATCCTAATCCGAATTGGACTTGGATTTGGTGCAAATTTCCTTTGATTCCTTGCTCCAATTGGACTTAAATTTAATTAGGTTGGCCTTCTTTAACTTCATTATGGTTCTTGTAAAAGTAAAGTCCATTAACTTTTTTCTTTTCACAAATCCACTTATTTAATTTCATTCTCCTACAAAAGATAAATTCACACAATAAAATTTAATTAAGCACAAAATTGATTATTCAGTATTATTCCAAAACTAAATATAAAATGCAAGAATTAACTCAAAATAAGTATGATAATACTTTCTAACAATAATATAAATATGCAAAATTAAGCTATTATCAATGCACATCACTCTGCACTTCATGATGTCGAAAATCGTCAGTGAGTCATAGGCTCTAAGTCACTTCAATGGATACCTAGAAATAAGAATGAATGACCAAACAAAAGGCACCGGTGTGGTACTGGTCAAAAACCCTCCGAAGGTCAAGTTAGCGAATGAAAAATGTCTATAAACTCTTTAGCGCGAAAGCTTGGGATTTTTTGCATTCTTGAGAAAAGTGGGGGTCTGGTGCTTATACAATGGTGAGTGGTGAATTGAGATCCCTTCAAAGTAGGAATATTTTCCTTGCTATAAGGGTTTGGCACTTAGGGTTTCCGAGATTTCAGGATATCTTTCCATATGAGAGCAATATGGGCGGTGTCTTATGTGTTATGCAAGATGTTTCCATGTATAAATATTCATGGGAGCCAAGCCAAGCCATGCTGGACCCGTCGACCTCTTCACCCAGTCGGTCTTTAGCTGTAGTCCATGGGTCCTTTTGTTGGCTTACAAATGGCACCCATTAGGTTGTCATAACGAGGTCGTCGTTTGTGCTATCATTGCCTTAGGTCTTCCGTTTTGTGTTCATGTGACTAACGGGCCTATGGGCACCGTTGACTCCTTTGCATGACGTGTACAAGAGTATTGAAATTGTCTAAAAACTCCCTCATCAACTGCCCCTACTCCTTAATACTGTCGGCTCTTACTAACAGGCTACAAAGTATTCGAGTATTAATGATCATTAATTAAGTGTTTTATTGGAGATAGTGCCATTAAATGGCGTAGGCGGCCCCAAGCTTAAATGCCAGGCGACACGTGGCACCTATTGGTTGGTCTTGTTTCCAATCAGGAGCATCGCTTCGTATACCACACCCCTTCTTTTTATAAATAGTCCCATGTTCTTCAGTCATTCTTTTCTAATTTGCTTTTTGCTATTTGAGAGCTTAGGAGATCAGAGCTACTGTGTCACGTTGTCATTTTCGCACAACCGTCACTCTTCGTACAATTGTCATACAATAAGTTTCTTTGCCTCGTCCTCCATTTTTATTTACCTTCTTATTTGTCGTCGCTTGTTTAGAGACCGGTCAAATAGGTTCTTAGAATACCTCCATCGCTTGTGGGTGAATAGATGTCAGGTGGTAGAGAAGCAACAAATGAACAGTCGACGTCAGTCTGTGAAGGCGTGGGCTATGACAAGGTCTATCGGTTAGGGCGTGAGCTTGATGAGGATTTAACTTGGTCTCTAGTAAGGGAATAGTCCACCCATTCTCCTACTGAGGGGGAAGAGGGCTATGAGGAGGAGGAGGAAGGAGATGTCGAAGAGGAGGAAGGAGACGAGGAGGAGAGAGGGGGAGATGACGACGAGGGAGATGAGAGTGACGGGGGCAGTGAAAAATATAATGAGGGGTTGGTATGCCGGGTTGATAGTAGTGGAAATAGGCCTTTCATTATACCAAGTATATGGACAGTAAACGACTTTTACCCATCCATGACTACGAATGTTTTTAACACCCTTCATAACCGTTACCAAATCCTAGACAACATTCCCCTCCATTTGCCTGGAAAGTTAAGAAATGTTATTCGGGGAAGACGGCAGATGTGGGAATGTATGACGCCATGTTTACTGCTGGGTTGATATTGCCTATAACGGAGCTGCACCATCAGCTTGCCGACTACCTCGGCCTGTTCGTCAGCCAGATCACCCCAAACTCCTGGAGGATCTTCATAGGTGACGAGGTGATATGGGGTCAACTAAGTGGAGGGAACTGTCAACTTATGCTTGACGAGTTCTTTTATTGTTATAAGCCCCAAAAAATCACTTTGTCAAAAGACATTTACCATTTTTTGGCTAGGAAGTCGTCACTTAGATTAGTGTTCGATATGCCAGACTCTAATAGAAATTGGAAGAATATGTATTTCTTCATTAAGGGGATGGAATGGGTGTGCAGGCCTAAAGAGTGGGATGGCATGCTTGATGGGTTTGACGATACTTGGGGTGTTGTCAAGGAGTCTGGTGAGTCGTTGGTGTCCTTTTTTGTCACCCCGTCAACCTAAATTGCGTACCTAACCTTCTGCTCTTTTTGTCTTTCAGCTCAAGTCCATCTCGAGATAACTAACGAATAAGAGAATTTCCTCAAGAGAGTTTGGGAAATTCCTCTAGAAGAAAGGGAGTGGAAGGATCTTGTCACCCTTGACACTCTTCATACATTTTGTGGTGGTTTAGAGCCAACGCCCACAGCTCGACAGTTGCACGCTTCTTCCCGTCACTGTAAGTCCCTTTGTCTGTCTACTTCTGTTTTTTACTCCTTCTATCCGCATAACTCACCTTATTGCTTTTTTAGAGATCGACATAGGCAGGCAAAGGGCTTTGGTGAGGAAGGCAACTGTCACTAAACAACAAGAGCAGGCGTCAAGATCAACTTCTAATGTGGGCTTAAAAACCACACTTAAGACAAAATCTAACGCCAAAGATAACCGTTCGTTGAAGAAGGGGATGGGTCTACTGATTGGGGAGCAATAGTAGAAGGCTCTATCACCCCCTCCCCTTCATCACGGAGCTGGGAAGGGTCTAATGATGGGGAAAGGACCCGTTGCTCCTAACCCCATCAAGATTCTTGTTACTCACAAAGATTACGCCGTTGAGATGGTCACCTCAATCATTAAGGAGATGGACCTAGATCCATGTAGGGGGCACACTTTGGAGGACTTGGGGCTTCTGGCCTATTCAACCTATTAAGGGTATGTTCCCATCACTTATATTGTACTTTAATTATTTTCTCTTGATTGAAACAATCATGCTTTGTTTTAGGCGTTGGTGCTCATGAAGGCTCTTCAGGATAGGTGCATGGCCAGTATGAGGGTGATCCGAATCGAAAGTGCCAGGAGATTGAAAATAAGGTGCGAGCTCAGTACTCAGAGGCCATTCATACCCTTAACTAGGAGCTGATGGCTAAGACTAAGGCATTTACGGAGGAGACCCGTCGGCTCGAGGAAGCGGAGAAAGTGAAGACTAATTTGGCAACGGAATTGGCCACTCTTCGTGAACATATGGAGAAGGCCAAATCCGACGCTGTGACAAAGTTTTGCATTTCCCAACCCTTCTTCAATGCGTGTGGCATCTATTATGGTGACGGGGTCAATGATTGCTTGAAGCAGGTGAGAGCTACTCATCCTAACCTTGACTTGTCCTAGATTATGATAGACGACATTGTCCCGCCAATGCTTGGAAGATAGGACACCATCAGTGATGGGACTGTTGACTTCGCTCATACGTTTGAGCAAGAGGTGGAGACTGACGGCGTGGTCATTGTCTAACCTACTCCTGGCAGTCCCAATAGGGTTGTGGTCCCATCCGCTAAGAACCATACTACTGCCGACAATCTGCCCGTAGTGAATCCTACTATTCCTGATGCCCCTCTATCTTGACTTTTCTATCTCTTTTTTTTTTTTTTTTTTTTGGTATTTAAGTATTTTGTAAAATCATTTGTAAGACAATAATTAATGACCCATCTTTTTGGGATTTTCATGTAAAGACAATTACCCATCTGGGATACATTTACTATCTTTTATCTGTTGCCTATACTTTGTTATATTTTGTCTTTATTGCAATTGTGTATGCCTCTATTGTATTGGTACGGTCGATATTTCACTTTATCTGTCCACCCTGTTGGTAGGATTTAGTATAATTTGTAAGACCAAGTACCCGTTGGTATCCTAGGTTATTTGTCCACCCCGTAAGGACTTAGTAAAATTTGTAAGACCAGGTACCCATCGATATCTAGGATCATCAGTCCACCCTGTAGGTAGGACTTAGTAAAATTGGTAAGACCAGGTACTTATCGGTATCCTAGATCATCTGTCCAGCCCGTAGGTAGGACTTAATATAATTCATAAGACCAGGTACTCGTTGGTATCCTATATCATTCGTCTACCCCATAGGTAGGACTTAATAAAATTTGTAAGACCAGGTACCCGTCAGTATCCTGGATCATCTGTCAACCCCGTAGGTAGGACTTAATAAAATTCGTAAAACCAGGTACCCCCTGGTATCTTGGATTATCTATCCACCCCATAGGTAAGACTTAGTGTGGTTTTAGTGGTCTACTGAAGGGTAGAGAGTAAAGCAACATTTCTGATCATGCATCCAAGTCTTATTAATGATAGAAAGCACTAAAAATGAAACTTGACATCCTTAGAGTCTTTGACATTCAACTTTTGATATGAAAAATGGAAAAATAAAAAGAAAGCGATAAAATAAGTTGCATTTGACTATTACTGGTAGTACTTCCTCAAGTGCTTGATGTTCCACAAGTGATGGAGTCTCTGCCCATTGAGGGTTTCCAAGTAGTAAGTCCCCTTCCTATGGCAGTCGATGATCTTGTAGGGTCACTACAAATTGAAGCCTAGCTTACCTTGTGAGGGATCTTTAGTGGCCATTGTCACCTTTCTTGCCAGGTCCCCAGTCGGAAAGTGGTGAGGCTTGACCTTTATGTTGTAGTGTTTTTCCATAAGGTCCTGATAATGAGCCATCCTTTGTTTTGCCGTTGCTCTAACTTCGACAAGAAGATCTAACTGTAGGCACATCCCTTCTTCATTCCTTCCTTCATCATGGTGGGACACTTGATAATTGGTTAGTCCCACTTCCGTTGGGATGACGACTTCGTGCTCTTATACGAGGCAAAAGGTGTCCCTTCTATAGGTGTGCAGGCCATTGTCCTATGCCCCCACAGGACACTAGGTAACTCATCTGGCCATATGTCATTTGCCCCCTCAAGCTGAGTCTTGATCATTTTGAGTAGGGACCGGTTTATGACTTTAACTTGCCTGTTGGCCTGGGGGTGAGCGGTAGAAGAGTAATGGTTTTTAATCCCTAACTGTTGGCAGAAATCTCTAAATGCGTCATTGTCGAATTGCTTTCCTTTGTTAGAGACAAGGACCCTGGAGATTCCGAAGCGCCAAATGATGCTTTTCCAAACAAAGCTCGGACGTTCTTCTCTATGATAGTGGCTAATGGTTCAACCTCGAGCCATTTGGTGAAGTACTTGATCCCCACAACGAGGAACTTGAGTTACCGCAAAACCATGGAAAAAGGACCTACTATGTCTAATCCTCATTGGGCAAATGAGCAGGGGGAAATCATTGGCATGAGTTCCTCTATCGGCTGTCGTATGATGTTGCTGAAGCGTTGGCACCTGTCGCATGCCTTCATATAAGATTGGGAGTCTTTTTACATAGTAGGCCAGTAGTATCCAGCCCGTATCAGCTTATGCACTAGTGAGTGTGCCCTTGAGTGGTTTCTGTATACCTTTACGTCTACTTCTCTTATGATATAGTTCGCCTCGCCGGGGGTCAGGTACCTCAAATATGGACTGGAGAAGCCCCTTTTGTAAAGGACATCCCTCATCATGACAAAATGTGATGATTGTACCTTTAGCCTACAAGAAGCATTGCAATCTTTTGGCAATGTCCCATCCCTAAGGTAAGATATGATTAGCGTCGTCTAGTCGACTCCTAAGGGGATGACCTGTACTTCTACTTTGTCAATTGCAGGGGAATATTGGATGAAGGATAGTACCTAACCGGGGATGTCTGTATACTCGGTAGATGTGCTTTGGCTAAACGATTTACTTGTTTATTCTCTTCCCTTGGGGTTTGTATGAACTTAACTGAGAATTCCTCACCCATCTTGCTTTTAACCATGCTCAAGTATTCTTTTATCCATTCCCCTTTTGCCTCGTAGTCATCATTGATGTGGTCGACCACACCTTATGAATCGCAGTGTATGGCAGCTGACTTAGCTCTCGTTGCTTTAGCTAAGTTAAGGCCTGAGAGGACTGCTTCGTATTCGGCCTCACTGTTGGTTGTTGAGAACTGGAGGTGGACTGCACATTCTATTGTATCTCCCTCCGGTGATCGTAGTAGGACCCCATCTCATCCGGCCCGTTGGTTAGACAAACCATCTGTCCATATCGTCCATGCCCTCGATTTTTCCTCTTCGTCTTCACATGTTGTGGACTTGGCAATGAAATCAGTTAAATCCTGCGATTTGATAGCAGCCCTTGGTCGGTATTGGATATCGAACTCGCTGAGCTCAATTGCGCATTGAACCAATTGCCCTACTGCTTCTGAGTTGTTTATTGTTTTTTGCAGCAGCTTGTTTGTTTGGACTATTATGGTGTGCGCTTGGAAGTATGGTTTAAGTTTATGGGCAGCAGTGATTAGTGCGAAGGCCAGCTTCTCCATTGGGGGATATCTCCCCTCAGTTCCCTAAAGTGCCTGGTTGGTGTAGTATATAGGTAACTACACTCGGTCTTCCTCTCGTATGAGAGCAGAGCTGACGGCCATCGGGGATACAACTAAGTAGAGGGAGAGCTCTTCACCAGGTTTGGATGGATTGAGTAGGGGTGGGGACGCGAGGTATGCCTTCAATTCCTCAAATGCCCCTAGCACTCGTCGGTCCAATCGAAAGCCTACCTTAGCACCTTAAAGAATAGTGGACACTTATCTGTTGCCCTAGATACAAAACGGTTAAGGGCTGCAACTCTGCCATTCAGGCTTTTCACTTCCTTATGTTCTTCAAAGGGGCCATTTCCATTATAGCCCAAACTTTTTCGGGATTGGCTTCTACTCTGCGTTGCGATACCATGAAGCCCAAGAATTTTCCTAACGCCACACCGAAGACACACTTATCGGGGTTGAGCTTCATGTCATAGAGGAAGATCGTCCAAGTGGCTAACTTCCCGTGCGCTTTTCACAAGCATGTCGTCTACGTACACTTCCACGTTTAACCAAATTTTCTGGGCAAACATCTTGTTTACAAGCCTTTGGTATATTGCCCCCGCGTTCTTTAATCCAAACTGCATGACTTTGTAGCAGAAGAGCCCTTGGCTCGAGAAAAATGAAGACTTCTCTTGGTCTGCTTCATTCAACCTGATTTGGTTATACCTCAAGAAGGTGTCCATGAAACTTAATAGCTGATGACCAACCGTAGAGTCCATGAGGAAGTCAATGTGCAGGAGCGGATACCTATCCTTTGGGCAAGCCTTATTCAAGTCAGTGAAGTCTACACACATCCTCCATTTGCCGTTCACTTTTTTAACCATGACCACGTTGGCCAACCATTTGAGGTAGTAGACTTCTCTGATAAAATTAGCCTCCAGCAGCTTGCATACCTCTTCGGTTATGGCTTTGTCCCTTTCTTGGGTGAAAACCCTCTTCTTCTGCCGGATTGGGGGGAAGGATGGGCATATGTTGAGCTTGTGTACCATGGTACTGGGGTTAATCCCTGGCATATCTTCATGGCTCTAGGCGAAGATGTCTCAATTATTCTTTAGAAAGAGGGCAAGCTCTTCACGAATTGAAGGGTCGGCCTGTGTGCCGATACGAGTAGTCCGACCAGGGGTATCATCATCCAAAGAGATCTCTTCCAATTCCTCCGTTGGTTCTACAGTGACCTTTCTTTCTTCAATGTTTAGGGCTTGCAATTGATCGTCCATCTCAAGCATGGCTATATAGCATTTGCGAGCAGCCATCTGGTCTCCTCGTGCTTGTCCTATCACATACTCTGTTGGAAACTTTACTAGTAGGTGGTATGTTGACATGGCCATTCACCATGTGTTAAGTGTGGGACGACCAATGATGGCATCGTATGCAGAGGAGCAATCAACGAAAAGGAAATTGACCTCCTTAGTAAGCTGTTGAGGGTACATCACGATGGTTACTGGCAAAGTAATGGTTTTGACCGGGAAGACTTTGGTGCCATCGAATCCTACCAACGGCACGTCTAAGGGTTGGAGACGCTTTTGGTCGACCCTCATCTGCTGAAACGCAGGGTAGTAGAGTATATCTGTTGAGCTCCCATTATCCACTAGTACTCGTCGAGTATTGAAGTTCGCGATAGATAAGCTAATGACCAGGGCATCGTCATGAGGGTGGTGTAGTTGCCTAGCATCTTCCTCTGTGAAACTAATGGTAGGGTTGTTGACCCTCGTAGCTTTTGAGGGTCGTCCGAAAATCTAGACGCTCTGCACCATGCATAAATACGTCTTCCTAGCCTTCATCGATGACCCTGCCATAGTGTTTCCTCACACAATCACTCTAATCTCGCCGAGTGGGACTCTGGGCCTCACTTCGGCCCGTCGGTTGGGTTTGGTGTCCCTTGGCGGGTTTTCACTGCCCTTGACAAACTGTTGTAACTTCCTTTGTTTGATGAGGTCCTTGATCTGCTGTTTAAGGTTGTAATACTCAGAGGTGTCATACCCATGGTCCCTATGAAAGTGGCAGTACTTGTATTAGGGTCTCTTGCTTGGGTCGCCTTTTAGCTTGTCCGGCCATGTTAGCGCCGCGCCGTCCCTTATCTGCATGAGGACTTGATCCAGCGGGGTATTCAAAGGGGTGAAATTTTTCGTCCTTCCTAACGGGGGTTTTGATCTCCTTTCGTCCCTTCGCTCACTGGTTCGAGACAACTTCCTTCCTCTATCCGAACGATGGTCATCTTACCTTTATCTCTTCTTCAACCTTTTCCCCTAGGCTATCATCGCGTTTTCGACATTCATGTATTTCGTGGCTTTGTATAGTGTCTCGGCCATCGTCTTTGGGTCATTCTTCTAAAGGGAGAAGAGAAATTGTCCCAGTTGTAGCCCACGGTTGAAGGCAATAACAAGGACTTTATCGTTAGTTTCGTCAATCAAGAGAGCCTCTTTGTTGAAACAGATTACGTATGACCTTAGGCTTTCATCTTCCTGCTATGTGATGCTTAGTATGGCCTCTGAGGATCTTTTGTATCTTTATCCTTTGATGAAGTGCGTGACAAAGTGTCCACTCAACTCTTTGAAAGTGGAGACAGTGTTTAGGGTAAGTTTGCTGAACCATACCCTTGTTGGCCCCTACAGTGTGGTAGGGAAGGCCTTGCACATAATTTTGTCTAGAATTCCTTGCAAATGCATAAGGGTTTTGAATGACTGCAAATGGTCCAGTGGGTCCCCTGAATCGTCATATGCCTCCACCTATGACATTCAGAATTTGGCCAGAAAGGGGAAGGAAGTCACTTGCATGGTAAAGGGTGAGTCAGTCTGTTGGACTAGTTCATCCAAGTTGGTGGATACTCGTCCCCTTAGGGAACTCATCACATGTCCATCTTTTCTTTCATCGTCTGCATCTCATGTGCCATGCGCAACACGCCGACTTCCAGCTTAGAGGGATGACTGGTATCCTGCTAATCTTGTCTACTAAAGGCATTGCTTTCTTCTTGGTCGTCTCTTTCTTGGTGATCATTCATTGGGGGATGATTGTTGTCACGTTCGTCCCTGTCTTATCTGACATTCTGATCATTCGGCTCCAGGTCATTCCACTGCTCTAGTTGTTGTTCCAACTCATGGTTTTGCTGAGTGAGCCGTTCAACCGCTGCAGTAAGAGTTTGCACTTGCATTGGGCGGGTTTTCGGTCTCTTGGTTGGTAGTGGCCATTGATCGTGTTAGGACCATGCAACTCTTTGTCTTTGAGATGACGATATCGCTTATCACTCGTTAAACCCCTCAGACAACGCCAACTGATGATGTCAAAAATCAGTGAGTCGTAGGCTCCAAGTCACTTCAATGGGTACCTGTAAATAAGAATAAAGGACCAAATAGAAGGCACCAATGTGGTACTGGCCGAAAACCCTCTGAAGGTCAAGTTTGCAAATGAGAAAGCTCTATCAACTCTTTAGTGCGAGAGCTAGGGATTTTCTGCGTCCTGAGAAAAGTGGGGGTTTGGTGCTTATATAGTGGTGAGTGGTGAATCAAAATCCCTTCAAAGTAGGGATCTTTCCTTGCTAGGAGGGTTTGGCATTTAGGGTTTTCAAGATTTCAAGATATCCTTCCATATGAGAGCAATATGGGCTGTGTCTTACGTGTTGCGCAAGATGTTTCCATGTATAGATATTCATGGTAGCCAAGCCAAGCCATGCTGGACCCGTCGACCTCTTCACCCTGTCGGTCTCTTGTCGTCGTCCATGTGTCCTTTTGTCGGCTTACAAATGCACCTGTCAGGTTGTCATAACGGGGTTGACGTTTGTGCTATCATTGCCTTAAGTCTTTCATTTTGCGTGCGTGCGACTGATGGGCCCATGGGCACCGTCGACTCCTTTGCATGACGTGTACAACAGTATTGAAATCGTATAAAAACTCCCCTATCAGCACCAAACCAATTGGTTGCATTTGTGGGGAAATGACACCTGAATAGAGTTTACAGCTATTTACAAAGCTTCCTAGAGGTTTTGATGGGACAAGCATCCAAGAGATTACCTACAAGATTAACAAGTGGAAGGCTGGGATGGAGGTTTGAAGGACTATATAAGAATGTGGCCACCGTAAAAAATGGAGCATGAAATTTGAGAAGGAAAAAAAGAAAGAAGAAAGATATTGTATTAATATAAGCTTGAGTTAATATAAGAACACCTCATCCTCAAACTTGACTGAGGAGCACTATTTCTCTCAATTTGTGTTTTTAGTCTCATTGGTAGAATCCTATTATCTATGGTCCATATTTAATTTGCTGAGATTTTTTCTTGTAAGATCCATTCTCTTACAATATATTGTTTTGGGCTTGTTGGGCCATCATCCATTGTTCTTGGTAGGCTGTGGTTCAAATTCCAATTGTACAATTGATAATATTATGTATGGTATTTTGAAAAGTGTGTTTGTACAATAGAAAAAATATTTTTTTAATGCTAAAATAGACATAAAGTTTTGCACGAATTGACACAAATACTCTTATAAATAAGGTATCTATTGATTTTTAATCTATAATCTATGGGTTATGTTAATGGATGCCCTAAGGCAATTGTTAATAAATCACACTAGGAAAGTTTTGACACTACTTTTATGGGAAATACACACACACTATAAAACCGAAACTTTTGACCTTTTTTTTTACCTCATTAGAGTTTAACACATAAGTTTTGCAGCTCTCACAATTTTCCACATCAGCATTTTTTTTAATTGAATTTATTTATTTTGATATCATAACCGATTGATTCACTAAAAAAATAATGGGTAAATTTAAGGATAAGTGGAGAATAATTTTTGAAATTTTCCCTAAACCAAAGGGCATATTAATACAACATTTTTAACTTTAATTTATGTTAGTTTGGTCAAATGAATTGCAAGGGGGGAAAGTATTTTTTTCCCTTTAGGTTTGGAAAAGAGTGTCATTTCCTCAAACCTCATGGGAGAGGAGTGTAATTTGCCCAAAAATAAATTATACCAGACCTATGGTATTATGCCACTCATTCTCTTCTCTCCAGGTGTCTCCATTCTTACCATTTCAACCGATCTCTCTTTTCTGTTTCTCATGCTCTCTTTCACCGTCAAATACAAAAAAATTTCTGCTGAAGCCAGTCTCTTGAGTAGAGCAAATTAGCAAGATCCGATTCCTGAAGCCATCTTTTCAATTCTGTAAGTTCTTTAGAACCTATCGAACATGTTATGGTTCTTTTGTAGAATTGTAGATATATATCTGTTTCCCATTTAGAATTCTAATCATTTGTTGCTTTTTATGTTTTATTTAATCATTAGGTATCTATGCGATGGAGGAACTGGAGCATGACTATGAGAAGAAGAATGCAAAACCACATCAATCTGCATATTTTATCATTTTGATGAGAACCAAAAACAGTCACAATGAAAGGTTTTTCTAATCAAAGAGGAGATATGCAAAACTTGCAACCTATGACTTTCAATTCTTTTATTCATAACATGTATTAAATATTGACTTTGTTATCATGCGATTGCTCATAATTGCTAGCTCATTTTGAGAATTCTTAACATGTGTTTTGTGTTGGTGTGGGTGTGTGTTTCAAACACTTTTATTATTATTTATATTTTAATTGTTGGGAATTTATAAGTAAAAGCTGTTGAAAAATAATGAGAAAAATAGATGTTGGGTAATAATAAATAATAGGGTAAAATGCGAAATTAACCCTCTAAGTTTTTTCAGATTTCATTTCAGTCCTCTAACTTTGTTTTTGTTCATTTAAGTCCTCTAACTTTTAAGTTTATTCAATTAAGGCTTTTCCATCAACTTTTGTTATATGTTATGGTTAATTTTTCAATTTTATAAATTTTTCTTCAAAATTTTTAAATTAAAAAAATTCAAGTAATGATTGAAAAATATTTTCCAGCTTTTTTTTTTCAAAAATTTTTAACAAAAGTTAACAGAAAAGCCTTAATTGAATAGATCTGAAACTTAGAGGACTAAAATGAAATCTGCTAAAAATTAGAGGGTCAGTTTTGTATTTTAACCTAAATAATATCTGTTCGGCTTTTATGGGTTATTAGTAATCAATAACTATAGACCCTTATATTCACGAATAGCCTATATAATGTCCATCATCACACCCTTTCCTATAACGCTCTGTTTGTTTCGCTGAAAAACTATCTATATAGATAGTTTTCCACATTTTCCAGTGTTTGGTAGCACAAAAAAAATTTAGTTAACGGAAAACTATCTTTAGTCAATGGAAAACCTTAATAAAAATAAGGCTTATTTTCTATGGAATGTTTTCCATTTTTTTTTTGGGAAAACAATCTCTCTCTTAGCATCACATCTCTCCTATAAATATTATCTTTTTCTTTACTCTCTCTAGCCGCGGGAAACAACTATTTCTGGCGCCTACTTTGTATCACAGTCTCATGGTAAGCTTTCAATTTTCTCCTTCTCTTTGCTTTTTCTCTTCTTTCTTATTCTCACTATCTCTCCCACTCCGGTCTCTCCTCTTTTCACAGATCTCTCTCTATCTATCTCTCACGGTCAGCAACTCTTCCTTGCACTGGTAATATTTCATTCTTCTCTACAAAACCCCCAATTTTATAGTTTGCTTTGGCATTTGTTGTGGGGTGTGGGTAGTTTGAGTTGAAAACTTATGGGCAAACTTTTGCTTTGATCTAGTAGATACGCTTATGGGCAAACTTTCTGCACACCAAATTCATGATTGGTTTATGGGTTATTATTTGTAATTAAAATTTATAGAGAACCTCTGGTCTGCCTCTCGCAGAAACAAAACTTGTCAACTATTGCAGAATTTTGATTTCATGTGTTTTAGTATACTTGATTTGTTTGATGGATTCCTGTTTTTTGTTAAAATAAATATATTTGTTTTGAAATATAGAAAATAAATATATTAATTTAAATTCCAATGGTTTCACGTGTTGTAAATGCACTCCATAAATGTTCAAACGGGACACATGGTCTGCCAAAATTTCTTTAACCATAGCCTTAGAGAAGGATTTTTTGACAAGATTTTATCAATAAGGAACTGTTTAGATGATTCTTTGGATGAGGGAACCACCTCTAAATTAACTTTACCTTTTAACCAACTAAAATTTTCTGCTTGGTTTGCAGCATTTTGAGCTTGTTTTTTATTTTTTATCACTGTGAATTATGCAGATTGTGAAGTGCTTTATTAGTAATATTAGAATCCTCTCTCAATGTCTGGGGAATTAAAATTATTAAAGAGTTGTTTTTTGTTGTTGTTGTTGTCCACTTGTCCTTCTTGTATTGAGAAAGTTCCCCATTTGCCAATTGGAAATTGAGCATCTCAGGTAGAACATTTATAATTGTATTATTTGTGAACTAAGTTTTACTACACACTTTATAACATATTTATTTATTGGAGCGCTAAACGATGAACTCAATAAGCAAAAGCTGTCCAACATTACTATCACATGATTGTAGATGTTCTCTTTCCTAGCAGTTGGAAATTAGGTTGTGATTTTCAATTATAATCAATCGATTCTCAGTGTCTACTCATGCTGCTGTGGTGAATGCTGTGGTTCTGCCTTACTTTGTATATTCTAAAATAAAATGTTTAAAAATTAAAAATTAACAATTATTATTATTTTTAGCTTTGATTTTTTTTTTTTACTCTACTAACATAATACACAAGAAAAGACTTGATTGTCATCTTAGAAAGTCACTAGAGCTTATATGGCATTGCCACCAGAGCCTTATAACATTGGCTTTGTGATTTTATTTGAACTTGACTTCAATTAACAAAGGTATGCATGATGAACCTATTCTGACCCTGAAAATCACAGTTGGAAGTTGGAAATTTACTCTGGTACTTGCCTCTTATGCAAAATTTTTCCTCAACTCTCAATTTTATCTGGCAGTTATGAGCGTAGTGATAGGGAAACCAAAGCAAGAAGTTCCAATTAAATTAGAACAAATTAAGATTTCTAATCTGCCTCTCACAGAAATAGAACTTGTCACCTCATGCTTCTTGTGAACTGATTTGGGCATGTCAAACTAAGGTAATACTTGTTTAGTATCTCAGGTAGAACATCATTAGCAGAATTAGTTTGCTAGATAAAGCAGAATTAGTTTGCTAGAACATCTTTATTCTCTACTCCTCTACCATTCGTACTCTTGTTCTCACCCAAGTGAAAAAATTTACAACAATATTAAAAAATTTAAAAAAAACAAGTAAGAGCAAATGTCCCTCCTTCACCATTTATTACCTTGTCAATTTTTAGCCTTTAATGACAAACTCAAAAGTTATTGTTTCTAGTACTTATGGAGTGATGATGTTGTTACCTTATAGTTTAGTCTCATCAAACTTAAAGTGGTCATTTTGTATGAAGTGTTTTCTTTAAGTACTTGTGTATATGAATGCTTTCTTTAAGTACACATTTAATTCATACTCATCATTTTTTTTTTTGGAAATATAGATGGATAACCCATCACTTCCTGCTGCCATAATGGGGGCAGCTACATCTGTTATTACTGTGGGTGTTGCTATTTTGAAAGGACTAAGATCTAGGAGAGTTATGCCTAGAGAACCTCATGTCAATCGAGAGTATGAAAGAGAGACGTATATGAATGATATTTTTTGTAGAGGTGATGCGTGTTGTCTCCATAATATAAGGATGAGACCCATTGCTTTTTATGCGCTATGTAAAATTTTGAGCGAGAATAATCTACTTCAAGAGACCATTCATATGTCCATTAAAGAACAAGTGTTAATTTTTTTACACATTATTGGGCATGATGTGAGGTTTCGAGTTGTTGGTGGGAGGTTTTATAGATCAGTTGAGACAGTGCACCGATACTTTAGACATGTCCTTAGAGCAGTTTTGCAATTATACAAACACATGATTAGAGAGCTTGACAAAGATACACCCTTGAAGATAAGAAATAGCAGCAGGTTTAGTTTCTATTTCAAGGTAAATTACAAAGGCTTTCATTTTCCTTATTTTTTTATATACATATAAAGATATTAGATAAATGTAACTTATATTTATCGTAATTAGGATTGTGTGGGAGCTATTGATGGAACTCATGTTCGTGCATCTGTTCCAATTCAAATGCAAGGAAGGTTTCGCGGCCGAAAGGATGGAACAACACAAAATGTCCTTGCTGCTGCTACCTTTGACTTAAAATTCACTTATGTATTAGCTGGTTAGGAAGGAAGTGCACATGATTCATGTGTCTTAAATGACGCACTCTCTAGGCCAAGGTGATTAAAAATTCCTGAAGGTATTATAGGAATAGAAAGTGATTTTAATATGGATAATAGCTTTTGGAGTGATTTCTTTTCCTTTTGACTATGGACGTGTAGGTAAACATGATCTTGGTGATGTTGGTTATGGAGTTCGGAAAGGAATTATATCCCTTTATCGTGGTGTTCGTTACCATTTGAAAGAGTTTAGTGATAACCAGCCAAGTAATAACAAAGAATTATTCAATCTTTGCCATTCTTCTTTACACACTAGCATTGAGCGTTGTTTTGGGGTTTTAAAGAAACGTTTCCGTGTGTTAGATGCAGAACCTTTTTGGTCATTCCCAACACAAGTGGATGTAGTCTTAGCATGTTGCATAATTCACGATCATATAATAGGAGTTGACCCTTTAGACTCAATTATGAGCAACGGGCTTCGTGGTAGTTCACTTGTAAATGACAGTACAAGTAGAAGAGTCCAACAATCACAAAGGGAAGTCCAAGAAGAAAATAGAGAATGGGTTCAAAAACGGGATGGAATGATGATTTGAAAATGATCACCTGTGATAGGACAGTGTATGATGAAGAAGTCACTGTAAGAAACTTTTATTATTTTTATTTTATAGGTAGAAACTTTTTAGTTTGTATCATTGTAAAGTTTAAATTCTTTTCATTATTCTTATTGCTCTCATATTAGTTTTTGACTCTTTTCCTTTCTTTTTCTTTTTCATTGTTTCTTTTCCTTTCTTTACACAGGCGCATCCAAATCATGCACAATTTCTAAACAAGAAAATTGAGATGTTTGATGAGATGGCTTTGGTTGTGGGTAAGGATATGGCTGCAAGAGGTTTTTCCAAGGGAGTTGGTGATATAGGTGTAGAACCATTGGATGACTCACCTTTGCTTGTTGATGCTGATGTTGATGACATATCCAAATGAAACAAGGTCTCACAGGAAACGAAGTCATGCTACTATGATTGAAGATGTTGTTTACCAAGATTTGTCTATACAACTTGGTAAGGTTGCCTCTGCAATAGAAAAGATTTCTGAAAATCAGCTAAATTTTGGTAGTCTTTATGTAGAAGTTATGAAGATGGATGGGTTTGAAGAAAATATGCTTGCGGCTGCATTTGACCATTTGAATGGGGATGAAAAACAAGCAAGGTCATTTATGTTGAAAAATGACAAGCTCCGTAGACAATGGTAGCAGAACTTCTTTGACAACTATTTAAGCCAATTTTGATTATGTAGGTGCTTTTTTGTTAGAATTTATGCTTTTCTATTTGGACAATTTGACATTTTGGTATTTATCAAACTATTTGGCGTCTGGTTTGTAGGTTTCAAGATCATTTTAATGGGCATTGGTTTTCAACTTTTAGTTCTTTTGTTTCATGGGTATGTGGATCTGGAAGCAACTTTTAGTCATTTTGTTGGCTAAAAATTATTTTAATATGGAATGATTGGTTTGCCATTGTTACTAGTGGATATTGATTGCATAATTTTGGTGGTTAAGAGTGTAAGTGCCATGCTCAATCATGACATAAAGCTGAGAAAGTTATCTGCTACAAAGGTGTAGGATGGTAAAACTTAAGCACTTCTTGGCAATATGTGTATTTCTATTCACTTGGTATTGATGCTTAGAGTTCCAGAGCCACAAAAATTGCAGCGGTATAGTTACAATGAGATAGTTTTCTAAAAAAATGAGATATTTTTCCAAAAAATATTTGTGCATACCAAACACTAGAAAACATTCTCAAACTCATTTTCAAGATCGTTACCAAACACTGGAAAATGAGATAGTTTTCCAAAAAATATTTTATGAAAAATGACCAGTTTTCCAGAAAACATTAATGCTGAAACAAACAGAGCGTAAGTCATATTTTACAGCTCTATAATTAGATATACACAATTCTATAATATTATATTATATTACTTTCCCACATATTTTCTACAATTATATTTTCGTTTAGAGGAAAGGTAATAGAGGGTTGTTCTGGAACCTCCGTGAATGAAAGTGCGTCCATCATGAATGTTGATGCTATAGTCTAATCCTGGTGAGTTGTTTGGCCAAGAGAGCCAGTTGCGCAAAGTTTTACTTTGGGTGGCACAAATCAACTTTTAAGGACAATATTTTCGCAGTGTGATTTTATAACATTGTGAGATTGTTTTAATCTATCCTTATTTTATATTCTTGCTAATTATTTAGGATATTATTTGTCGTATCAAAATTTGTTTATTCATTAAAATATTTTCAACAATCTTAAGGGTTGATTTTTGTGTTTCAAAGTGGATAAACAAGTTATTGATGATGAAATTGTGGTATGATATTATGTTTAAAAGAAAAAATCTTAGTAGTTATATTCTTAGATATAATTACAAACAAGTTATTGATCATGAAATTTTATATTGTGGTATGATATTATGTTTAAAAGAAAAAAATCTTAGTATTTATATCCTTAGTTATAATTACTTATATCTAAGAATACGGACGACATGTGGCATATGATCTAACAATTATGAGAGCAATGGATGTGTTAGTTGAGATGTTTCAGTTGAAGGTGTCTAGGACAGAGAGATCAACTAATTACTCTTTAATTTTATTGTCCAGAACCAGTAGAAAATTTAAAGTTTTCCTTGTGGGAGGGGAAATCAACTATTTGAAGTTTAGTGTCGCTGGGATGAGGCTCTTCATTTCATCTGTCAATTTGTCTTGATTTATTATATGCCCTGAACACATAAATAGCCTGCGAAAATAAGAAGCATTTTAAATTTTTAATTAATAATGAAACAACTTTGGTGCAAAGTAGCAAAACTAATGAGGGCTCATGGGGGACGAGGCAACTTAATTCCTAAATGCTGTTTGCTAGGTGATTACAACTGACACTTGATAGATTAGCAGACTGATGAATTTGATAAAAGGATCATTTGTACAAAGAATGAGGGTTTGTTTGGTATTGTTGTTTAAATAACAGTTTTCGTTGTTTAAACAACAGTACACGTATTTTTATAACACTTTTTCACTCATATGTATTTTCACAACCTTTAAATAATGTTATTAGACACCTCTTACCAATCTGGTTAATTGAATTACCAACTTCTATATGTTTGGGGTCATGATTGCTTACTGCTGGGACACTTTCTGCTTTTCCAGTGAGATTTTCAGACTGTTACGGGTATGACCAAACAAATAAATACTACCAGTTCAGGGTCACTACCTGTTAATTGAGATGTGTAGTTCCACAAATACCAAACCAAAGTCTATTAAAAAATAGAAAGGGCTGCCCTGTAGGAAGTCGGATTTTGACATTTTGTGCACGGAAAAAATAATTTTTCACCTTGGAGATATGTGCTTATACCTGTTCATCCCAAATATAGAAGTAGTTTTTTCTAAAAAAATATAATGCGTGAATTTTACCTAAAATCTACTATCAACAATGGTAAAATATTGTACTCATTGAGGTCAAATCACCTAACATAAATGTTATGTGAATACCACATTTTCCCCACTTTATTCGCTCTGGGCATTTCTTTGTTAAATGATCAAATTGGTCCCTGAAGTGAATCCCCCGACTCCTGATGGACATCTATGGGGTGAGTCGATGATTTCTAATAGCTTCGACCCACTATTAGAGCATCCACAGCTGGAATTCTATTCCCACCATATTTTACTATTCCAAAAAACTACTTTACCAATTATACTATACCATTTTCCAATACTTCCAACATCCCAACTTTTATTTTACAATACTACACACTAAAATAATATAAATTATACAATAAAATAATATTTATGGTTATCTATCACTCCTCTCTCTTCATCACTGTCCCTGCCTCTCTGAGTCTCTGTCCCTCTCTCAACAACCAAATCACCCGATCATCACCACACCACCACCACCACCATGCACACACAAAACGCAAAACAAAACCCAGATCGGCAAAACCATTTGACCCACGGCGCCACAAAACCTAGATAGGCGAAACCACAAAACCCAAATCAACGCCGCCACCAATGCCGTCAACATCACACCACATCCAGCCCATCATCAGCAATCTTGAGTGACCCATCATCGACGACATTAGCAACCCACCAATCTCTACCGAGAAACCCACCAATCTCCATCGATCCACCTATCCAAACCCATCACCTGACCCACAACTCCAAACCCACCACCTGACCCATGACCCACATAGCTCACCGATCCAAACACAACCCACCACGATCACCAATCTCTGTTGATCCACGCCGATCCAAAATCCACACTGATCTTCATGTCGTGACCACGAACTAAACCCAGCTCCAGTGCAAGCCTTGAACAAGAAAGAGAGATGTGAGATGAGAGAAAGAGTGAGGACCGTGAGGGACGAGCTCTGAGAGAGAGAGTCAATGAGAAATGCTGAGAGTGAGATGAAAAGCAAAAAAAGAGTAAAATAATATATTTTCATTTTACAATAGAGCTATAGTGCGATTCTACATTTAGGATCGCACTGTAGCACAATCCCAAATTTTTTTACAATACACAGGTTTTACAAGTCCAGCTGCTAGTTCTTTTATGCTTTTATTCTAAATTTCTTCTAGATTTCCCACTTACAAGTCCAGTTGTGGATGCTCTTCAAGGGTTGACAAAGTACTTGCTAAAATAAGGAAAAGACCCTATTGGGCCTTAGTTCGTTGCAGTAGATATAGGCCCTCTCCATCAGGTGGTGGGGAAGGCTCTAATTATAATCTTGTCTAGGATGCCCTGCAAATTCATCAAGGCCACTGGCTTTGTTGTTTTGACATATTTTTTAAAGGGAACATATGTAATAAGCGGGGAACATAACAAACCACAAAGCGAAAATGCCAAAAAGTTAATAATCATATTATTTATGAGGGAATATGGAGATGCTACGGTCGGAGAAAACTTAGGCAGCAAGGACCAATGATTTTTTTTTTTTTTTGGGTAATATACTAATATGGGTAGCAACTTCAAGTCTTACAAAACGGAAATACTTCCACGAAAAATTTAAGGGAAATTACATCTCAATAAATAGGAGTTTAACCAAAATAATTGTTTTAGGGCTAAAGAAAGAGTTATAAATCAATAAACTTTCATAAAAAAAAATCAATTACACTTTTTTTAAAATGAAAAAGATAGAAATTGTATTGATATAAAACCCTATTCACTGTTCATAAAAAGAAAACAAAAATTAACTCTATACATTGAGGGCAACATAAGAATGTAGAAAAGATCTGAGACTTAATCTTCGTTTATACCAAAAACTGATTGGTATTTTGGTCTTATAATAAAGAGCTATTATCAAGAGCGGACGCCATAAGTTGAAACTCTCTATTAAAAAAAAAATGAAGAAAAGACCACCCATTTCCCTCCTCCTCTCCATTATTTGCCAAGTTTTGCTTTGTTAAACTTAACTAGAATACAATTCGTCTAAAAAAAAAAAACTGGAATACAATTAAAAGAGATTACATCAAATGAATCCTTGAGCACCAGATGTCAAAAGTGGCTCGATATATCGTTGGTATAACAGAAAAATTTTAAAAGGGATCTTTTTTTTATATATTTAAAATGTATTATAAAGTTTTATATTTAGGTTTTCCTAATATCTAATTTTCAGATGATAACATGATTAATCTACCTAATCTTTTTGTGACATAATCAATTTTCAGTATGATTTTATCTAATTAATTTTGTACAACTTATTTTGCAAAAAGAATTAAGACAAAAACCTCTCACAAATTTGGCTAAAATAGTAGGGGTGACAAAATTTGACATGACCCGTGAACTTGACACGACTAACCTATTTATAAACAGGTCATGGGTTGAGGCTAAACGGGTTCGGGTCATATTCGGGTTGACATGGTTAACCTGTTTAATAAACGGGTCGTGTTCGTGTTCAACATGCGAACCCGTTTGACCCATTTAGCTTATAAAATTATTAGTTATTTTGATATTATTGCTTAATTAATGGTTGTTTTTATATGTTTATTATTATATTTATAGTTGTAATTGTATTTTAATTTTAGATATATGGGAATTGATAAAAGTTATATAGGTTTGGTATGACCTATTAATCAGATAGATTATTCAATAGGTCATTTGTATTGACATTTACATGACTTGTTAATTAGACGAGTTAAACGTGTCGGGTCGGGTCAACCTGTTTAATAAACAGGTTGTGCTTGGATTGAGGATTCTTGGCACTTTTACTAAATAGGTCAAGTTCGGGTCAACCCATATAGCCGAATACTTATAGCTCGACATGACACGTACCCGACCCGCGAACACGTATTGCCACCCCTATAAAATAGTGCCAAAAAAGTCCAAGTTTGGCAATCAATTTGGGGAGACAATCCCCGCTTGCCAAATGTCAACCCCATAAATAACTTCATACTTGTCATAAAATGATTAAAAAAAACTCATATATAAACAATATTTTTCCAAATCACTCATTGAATAACATTTTGTTCTTCAATCAAATCCAAACATATAGTTACATTGAATACTTGTCCTTAAAAAATGATATTGTTTGTGTTTCATTAGTCAATGCAATTATGTGTTTGAATTTAATTAGACAATCTAATTTATTAGATGATTTTTATTCCTATATTTATATTATGACAGAGTTTAATATTGTTTTAATAAAAATTCTATAAATTGATATTATTTTGATAATTATTTAGGGATCTAGCATGTTTTTTAGAATCACGTTTTGTAAACAAGATTTTAGAGCATTCCCATTTGATGCTCTAAAATTCGTTTTTAGTTATTTTGCATTTTGCTATAACACCAATTGCTTAAAAAAAAAATAAAAAATAAAAAACCTTACACCTAGTGCTTTAACATAATTGAGATTCTTGCATTTTGCTAAAGTAACATCTAAAAATAGATGTTTACTGTAACAAGATCTATATGTTAATGTATTACTGACCAAAGTGTCAAAGTTTAAATAATTTTATCTTTTTTAACACTTTACTATTACTTCAATTTCAAGAATTGATTGGTTTGTATTTTGTAATCTATTTTGTTCTCGTGCTCAATAGTACTAGCTAGTGCAGTGTCTATATAGTTCTCAATTTTTTATTTATTCAATTCTTAGTAACCATTCATTAAAGTTAGGATTTTTTATTTCTCAAAAAAAAATTCATGCTGAATAGTACTAGTGCTGTGTCTATTTAGTTTTCAATTTTTTTTTTTTTTTTAAATTCTTAGTAACCATTCATTAAAGTTGGGATTATTTTTTCTTTCTCAAAAAAAGTTCATGCTCAATGTACTAGTTTTGCAGTGTCTATTTAGTTTTCAATTTTTTTTATTCAATTTTTAGTAACCATTCATTAAAGTTGGGATTTTTTAGAGGTTTAATAGCTAAACTGGCATTTCCTATATTTTCAATGAAGATATCAAGGCCTCTCGTCCCAACAATTGAATTATAAATAAAAATAAAAGTTGGGATTTTCTTTTTTGTAACAAGGTGACTTGGATGTTTCATGGTTGTGCAGAGTTCTCAGTGATCAAGTCAGATCAGATGACCAGAGTGGTTCTTATTTAGTCCCCGGGATTCAAGAACTCCAATAGCAACAGAACGAACAGGGCTACCCAATCCGGGTACTGGAAAGTCACTGGTAAAGATAGGAAGATCAAAGCTAGAGGCACCAACAATGTGATTGGTACAAAGAAGATTTTAGTTTTCTATAGAGGTCGTGTTCGTGGTGGGGTCAGGACTAACTGGGTTATGCACGAGTATCATCCAACTGTCACTCTTCCTCACCAGGTTGGTGTTCTTCATGTTAATGCTTTTAATTTGATACACATGACGATGATGTTAAATTATGCATTTTTAGTGGGATTGTAGTAGGCATAAATTTCCTTGGTTTACGCGTTTTATTGTTTCTTGGTAAGTATAATTTACTTTCCATGAAAATGGAAGACGAAATCAGGAAATTGATTTCAAAATAGACCATTATGGGATTGATTGGTAGAGAAATTCATAGAATTGAGGCAATCAATATGCAATTTCGATTATTTTTTACTTTTGTATGTAAATCTTATTATAAATTAGTCCCCTTTAAGCTCTTGTCTTATGAATGTAAACCATTAGGCCAAACCACTTTAACTCTCATGTTTACTCTCTCCTTTTTAATTTTTTTCTCTATCACAATTTCTACGTTATATTCGCAATTATCAGATTACTCTATGCATTTAAGATAATAGTTAACATAGTGGATCAAAAAAATATTTGGTCTATAGAGTTTTGCCTCTTTCTAATTCGATTGTTTTCTGAGTTTTAAAAGTAGTAATCGAATCCTTGAAAATGATTCAATTTGGCACCGTGCAAATTACTAGTTGCACTAAAGAGCCATGTTTATGATTATATATATATATATATAGTGGCAGAATCAGGATTTCAGTTTAGGAGGAGCAAAACTAAAAGACAAGATTGAAAGTAAAATTAATCTAAATATTGTTAATCGATGTTAATAACAAAATAGATATAGAATTATAAACTATTAATGCAATTGTTGTACAAAATCTAATATAATATGAGCTCTAATTTATTTTTTCATACATAATTTAATTGTTCAATTGGAAGATTAGTAAAATACACCTCGATATGAGTTTGTTTAGAATTTGAATCTAAATCATTATTATAATTTGGCTTCTCCATAATCTCAATTGATTATAAGTATGATGATGCTTAAAATTGTCAGTAAGCCACACAGTTCTCATGTGCTCTAAGCAAAACCTGCACAACACGCAGGGAAGAAGAATAACCTATGAAGGGTACCGGTGTGGTACTGGCCAAAGACCCTCCGACGGTCAAGTTAGAGAAATCTCTTGTTCACAACTCTAAAATGCCAGAGTTAGGGTGAATTAAGCGTACCTTGGTTTGTGAAGGTATTTGGGTTTTTATAGTAGCATAAGGTTGACCTTCGTTTCTTGGCTCAGAAGATCTTTCCTTGTAGAAGAGATCTTCTTTAATTTGCGTATCTTGCGGAATCCTTTTCTTGTAGGAGTCTTTTTGGTTAGGATTTATCGTGGAGCACAAGATATTTCCTTATATATTCATACGTGGAGGTCAAGTAAAGTATATGCTAGACCCGTCAAGAGTTTGTCTTGCACCCTTTAGCTTCAAGTCATCAGCTTGTCAATCCGTCTATGTCTTCTGGTCGTCACATAAAGGTACTAAGGATCTTGAGGCACACCTGTCAGCTTTGGAATTGACCCGTCAGCTTTGGGATGAACCCGTCAACTTTATGGTGTCGTTTAAGAATCCCTTATCAAAGAATATATTCCATATTATTAAAAAAAAATCATAGTTAATAACAATCAAATTAAGAGATTATTCTAAATATATAGAATTTAAACATGTAATTTGATTCCTTAAAATAAATTGAGAAAATAAATCAATATAAAAGAATTATAAAGCTGTATTTTCATTTATGCAAAATTCTGTATTTTTTGCTCTAAGTAGTAAGTGGTTCTATAGTAAAAATAAAGTGTTTCAAAATTGAAATTATGAAAAAGTCAAAGTAGAAGAGAAATAGATTAGGGAACGCAATGGTTTTAGTTTGATATACAAGGATCTAAATATATTTTTTTATTATGATTATGTGGGAATACCTTATTCAAAAAACAAATTGCCTTAAGAAAAGCAGTCTAGGAAAAAAAATTTCCATTGCTTGAGAACACGTGGCAAGGAAAAAAAAGTATGGGTGTTAAGTAGGACCCACAAAGCTTTGTTTTGTTTGGAAAAAGACAAAATAATGTTATGAAGATTTCCACATAATATTGCTTTCTTCTTTTGTCTCTAGGCGTGGAATGTTTGTGTCAAGATCAAAATACTTGATAACTTAGGGGGTGTTTCATGCATACACTTAAAAATTGAAAATATGTATTTGAAAACGTGTGTGGAAATACGTGTGGGTGAAAAAGTGTGTGAAAATAGGTGGAATGTTGTTTAAAAATTGAAAACATGTGTTTGAATAGGTGTACCAAACAGGACCGTAATATTTGGGTTGCTACTCTGGACGGGGGCACTTGCCCCCTCTCGCCCCCCTTGCTTTTGCCCCTGTGTGTGTGTCTCTATATATATATATAAAGAGAGAGAGAGAGAGAGAGAGAGAGACAGTACTTATGTGCTATTTCTTAGGTTCTCTTCTTGAGATTCTGCCATGTAGTTTTTCTCATAGAATGGAAGTGATGTTTTAGTTAAGTAGTCACATAACTGAATATTAAGAGGAGAAATTAGAAAACAGTACTTAAAGTATTGTATTTAAGTTTTGTCCATATATATATAGTTGTCTAAAAAAAACATACGTGAGCAGCACGAATGGATAAAAAGTGACCAATTGGTAGGGATAGCACTATGCTGGGATGAAGGGCCTATCCCCCTTCTCCTCAAAAATCTTTAATTGTGTTAAGTAACTTATATTTGTTATTTATGAAAATTAACTTTTTTTAAAGTTTAGCCCCATAAAAATATGTAAAGTTGGCCCCCCAAAAAATAAACTAGTCCTTTTTTTTGAAGACACTAAAATGAAGTTAGAAAAGATAGTAACATATCATTACAAAATTATAAAAATGTTATACAAGCTTACAAACCTCCCACTCAAATTCATTATATATATATAGCCAAAACTTAGAGAAAATCCAATTATATTTTAATTGAATACTCAATTTTGTGTCATGTTTTTCATTTAATTTTTAATTTTGTGCCAAGTGAATTATTGAATATAAAAATCGAAGAGTTCAAATTCAATTAAATTCTAAATTGGATTTCAAATGGAGTTTAATTTTCCACCATGTGTCCATCTAATTTTTTAATTTTTGTGGCAAATGAATTATTGGATATAAACTATGAAGCACGGGTGCATTTCCGGATTCAGGTGCAGGTGCGGGACTCGACAATTTTTGAAAAAGTAGGGTGTGGGTGCGGGTGCGGCGAAGTGCAGCAATTAAAAAATTATTATAAATAATTTTATACAGTGAATTTAATATTTTTATATAAAAAATTCAAATAAAGGGGTAGAGTTTATTATTAAAAAATAATTATTTGTGATTTGTTTTTAATAAAATCAGTATTTTGGGTAATTGTAAACAAAAAACCACATTTCAAGAAGGTTCCTTTACTTCTTTTCCAATTCTCAAGCCCACCCACGTGAAACAATGACTTTCTCACCTACTTAATTTATATTCTTTTGTAATATACCTTTATTCTTCTTTCTCACATCTTCTAAGTTCTAATAATTTCTTTGTGTCTTCTCATCTTCTTCTTCTTCTTCTTTCTTTCTTTTTTCTTTCACAAGGCCACATGAAGCAAAAGAATGGCGGCTGGCAGCCATTTCGGTGGCTGTATCAGCCAGAATCGGGTCGTATGGGTTTGTTTTAGTTGAAATCGGACCATTTTGGCCTTTTCGGCTCCCGTTTCCGCTGAAATCGGGCTGAATTGATGCGAATCGAAAAAAAAGAGGTGAATTGGCACATTGGACGCCGTGTCGGGACAAGTCCGGTGCGGATGCGGTGGCTTTGTAGCCGCATCCGTGCTTTCTTGGATATAAAGCCGAAGAGTTTAAAATCAATTAAATTCTAAATCATATATATATATATATATATAAAATGAGAAACCATTACATATTTTAGAAATGTATGGTTTAAAAAAAATGTAAGCTAATACCACGTATAATTTGAATATTTTCTAAAAATATTTATATAATTTGAACGTATAATTGTGATTGCTTTTAATTGTGCTTATGCATATGCACGGGACTACACACTAGTTATATATAATACATGATAATTTTTGGGCATGTGGCTTAAGAAAATTCATCGTCAAATTTAAAATAAAGGATCTATTTGATTAATACTTTCGAAAATTTGGACTTTGGTGACCACATTAAAAAAAATGGATAAACTTTAAGGGCCCAATGTGGTCTTGCCCATTTAAATTCCATTAAAAAGTTAATTGGTGAATTTGTAACTTTTCACATTGGGTATAAGTCATAATCACATTCATAGACATGGTTTTGGATAATTGTTATGCATTACCTTAACTTCAAGGCCCCTTTGCTGAGATTTTTTTTTAATAGAAACAAGGGTATTCAAAGTTCTCTGAGTATTAATGGATGTGTATAGTTCTCTTGTCCCACACACACCGGGTTATTACAGGGAGAAATCCCGTAGGGGTGGCTCCAAGATGCTGACAATAGATTTTGAACCCAGGATCTTGTGCGGCCTTAGGAACCATATAGCCAACCCTTGAGGTTCTTAAATGTTTTCAAATTGCCACGAACGTTCTTTGTTTTATAATTGTTGTTTACAACAAGAGATTCTGAACTTCATTGTTTGTATCTCTAAGAAGTAAAAACTAACATTTCTAAACAGAAAGTGTATTACTACTACTTGATGGATGCTTAATGTCATCCTAGGCTGTGATTGATGTGAGTAGAAAAGTTTAGGTATATGCTTCTGATTTTGATGTTTGAATTTTGTTTTTTTGTTTTTTCTGGAACTTTTGTTATCTACTATCACAAAGTAATAGTGGCTCATTCTCTTGTGCAGAGGGCGTTTGTCCTCTGTCGCTTAAAGAAAAAAACAGATGAGAAGGCTAATGTGACAGCCCGTGATGAAGGTGAAGAAAGCAGCTACGTTGCTTCTGATTTTGAAGATACAATTCCAGAGGTAAAAAGGAGCATGCCATATGGATATTTCCCATATCAACTTCTTATATGGACCATGAGAAGCATATTTAAAACTGATGCCTGCTTGTTTACAATTCTTAATTCAGGTACATGATCAGACACAAGAAGACTTGGAATCAGTCCTTCCGCTACTGCATCAGCCACAGGATTATGACGCCTCTTCCTCACAGCTTCCATTAAACAATCAGCAGGAACCCTCTTTCGTGGATTCCACATTTACCAATGGCTGTAATGGAATGCAATTTCAGTCTGATGATAATGAACATGAAGAGGAGCAAAGAAAGTTTGTCGATTCACTTTTTGTTGACCAGGATGAGCACCCCTATGAAGAAATACTGCACTTGAGTCACACAGACGCTGACACAGCCCAAGCAGAGGTAGAGGTAAACATATATTAGTAAACTGTAAATCTTCATAGCAGAATATTAACAGGAACATTGTAATAATATGAATCTCATATTATTACAATGTTTATATGATAATGTCTTATAAATCTTTAAAAAATCTTCATGTCGAATGAAGTTTTTGAGGTCTTTGACGTTTTGCACTGGTCAACCACCTATACTTTGCTGCATTACTGGTACTATAGGCTTTCAGAGCTTCTGTTTTTTCAGTTTTTGAAACTGGCTGTTTAAAAAACTTGGAAAATTAACTTGTCCTCTAAATTCTATACGTTACAGTGTGCTCTGATTGAATTTGGAACTGTATCCTTTTCTGATGATAGACAACACAGAGAAGATTTCTTGGGACTTGATGCTCCTTGTACGTTTTTAAACCCCTTAAAACACAACTAGATTAACCTAGTTATTTAGCTAAGTGATTAACTTAGATAAATTATGCAGAATCTAAGTTAACACATATAAATCATATCATGCAAAGTAGCGGAAATATAAAGAATACAATGATATGACGACCCAGGAAAACCAAACCGGTAAAAAACCTGGGGAGGATTTAACCTAGCTATTCTCAGAGTAAAACTGAATCCATTATGAAAGAATTGAAGTTTACATAATAGCGACTTGGACCACTAACATCCTATTGCTACCTCGAGTAGGAAACTTACTATCACGACCACGTGACACCTCCGAGTCCACGGACTACTTCTTTCTTGAATTTTCAACAAGCACAAGCACTCCCACTTGTATATCTTTAAGTTCTTAAATCTGCAATTGAATTGATTACCAAGCTCTTGACATCAATCTAGATCTTAATAACCCTAAGTGTATGTGAAGACAAATACCTCTAGATCTCACATGAGATTCACACACACAGTATAAAGAGCATAAAAAAGACTCTAGAGAGTTTTTGGGTACAACACCCTAGATCTACAAAAGAAACACAAGATGCACTCTAATCTCTCTAAAAAGCTCTTTAAAAATGTGCTTAGGGTTTCTTTTATATACTAGAAGAAGTAGATCTGAAACCCTAATCCTTAATGGACTTGAACTGCTGTTGGGCCGATTTAAAATTCTGTAGAAAATTTCTGATCCACGATTCTCGATCGAGCTGTGCAAAAATAGAATAATAATTTCCTGCAACTACTTGATTCCAAACTTAAATTAAACTAAACTTTGAGCAAGTTCTAATACATTAGTTCCTAAGGTCTTAGAACCTAACACTCATTTTGTCCGCTGACCAGCACCTGAACCTAAATTTATATGTTGCATTTCGAGAGTCTGTTCAGAATCTAGTCCAGAATCTCCTCCAAAGATAAGAACCTCCAAACCTCAACATAACCGAAGATCCCACCACGTTGTAGGACAACCAGCTGCTCGGAGAAGATTCCAATTAAAGAGAAACAGTTCACTTAAAATAGTGACCCGATACTAGGTGAGAGAATTAATCAAGCTGCAGCATATGAAGAATAGATGACTGTCTCTACTGAGACAATCTTGCACGGAAGTAAAATTTGTTTCGGGTTACTTGTGTGTTTGCTATTATATTTTGACTCTATACGATTTCCTTTTGCAGGACAAAGATGCTTCAAGGCACAATGTTACTGTTGATCTTCCCATGGAAAAAAATGTTACCGAGTCTAACAAAGAGCAGAAAATGGCTAAAGGCACCAATGCAAAGGAAATCCTGAAATTAACAAGAGATGGGTCACCTGGCAGTGATCGGAAGGGTAATCTCAATTTCCAAGAGATATCGCTTCTAGACCATGAATCTAGTCCACCCTGGGCGTAATTTGCCAATATATAAATAGGTATTTTATTATTTGTGGTTGTTATTTGGGGAGTGGTGATATGTGGAAACTGGTGCTAAATTCAGACAAATAGAAAATGATCAACTTCACCTGAGGATGCTCTTCTTCCGGGAAATCTTTCCCACATTTTGTCCCAAGAAGAGACAGGCAGTGGCTAGGTGGGTATAGTCTCATAGCATTTTTCTTGTCCTGATCAAATGTCGATACCCGGTATAAGTAGTGTTTCAGACTTAAGTTTTAGTTACTCAGATATGGCTTGATCTGTTATCATCTTTTCAAAAAATGTACCATGAGTTATATTGTTACTTCAGATTTGAAGATATTCTGAACCTTAATGTTGAATGTTAAATTTTATGCATGTTTCCTTTCCTTTTAATGTGTGTATATATATATATATATTTATATCTATAAAAGTTACACAAGCACTTATTTCCATATTTTTCACACATGCTTAGATTTGCGTTTGGAAATCATTGTTCCATTTTGATTCCTGCATTTGGATGTCTGGGACGGTTGTCTATAGATATTTTGGAACAAAACTCGCGGCTGCCATTTTCCACTCACGTGCTTGTGCTAATGTGTTTCCTAATGGCTCAAATTTAAAACAGATATATGGTATGGAATACTGGAGATATTTGATCATTTTAATGCATATATATTGTCTTGATCGTTTCGATCATTAGCAATTGTTGCCATGTTCTACCTGTAGTTTCCAGAGCAAGGTTAGACAATCAGACAAATTGGTCTCACTATGAGTCTTATTTCCATGATTTCACACGGTTCCGTAAAACTACAGTTTACTGTGGTTTTCCAAGTGCCAACTTTGAAGGTCGTCAGTTGTTAGGGGTTGAGTATGCTAAAACTGGGACCGCGTTCTAATTTTGGTGATTGCATGAATCTATTGGACAAGTCACCTAGTTAAGGATTTAGCCATGAAGCTGCATCTATCTGCCACTTCACTAAAGCTTTTATACTTTGTTGGGGGTGAAAAGTGGATAAATAGAAAGTGAGTGAGAGAAAAGTGATAGGAATAAGAGATTTTCCTTAGTTCAGCTTGCGAAAGTAAGGGCATGTTTGATACATGTGCTTAAATACATGTTTTTAGTTTTTAAATAACATTACACGTATTTTCACACATTTTTTTATTCACACATATTTTCAAAAAAAATTGAAAACTGTTGTTTAAACACACGTACCAAATAGACCCTGACTAGGAAATGTAGGTTTTCAGGTATTTCTCACTCGAGACCAGCAAAACCTCATCTCTCCGAAATGGGGAGAAAATGAGGGTTAGAAGGGAAAATTACATATGTGGTACCTATTATTTTCTTATAGGTACGTAAACCTAACAACAGTAAAATAAATATACACTACAATAACATTGCGTACCCAGCCTTTTAGCATGATGGCCACTCTACAAGTATAAGTACTTATGGAGTGTGGGAGATAAGAGCCTAAGTTTAAGCTTTCAGGAGGGAGCTTTACACACATATTCACTTAGATTAGATTATAGTATAATTTTATCTTGTATAAAAAAATAAAATAAAAGATACACTACAATTTAATAATACAACAAGTTGTTTGATTTATTTGGTGTTGGTTCCACGGTATTTGGAACAAAAAAAAAAATCAACAATTCAAAATTAATTAGCAAGCTCACAACAAATCACCTGAATTTTCACTATTTCTTTTAATCATTTAACGCAAATTAAATTTCATAAAAAAATAATAAGATAAAATCAAATGATTTATTGTAAGCTTGCTAATTAATTTTGAAATTTTGAAATATTTTATTTTTTCTAAACCGTGGAACCAACAATTTTAATCATTTTTCAGCACCGTAGGAGAATATGTTACATATTTCTCAATCTTTACAATGAGTTCACTAACACACCAGCCCCATGATACAACAATCTAGCTACATACATTGTAAGCTCCATGAGTTTGCACTACATCATAGAGCAAAAGCTCCACCAAAGAAACGCTCTTCTTTACCCACAAAACAGTCTAAATAAAGGTATCCGCTCTATACACATATATCTCATATATCATATGCGTATATACACTCTTAAGTCATTCTAAATACGCATCTCAAGAGCGGTCATAAATTTTATAAAGACATAGAATATATATGAGTTATAATTAGACATCGCACACCCTTGGTGTGATGATTACTCCACAAGTATAAATATTTGTGGGGTGTGGGGGGCAAAGACTGAGGTTTAAGTCTCCAGAAGAGAGTTTCACACACATATACACTTAAATTAGGCTAGGTAGAATTCTATCTTGTATAAAAAAAAAAGAATATATATGAGTTATAATTAGAATTTAATATCAAACATAATGGAAAAATAAGTTACAAAGATAAGGGGGGTTAATGGGATATTAATTTATTTGTAACAACAATTTGAGTTAAAATGATATAATAATATTTCATAATAAATTTTCTAACAAAATATTATTTATTTATTTTATTTTATTAAAATACACCAACATTTGGTAAGGAATGGGCAACTGGTGAAGCTACCATCACTGTAAAGGAAAAATTTTGCCAATGGAAAAGAGAGGATAGTGCTAACTATCAAGAAAATATTGATTGATTTGATGGGTTGAACATGCCAAATGTTGGATCATATTCTTCAATGCTCTAGCTCTTACTTGTATTCATGTGAAACATCATCGAAAAGGCCAAAGAAACAATCTCAAATGCTTGAAGCACAAATTGAAAATTTTCAATTTGGAATTTACAATGTGGCAACAATTATAAAGCAGGGAAATGATATTTCTAAGGAAGGGCTTGCTATCATAGACAGTGGATTCCCACATTGTTATTTCGAGGAGAAAGTATTTATAGAATTGATGAGGATAAATACATGCACTAGATCACCTCCAACTTGATGCTCTCCTAATTCTTTATAAGAATCCAAAATAAATGAGAGTATTTTTTGATATTCTATCTTATTATAGGCGTAAAATTTTATTATCTAAGATGATGTATGGACCAAATGCTCCTTAGAATTTTTTTTAGAGAGTTAAATGCTCCTTAGAAGTTGGATAATCTTTTGTTAAATTTTTTGAAAATTCACTTTGGAAGAAGAGAGAAGACTACTATATGATGTGATGTGTGGTAATATATATATATTTTTTGAGAATCGTTGTGTGGTAATAGTAGTTAAATTTCATGGTACTAAAAGAATGCAGGAAGTACTTTGCTTACTTTTGAAACGCTTTAACTTTGTATATGGTGGAGTTTGTGTAATAGTTAATGAATTTGTAATTGGTGAATACAATGGAAGATCAAGTTTTATGTACTTTTTTTTTTTTTTTTTTTTTTTTCCGCTGAATCAGGCTTTATGTACTTGAATAGTAAGGATGACTGTTTTCTTATAATTTGGGATTATCATAACAGATGTGACTAGGGCTGTCCAACCAAACTCGATACCCAACTCGGTTGATCTGGCCTGAGAATCGGCTGACTTGACCCCGGCGACGGTCGGCGGTGGATCTCCACTCCCAAAACTCGATACCGGCGGGTTGGTTGATGGGTTAGAGAATGAAAACCAATTTTAACCAACCCGACCGGAAAAACATCGGAAATAGGTTTCTCGGCTGTATGAAGTTGTTCGCCGCCGACGATTTTGTCCAATCTGTAGAGATTCGGCAAGATCTCGTTGAGATCTGGCCTGATCTCCTCCAGATCTCACTTGATCTCTTCAAGATCCATCGAGATCTAGCTAGATCTCTTCGAGATCGGGCCTGATCTTGTTGAAATCTGCCAAGATCTCTTCGAAATCCAGACAATCCAGCAAAAATAAGCAAATTTAGGCAAAATCTAGTGAGGATTCACATAGTTCGAGCCTGATCGAAAACCGACAACGTCTGGCCACCCGAACAGTTGCCTTCTGCGGGTCGGTAGTGGGTTCAATTTTAGGAGACTCGAATTAATCAGGTCAGTTCCAAGTTGGGCACAAACTCGACTCGGACTGACCTGTGGATAGGCCTAGATGTGACGGTCAAAATGAGCTTTTACTCCTCTTTCACAAACTTTCGAAAATGCCTCATTTCCGAAACTAATTAGAGAAATACTCTTGTTTTGAAACTCTATTTTCTAAAAATCAAATTTCAAATGTATAACTTGATTTTTGGAACATTGAGTTATAGCGAACGTGGACTTAGTTTTTTTTTTTTTTTTTTTTTTTTCTAATTTTCAGTTCACTATAACTTAATGGTCCAAAAATCGAGTTTTAAATTGAAACTTGATTTTTAGAAAATCAAGTTTCAAAACAGGAGCATTTCTCTAAATAATTTAAAAAATGGGGTAAAATGCTAGATATTTTTTTAAAAAGGGCAAAAGCCCATTTTCTCCTAGATGTGACAAAGAAAGAGGTTGAGATAAAATGTTAAACTAACATATTTCTTTAAATTTAGTTAATCACATTATTTTTATTATATATAAATTATAAAATGAATGGATAGGGAAGAAGTTTAAATAATTTTATAATTATGAGGTGTCATTTTTTGTTATTTCTTTTTGTATATGGAGTTTCCATTTAAAAAATTCAACCAATCACTTTTTCTTTTTTATGTTTATAAACAAAATGGATGAGTGAAGAAAAATAAAATAAAATAGTAAGTGTGATGTGTTAAACTTTTATACTTGCTATCTTTTACTAATTTAATTAGTAATAAGTAATATTTTGTTAATTTAATAATTAAAAAAAGTTACTTCTTATCATCATTCGTTAATATGATAAGTTACGAATGGTGAATTCAGGGTGTGTTTAAATACCGCTTATTTATTGAAAACTGAAAACACTGTAACAAAATAATTTTTAAATGTGTGAATAATGCCCTGGAACCTAAATTTATATTGAAATTTGTGTTTAAATGACTTTTGTGGATCCGTGTGAGACGCACATTTTTTCAGCAAAACGCACAAACACAGACTTAAACGCTATCCAAACTCCCTCTCAACCTACCAATAAAATATAAAGTATGGAATAGTTGGTGGGCTTAGTTAGTTCAGCTAACAATGTTTCTTGTGATTGAATAAGAAATATAGTAAAGTTTATAGCAAAAACTAATTAGTGTTTTGGCTAGAAAATAAAAACAATCATTAATTTATTATTAAACAACGTCATATGTTGAAATTCTATTGTATTTAAAAAATAATTTCTTTACATTGAGCACAATATACAAATGGAGAAAAGAACACCCATTTCCCTCCTCTCCATTGTTTGCCAAGTTTTGCAAGTACAAGGGCAGCTTTGTTAAACTTAACTCAAATATAATTCTTCATAAAAATAAGGAAAGGGGGGTGGGGGTGGGAGACCTAGAATACAATTAAAAAGAGATTACATAAAATGAATCTTTGAGCGCATGATGTCATGGGTGGCTCGATATTGTTGGTTAAAGAGAACAATTCCAAATGGGATCTTTTTCTATTTAAAATATACTATTATAAAGTTTTACATTTAAAAATCATTTTTCTTTTCTTTTAAAATGCAAAATTATTCTTCTAAAAAAAAAATTATTTCTATCTCTCCAAAAATGAAAATTAATAATTAATTTTATTTATTTAGATTTTACTAATATCATCTAATCCTCTCATAACATAATTCATTTTGAGTATGATTTTATCTATTTTAATTTTGAATAACTTATTATTTGCATAAATAACAACAAAAATCTCGACAATTTTGGTTTAAAAGTGCCAAACCAATTTTGACAATCAATTTGGGGAATCAATTCTCACTCCTCAACCCATAAATAATTTCATACTTGCCATAAAATGATTAATAAAAGCTCATATGTGAACAATATTTTAAGAAATCATCTGTCACAATACATTGGGTTCTTCAAACAAATTTAAAAATATAACTGCATTAAATTAATTGTCCTTAAAAAGACAATATTGTTTGCGTTTCATTGGCCAATATAATTTTATGTATTTGAATTTTTATAGAACATAATTTATATATTGGATATTTTTATTCCAATATTCATATTATGACAAAATTTAATATTGTTTTAATAAAAATTATTTAAATTGATATTATTTTGATAACATTCAGGTATCTAGCAGCTTCTTTTTAGTTCAAGTTTTGAAAATAGGATTTTAGTGCATTCCCATTCGATGCTCTAAAACTTGTTTTTACTTTTTCGTTATTTTGCATTTTATTGTAGCACCAATTTCTTAAAAAAAAAAAAAAACCCACACCTAGTGCTAGATTTTTGGGTTTTGCTAACATCATAGATGTCTATTGTAGCAATATCTATATCTTAATTAAATATTATTATTTTATTCCACCCCTATTATTTTTTAATCTTACTAAAAGAATTAAGTATGATTGGATGTATTATTAAAATAGTATGGTAAAGAAAAATAAAAAAGAATATTTAAATAGTAAGGTAATAGATTATGAGATGTATGATTAATAATGTAAAATAAATAAAATAGATATTTGGTGATGAAAAATATTTTTTTTAATTAATTAATTTATTTTTTGCATTTCTGGATGTAAATAATGTTTTTAAAAAATATGTTAGATTTTGATTTTCAAATAATTTCAAAGTAGTGTGAATTAAATAATAAAAATATACTGTACTATTTAGCAAAATTTACCTTTATAGGTATAATACTTGACTACGTTTTCAGCAACCAAAAAAAAACCTTGACTAGTCTACGTGTCAATCTCTCTCTTTCTCTATCAGAGCTCAGTGTAACTTGGATGCTAAGCTGGGCAGAAGACTTGTAGGGAAAGTTTCTAGTCAAATGCAATATATATACGAACAATTGTAGGACATTATAGATGGCTCTCGCTCCTTGCTCAGTCCTAAACCTCTTCTTCCTCTTATTAAAATCTGTGTTTGCTTTTATAGTTTTCTCTTCATATTAATGAAAGTTGAAGTTATTGAAAAATGACAAGCATTAAAGGAATGGAATCGATGCCAGTGGGATTCAGATTCCACCCAACCGATGAAGAACTCGTGAGTCACTATCTGAGGCTCAAAATGGAAGGCAGTGACTCCCAAGTCCATGTCATCCCTGAAGTTAATGTGTGCAAGTGGGAGCCTTCGGATTTACCTAGTATGTACTGCATTATCTTCCTGACCCAAGTGCCAAAAATTTAATTTTAATTTTTAAAACAGTTTTCTCTTACTTCAATTCCAAGAATTAATTGGTTTGCAATCTATTTTGTTCTTGTTCATGATCAATAGTTAGTTTTCATACTTTATTCTATTCAACTCTTAGTAACCATGCATTGAAGTTGAGAGTTTTTGCATGAAGTGTTTCCAACAGAGACTTCGAGAAAAAAAGAAAAAGAAGAAAAAAAAGGGTGTTTTTGTAATGAAGGTTCTTGCTTTGTTTCATGGTTGTGCAGAGTTCTCAGTGATCAAGTCAGATGATCAAGAATGGTTCTTCTTTAGTCCCCGGGATTTCAAGAGCTCCAACAGTAACAGGACGAACAGGGCTACCAAATCCGGGTACTGGAAAGTCACAGGTAAAGATAGGAAGATCAAAGCTAAAGGCACCAACAATGTGATTGGTACAAAGAAGACGCTAGTGTTCCATAGAGGTCGTGTTCGTGATGGGGTCAGGACCAGCTGGGTTATGCACGAGTATCAACCAACAGTAACTCTTCCTCACCAGGTTGGCGGTGTTCATGTTAATGCTCTTAATTTGGTACAAACATGAACATGATGTTAACTTATTCATTTTATTAGGATTATGATAGGTACTTTCCTTGTTTTACATGTTGTATTTTGTGTGCAATTAGAAGATTACTCTGTATTTAAGATGATTGGTAACAGAGTTTTCTTGTTGCGAGTTGATGGGTTCTATTATAAGAGGGTCAAAACCATATTTGGTCCATAAAGTTTGTCCAATTTTCCCAATCAATTGTTCGACTGTTCTATAAAAAATGTAAAATGTTTCAATTTGGCCCTTACACTACAGAGCATGTTTATGATAAAAGGGGGGAAAAAAGTTGTCTTAAAAAATATAAGTGAGCTGCACAAATGGATAAAAAGCGAGCAGTTCATTGGGACGAAACTATGTTGGGATTATGGGGCTAATCCCCTTCCCCTAAGAAAAAATTTAATCGTGTTAAGTAACTTATATCTATTATTTATCAAAATTTTATTAGGGTTTAACCCCGTCAAAAAATATGAATTGACCCCAAAAAATAAACTAGTTTTTGTTTTTTTTGACACTCGTAAGAAGTTTACAGGATAGTAATATTTCATTACAAAAACATAAGATTATAAATGCTTCACTTAAATTCATTATTTCATTGTCAAATAAAGTACCTAGTTGATTTTTACGTTTGAAACTTTAGAGACCAGATTATAAAAATGGATAAACTTCAGGGGCCAAATGTGGTGTCTGACCATTTGAGTTCCATTATAAAGCTAATTGGTGAAATTTTATTTTTCACCTCACGTACTTTTAAGTTATAATCACATTCATAGATTTGGTTTTGGCTGATTGTTGTGCATTACCATA
Organism: Castanea mollissima; assembly: GCA_014183005.1. NCBI lineage: Eukaryota > Viridiplantae > Streptophyta > Magnoliopsida > Fagales > Fagaceae > Castanea > Castanea mollissima. Next base: position 40,912,609 of record JACAVU010000001.1, on the reverse strand, counting down.
AACTTCATGGCCTTTTTGCTAAGATGTTCATCATTATAGTTCACAACAAGGGATTCTGAACTTCATTGTTTGTATCCATAAAAACTAACCTTTCTTAAACAGAAAGTATATTACTACTACTGGATGGACACCTATGTCATCCTAGACTGTGATTGATGTGATTAGAAGAGTTTAGGTATATGCTTCTGATTTAAATGTCTGAAATTTGTGTTCTTGTTTTTTCTGAAACTTTTGTTATCTACTACCACTAAGTAATATCAGTTCATTCACTTGTGCAGAGAGCCTTTGTCCTCTGTCGCTTAAAGAAAAAAATGGATGAGAAAACTGTAGTGACAACCTGCGATGAAGGTGAAGAAAGCAGCTATGTTGCTTCTGATTTTGAAAAGCCAGTGCCAGAGGATACAAATCCAGAGGTAAAAAGGAGCATGCCGTATGAATATTTTCAATCTCAACTACTTTACATGGACCATGAGAAGCAAATTTGGAACTGATGTCTGCTTGTTTGCGATTATTTATTCAGGTATATGATCACACAGAAGAAGACTTGGAAACAGTCCTACAGCTGCTGCAGCAGCCGCAGAATTATGATGCCTCTTCCTCACAGCTTCCATTAGACAATCAGCAGGAACCCTCTTTCATGGATTGCACAGTTACCAACGGCCATAATGAAGTGCAATTTCAGTCTGATCATAATGAACATGAAGAGGATCAAACAAAGTTTGTCCATTCGCTTTTTGTTGACCAGGATGAGTACTCCTATGAAGAAATACTGCACTTCAGTGACACAGACACTGACACAGCCCAAGCACGGGTAAAAAACATATACTCTCCAACAGCTATTGGAGAATCTCATAGCTAATGAACTTTAAATCTCTATATCAGAGTATTACCAGGAACATTGTAATAATATAAATAAGTAATGCAGAAAGGATAGGAGGTTGACTCGTGCAAAAAGTCAAAGAGCTCAAAATTTTCATTCCATATGAGTGAACCACCTATTCTCTCTGCATTACTGGCAGTCTGGCACTGTAGGCTTTCACAACTTCTGCTTTTGGACCTAGTTGTGTAGTAAACTTGGAAAATTAACTTGTCCGCTCTTTTCTATATGTTACAGTGTGACCACTTTCTGGGAATTTCAATATTGTTTAATGAACATGTTGCTCCTAAAGAATACAGGCAAATGTCTATGGTTCAAAGTGGAACTGTTTCCTTCTCTAACCATGGCCAATACAGAGAAGAAACAAATGGTTTCCTTCATGATGACCTCTTGGGACTTGACGCCCCCTCTGTCAGTCCGGCAGCAGATGTACCTAAATTCATATGTTGCATTTCAAGAGTTAGTTCAGAATCTAGTTTAGAATCTCCTCTCAAGATAGGAGCCTCCAAGCCTAAAAATTACCGAAGATCCCACCACGTTGTAGGAAAAACAGCTGCTCGGAGAAGGTTCCAATTGAAGCGTAGCAGTTCAATTAAAGCAGTATCATCCCAAAAAGAGGTGAGAGAATCAAGCTGCAGCACATCACATCGTGAATAGATTCTTTCTGTCTCTAATGAGATGTTCTTAAATGGGAAGGTAGCAAAATTTGTTTCAGGTTGCTTATATGCTAGCTGTTATATTGGACTCTATATGAATTTCTTTTGCAGGCCAAAGGGTGCTTCAGGACACAGTATTACTGTTGATCTGCCTAATGAAAAAACCATTAACAAAGAGCAGAAAATTGCTCAATTAGGCAAAAGAAATCCTGAAATCAACAAGAGATGGGTCAGCTGGCAGTGATCCGAAGGGTTATCTCATTTTCCAAGAGACATCTCTACTAGGCAATGAATCTAGTCCACTCTTAGTGTATTTTGTCAATATACTGATAGGCATATCTTTGTTTGTGGACTTTCAAGAATTTTGTTTTTATGAAGTTAGCACCAATTTCACATGGAGAATTTCTTATTACTGGGTATGTTTCCACATTTCATCAAAACACATGCAGTGCCAGATGTGGGCATATAGTGTTTCAGACTTTCAGTTTTGATTATTCAGATATCTGTTATCAGATTATAAATATTTTATTATATTGAGTTAGTGACAAGTTGCACACGTGAATCGTGAAATCCCTGGTCAGTTCTCAACGTAACTGGAAAAACCTTAAAAGAAAAACAATGTTGGGGTGAGAGAGGCTCGAACTCTCGACCTCAGGATAACTCAACAAAGCTATGAGACCTACGCGCTAGCCAACTGCGCCACCACCCCTTGTTGTCACTATTGTGCTTATTTCAATAATCATACTTATGATGACGAGAGATTGTGTGTTAGAACTTCGAAGAACAACTTTTGTTTTGTTTTGTTTTGATTGTGTTAGGGCTCACGCAAAAAGATCATTTTTCATTTATTCCTCCAACTCCTTCAAATTTGTAGATAAATGAGAGACATTTGAATTTTAAAAAATTAAATGTTCTTAAAAGACTCATATAAACCATACTAGGGTCGTTTGATTGAAGATGTGAAAAAATGGGAGGATAAACATAATGAAAAGATAGAAAATAATTTAATTTCTCTATTTTTTGTTTGGTTGAGAGTGAAAAAAAGTAGAATGATGGAATAAATGAGTTTGTATATATTTACCCATATACCCTTGTTAAAAAATAATACTTAATTAAAACAAAAAAGTGACAAGCAAAAAAAAAAAAAAGCAATCACCCAGATTTATTAAAAAATAAAAATTATGTCAAAAAAATCATGTCTAGTTAATAAAAATACAAATCACCATGCCTCAACCCTAAGAAATCAAAAGATAAAAAGGAAAAAAAAAAAAACAAAATAGCAACGTCTCAGGAAAGTTTTAAGAGAGAGAGAGAGAGAGAGAAGAAGAAGAAGAAGAAGAAGAAGAAGAGAAGAAGAAGAAGAGGCAAACACCCAGTAAAGCAAAATGCTAAAAAAAAAAAAAAAACAATGTAAAGCATTTTTGTCATTCAACTATTCGATTTCTCCCACCAAGTTTTTTTCTTATTTTGGATTTGCACATGGGCATTTTTGTCATTCAATTATTAGATTTCTCCCACCAAGTTTTTTTCTTATTTTGGAGAGGAAACTATCTGGTAGGCCCGGAAAGAAAAAATCGAGCCCCACTTAATAATTGATATTGTAAGGACCAAAAATCGCAAATCAGAATAGAGTGCCACAATCCATTCTTTGATTAGAGATCCAAATACAATAAATTTGTAGAGAGGGTTCAACAACAAAAAGTCCCCATTTCTGTGTCTTCCCTTTCCTATTTATATCCTTTGCCCTTATTATCTCAGCCCTACACATTTCCATCTACTCAATTCATCCCCTGACACCTGTCCGTCGGTAATAGAGAAAAGCTCTAACTCTGTGTTCTGTACTGTTCAGTCATGTCTATATTAATGCAACGGACAAAGTTGGTATTCCTAATTAATACGGCTAGAATGTTTGGTGCGGGACATTTAATGCAACGCTTATAGTTATCCAGCCACCTTCATATATTTGCAATATGTCCCCTACGTCATCAAGTTCTTTTTCTTCCTTTACCCGCCCATGCCACTTCATCCTCGGGCATATTTCTTTATTTCTTTACTCTCCGGGTCTTCGGCTCTTCGGGTCCTCGGGTCTTTGAGTCTTCAGCACCTCACAGATATATTTATAGAAAATTTAAGGGTAAAATACACAAATACCCCCTTTGAACTTTAGGTCAAATCAAACCAACTATTATTCCAATTTGAAGTTTTTAATCCCTAAACTTAGAGAAATGATCAAATTAGTCATTAATCATTATGTTAGATTTTGGTTAGATAAATAGATGTAATATGTTATCACATGTCATGCACGATAGTATGTTAATAAAAAATTATCTTAAAATTAAAACATAATAAAATAATTTTTAATCTTTTTTAATAAAAAAAATGTAACAAAAATCAGTTTAAATTTCATTTTCTTTAAGGATCCGTTTGGTTGGAGGGATAGAAAATGGTGGGAAGATGTAAAAGATTTTATTTTCTCTCATTTTTGTTTGGTTGGGAGTGGAAAAGTGGAAGGATAGAAAAAATGAGTTTGAATAAATTTACTCATATATCTTTGTTAAAAAAAGATGCTTAATTAAAACAAAAAAGTGACAAATAGCCGCAAAAAAAAGAGCAATCACCCAAATTTATTAAAAAATAAAAATCATGTAAAAAAATAAGAAAAAAATAGAAGAGGCAATATTACTGCCCAGAGAAAAAAGAAAAAAAAAAAAAAAAAAAAAAAAAGAAAAAGAAAAGAAGAAAGAGCACGCTTGGCCCTAGAAAATCAAAAGAAACAAAAAGTATAGAAACAACAGCCCAGGGAAAAAAATATAAACAAAAAAAAGAACGACGGTAGTGCCTAGTGAAAAAAAAAAAAAAAAAAAAAAAAGAAAGAAAGAAAGAAAGAAAGAGAAGAGGCAATTGTCCATTAAAAAAAGAAAAGAAAATAAAAGGGCAACGTACCTAGTAGAGAAGAAAAAAATAAATAAATAAAAACAACTTGAAAAATGTGCACATGGGGCAACATGCTCCCCTATTCAATTTTCTCCTTATTTTGGATAGAAAACATTTTGGCAAGGTTTAAGGAAAAAATATACCCATTATTTATTTTCCTTCCTCTCTATTTAACAAAACATACTCTAAAAAATTTTCCTTCCCATTTTTTTCCCAAAATTTTCCATCTATCTTGTTTCACTTCCAAATAAACACACCTTAAATTTTTACTTTTCTCTTGTTATTTTCTTACATTGAGAAATGCAAGAAATACAACACTTTTACAATAATTTCATAATAAATCTTATGTGGCGAATTATAAGTGGTAGGTAAAAAAATGATGGCAACGATAAGCCCAAATAATAATTAGTAACAAATTACCATATAAAATTTCTTGTGAAAGAGTTTGTAGATGTAGCAACCCGTGCCTCTATTTTGCTTAATATGCGGCAAGAAATAAGTCACGCTTGCATTGATGCCATGACATGTTACTTTTTTTTTCTTTTTTTTTTTGAGAAGGGCCATGACATGTTACTTATTTGGAGAGTTTTTTTTTTTTTTTTGAGGATCAAGTAAGTGAATTTTATTAAGCTAGATCAGGATTGAATACATCATCCAAATTCACAGGTAGTTCTTCTACCCATACATCAGTATTTGCATATACAACTGCTCTTCTAGCTAAGGTGTGTGCCAATTTGTTTCCCTCCCTTTTTACATGTTGGAAGCTACAAGCCATTAAAGCAGAACTGAAACTCCATATTTCTTCAATAATATAGCCAAACAGAGACTTGCATGGCCCCTTTGTGTTAATAGCTTTTATGACCCTTAGGCAATCTCCTTCAAATATTACCTTAAACAAGCTAATCTCCCTTGCAAAAGCCACAGCCCGAGATGCCGCAAGTGCCTTTGCATGTTCAATTGATTGAGGCAAAGCTATTTTCTGGCTCATAGCTCCAATAATATTACCATTATAATCTCTAATTACCACTCCTATACCTGCCATATTACTGTTCTCAAAGAGAGTTGCATCAAAATTGGCTTTTTAAAATTCCACTGGAGGCTTTGTCCATCGCACCTGAGGGCCCTGCATTGCTATTCTACTTGGCTGTTTATAGGAGTCGAAGAATTCCATCACTAATTCCTTTGCTTTCCTGCTGATATCATGTAGAGGCCATGAAGGTTGTCCCACCCGTAGCTTGTTCCTTCTCTGCCATAAGCTCCAAGCTATGGTTGAAAACAAAGCTACTTTGAAGGCTGAATCGTGATCAAGAACAGCCTCAAGGAGGTCAATCAAGGATCGATACTCAGATTGGTACATTCGCGTGAAACTTGGGACTGATTTCGACACAACCTTGGCTTGATCACACAGCCATAACACGTGCATCACCGATTCTTGCTGCTCATCACACAGTGAACAAGTTTCGTCTAAAGCGATTTTCCGTCGTGCTAAATTCTGTTTTGAAGGTAAACCATCCTTGGTTGCTCTCCACATGAAATTCCTGATTTTTGGGGGCGCTCTGATCTACCAAATACTCCTCCACACCTTCGAAACTTCCCCATTTGACAATGATGGAGTTGCGTTGATCACCTCCGCTGCAAGCATCTGATAAGCGGACTCTACCGAGTAGCAACCATCCGATGTCTTGGACCAAACCAGACAGTCCGTGTTGCACGCCTCACTCACATAAATTTTTCTTTTCACTTCAGCCTCCCACGGGTAGAAAGATTTCTGCAGCAACTCCTAATTCCATATTTTTGTATTAGGATAAAAGAGATCACACACCCAGTTCAGCCCTTCATCCATTTTTGGTGACACCACTCTGCTCATACCAGGTTCGGGCAGCCAATTATGATCCCAGATACTTATATTTCGCCCATCCCCTACTCTTCAAATAGCTCCTTTCTGAATCACCCGCCTAGACTGTAGAATGCTCTTCCAAGCATAGGAACACTTAGTAGGAATTGGTGCCTCTGAGATGTTACCCTCCAGAAAATATTTAGCACTAAATACCTTATACATCAAGGTGTGTTTTTGGTGGAAGAGCCTCCAAATCTACTTCGCAAGCATGGCCTCATTAAAATTTTTTATATCACGAAACCCCATACCTCCGATCGATTTTGAAGAACATAGTGTGCTCCATTTTACCCAATGAATCTTCTTTCCTTCACTACTTCCCCACCAAAATTTCTGGATCATAGCCTCAATATCCTTGCATAAACTTACCGGCAACTTGAACACATTCATAGAATAGGCTTGGGATTGATTGGATTACTGCTTTTATCATGACTTCTTTGCCTGCTTGAGATAGCAACTTCTCTTTCCATTCTTGCATTTTAGACCAAATCCTTTCTTTAAGGTGAGTAAAGCAAGCCTTCTTATTCCTACCAACAAAGGAAGATAATCCCAAATACTTTTCATAGTGTTGAATAGTTGGAAGACCAAGGGAAACTTTGATTTCTTCATGAGCAGCATCGTCCGTATTTCAACTAAAAAATAAAGTGGTTTTATCCTTATTCACCATTTGATCGGAGGTAGCTTCATAGGTGCTCAATAAATTTTTTATTTTCTCACATTTTGCCAAGGTGGCCCTGCAAAATAGTAGACAATCATCTGCAAAAAAGAGGTGAGTTATCTTCGGCCCTCTTCTACAAAGTGAAAACCCATTAATGTCCCTATTATTAGCTACCCTTTGAAGGATAGCATCAAGACCCTCCGCACAAAAAAGAAATAGATAAGGGGGCAGTGGGTCTCCTTGTCTAAGTCCTTTAGTTGGGGTAATCATACCATGTGGCTCCCCATTAATCATAATAGAATGCGTCACTGTAGTGATGTACTCCATAATCAAAGAAACCCAAGAGTTTTGCACCCTATCTCTAGCCAAATGTGTAGGGCTATATAGTATATAGTATATAAAAGCTGAGTCTTAAATGTTCATGACTGTTTATTTAAATTTAATTGAACACAAGTTGAGCATAAGCTTATGAAACAAACTAGACTACATGTTCAAACTTAGTTCCCTTTATTTTTTCTCCAAAAATAAAAAGTTTACTTTATTCATTTCCATTATACAGTAAACATCACGATTTTTTTTTTTTTTAGCCTTTCACAAATCTATACTAATAATTAATAATTATAGTTGAAAATATATTATTAGAGTTACTTTTAATAGAGTGATTTCTTTTATGAACTTGTAAAAATTAAACTTATTAACTTTGTATTGTTAAAAGTTATATGATTTTCTTATAAAAGTTATATTAATACTAATTTAATATTTTAGGAACTTTTATAAGAAGAAAATATCTCATGTACTTATTTAAAATTGTACACAACTATCAAGTGTATATAAGTATATTTTCTTTATATGTATATACATATAAATATACAATATATAGTTAAATTGAGTTAATTAAACCTTATATTATTATTTGAACTTGGCTCTTTTAATTTAAAATTAAACTTGGGTTTGAATTTGACTCCTTTACCAAGTAAATGAACATAAATAAAATTTTCTGAAGCCAAACACGAGCTATTTTAATTAGCTCAATTCAGTTATAGCTATTTATGCATCCTCCCTAGCCCTAATCATGGTAGATTGTTGAAATCTAGGGACAAACTGGAAACGTCCTATATATACAGTGATCTCGAAATACTGGAAAGGTTTGAGAAAAAAAAAAAAAAAACCATGTGAGTACTTAAGGTATAATCAAATAGTAAAGCGGAACTACTAACTTTTAAAATTTTTGAAGCATTAAATTTTAATTTTCACTTTAAATTTAAGGGATGAAAATCAAATTTCAAAAACAAAAAGTGTGTTTTAAAAAAAAAAAAAAAAAAGGGAAAGTGGAAGTAAAGGAAAGGATACCCTTAACAGGAAAAGGAAGCGACTGCATTGGACAAGGCTAGCAAGTATACTTTTTCATTCTCATTGGGGAGTGGAATCTTTGCTTTTTTTTATTGTTTTCATTGATCATACTAACAAATTTGATCAGAGAGTTGCAGAAGGGCAGAGCAGAGCAGAGATCAAAGCAATGGGAGTGGTCGAGAGAGAGAGTCTAAAACCTGGGGATCATATATACTCCTGGAGACTCGCCTATGCCTACTCCCACCACGGTGCCCTTTCCATTTCTTCCTCTTTTACTTTTACTTTCTCTATAATCTTCATTTTTATTTTTGTTTTTGGGGTTGATTAGTATCTATCTAATTGCTCCTGCATTTGCTTTACTCCTCCATAATAGGATCTGTTTATTTTGTTTTGTCAACCCCGATCACAAATTTTGATGGAAATTTTACTACTATTTCTGAAACTGGAGTTACATTTGTGGGACATACCTCTCCACTGTTTCAGGAAAGAACACAATAACAAAAAAAACAAAAAAACAAAAATTTATATAGCTCCATTAAACTAGGTGCGGATTTTTTGAAAAAAATTTATATTTATTTTATTTATAATGACGAATTTAAGTATTGAAATTTTTTTGTTTTTTTTGTTTTTTTCGAAATATGATTTTAGATGTGATATGACTGAAATCGTGTTTTGGAAACACGATTTCGATGCAAAATTTATAGAAAGACTGTTCTTCCAAAGAATTTTACCACAATACTATTTTTAATAATTTATTATATTTTCCAACAAAAACCCAATTAGATGCTATATTTTCATTGTGTCCTACGTCTTTTTGACTTGGAAATGCTTATGTGTATCTTGAAATGGTAAATATGTATATTTTTAATAATCTTGTAATGGACCTAATGGTATTAAGGGCTATTGGAATTGGCCTCAAATTAACATTTTAGTAGGACTACAGGTGAACTGTTCTGTTGGGGTTGATTACAATGCTGAAATCTAATCAATGCTTAATTACCTTTATCTAGTTATATCGGTAGAGCAGTAATTTGAAAAATAGAAGGGTTATACACTTATACTAGCAGTTAAAATTGTATGAACGCAATCGTCTATTCTTGGAAATTGTTTTTACAGCAAGAGTTGATTTCTTTTTTGAGATGAACGATAGAGCAAGAGTTGATTTCTAGTTTGCTTGATGTATGTGTATATTACAATTTTAGTTATTTCAAGTAAAAACAGCTAGATTCTACTTTGTAACAACAGGGATATATGTCGACAAGGGAAATGTTATCCACTTTACTCGGGGAGAAGGACAGGAAATTGGTACAGGAACTGGGTTAGATCACATCATTGGGAGCTCAGTACCTCAACATCCTTTGGACAATCCATGCCCAATATGTGGTGATGAATCAAGGAGTGATGGAGTCATCTCTTCTTGTGTAGATTGTTTTCTTTCAGGTGGAGATCTCTACCGCTATGAGTATGGTGTCACACCAGCTGTCTTTTTTGCCAAAGCTCGTGGAGGTACCTGCACTCTTGCTTCATCCGAGTCAGAAGAGCAAGTTATTGATCGTGCCTTTTATTTCCTCCGGAAGGGCTTTGGTGTCTATGATGTTCTGAAGAACAACTGTGAAGACTTTGCATTATGCTGCAAAACAGGCTTGCAAGTGATTCCTACTGTTAATGTGGGCCAGAGTGGGCAGGCAGCATCCTTTCAAGCTGCTGCTGGTGTTATCCTTTATGTACCACTTGCGTTTCTAGCCCGTTCTTCACCACTTGGATATGCAGGTACCAGTGTTGTTGGTCTGGCAGCAAGTTATGGCAAATACTGTGTCAATCGTTATATTAATGATATTGGAGTACGCCAAGATGTCACGAGAGTTGTTTTAGAGGAGCAAAAATGATCTTCTGTTTCCACCACCACACTCGCTGCAAAAAGCGGAAACACAACGTACCTTGTCCCAGAGTAATAATCTTTTGGCATGCCCAAGAGTTATGTGTGGTTTGCAAGAATTTGATTATTATGGTGCCAATTGATGAGTTTGTCATGCAACGAGCACAACCAAAATTATTTCAGAATTTGTTATGTGTGCTTATAAGATATCAGATTTTATATCTGAATTTTGAATTTGGCTTTTATTATAATTGAGTTTTCTTTGGGATGTAATTGCACCTTAATATAATCCTTGAAACTTATTAGAAAGATGAAATGGTTTGAGTGGAGCAATTTGAATAATTTTTTTTTAGAGATGTTTCGCTAATCTTGGTGGTGATTCTAAGCACCCTCGGGTGGTGAAGCCTAGGATTGGCAAGTTCTAGATGGTCAAGCCTAGGACTTATGTTGTTTCTCTTTTCTTTTCCCTTATTCTTATTTTTTGATCCCCACAATTGTTATTACTCGAACTCAACGTTCAATTAATCCCAAGAACTAGACATGGAAAAATAGCTTGGGACTCGATAACGGATAACCCAACCTGAACATGTATATTTTTACTTTAAGTAAAAACGAATTGACTCATGACCTGACACATTTTTTTATTATAAACAAATTTATAAAAAAAAAATTAATACACAGTTGGTTTACTTGTTTGTCTCAAGTGTTGAGTTTTACTATGCACAACTCAAACTTAATTGATAAATATAATTCTATTGACACATGATTATTATTTTTTAATATTAAAAACCCATATATTTTTTAATGTTTTTTGAATAACACCATTCATATACATATGTGAGATGTTTATTTAGTTGCATTCAAGTGAATTGAAAGATGAATGGTTGGGGCATTATTCTCAGTTGAATAAGGCAATAAGTAAAACTTTTTAGATATTAAATGTTAAATTACATTCTAAGATAATCTAGTTGCAGTAGAGTAAAAAACATATATTCGAAATTGTAGACATGTATGAGAAGTATTACTAAGTGTGAAAAGAGACAATTGCAAACTCTTAGCATGATAGTTACTCCATAGGTACAAGTTTTTATGAGGTGGGTAAGGGGCAAAAGTCAGAGTTTAAGTCTTCAATAGGGAGTTTCATACACACACACACACACACACTTAGTGATGGTCACTCCACAAACGTATTAAAAGTGATAATGAATAAATAAGTAAACAATCAAATTTTGATGTAAATTCCCTAATTGAAATAAAGTAACAACTACAATGCATCTAAAATTAAACAAAAATATTAGATTTTTTCAAGATATTATATTATGAAAATAGTTTTCAAAATTGTAAATTTCTTATATGTTTTTTTCTTGGGCAGATTACAATAAACTTACTAGTGTTTAGGCTCATTTTCATTTTGCCTACTGATGTCATGGAAACCTAAAGAAAGCATATGATACTCTCTTTGATGAAACTAAACTGTTAGTTTTTGGTAGTAAATATTGAATCCATGAGGGGTTTCCCTAAATCCACAAGGAGATAAAAACTGGAATCTATCAGAATAAAAATTTGACAAATCGTCTGTGTTTATTAATAATGGTCTGAAAACTAAATTGCCTTTGGAGGCTACAATGTGTTTAAATAGTAAAAACAAAACCTAGGGCAACTAGAAACCCCGAGCCGGCTACTAAATCTTATAAAACCCTAATTTGACTAAACAACATTAAAAACACCTAAAACAAGAAAATAAATACCCTAAACATAAAATAATGAAAATTATATAAAAATACCAAAAATAATACATTAAAATAATTAAATAGTAAATTGTATCCTACATCAGACTCCCTCCTAAACTTGAAACAAACTCGTGTTCTAGTTGATAGTCGAAATCTGAAATCTTTCACTCCAAATAAACAAATACTTTGAATGCTTTAATAACTTAATATGGTTTTGAAACTTGAATTCTTCATGAAGTGTAGCATAAAATTTATTCTCGTCTATATTCAATTTATTTGTAACATCAATCAACAAAAGACTGATAATAAAATTAAAATTTTCTACTCCAAAATCAACATATTGTGTAGTCATCTTAAACAAATCAACTGAAACCTAAGGATTGTGAGTTGTGGACTTATCCTCATATTTAACCTCAATTGGATCTTCCACAATATTTTCAACAATTACTGTCTCTATATTTTTGTCATTATTGACAATCAACTCAACCATCTTTTCTTTGACCTTTTCATCAAACTTTTGACAAGTGATATCTTCAATCTTCAATTCAATAACTTGTTGCAAGTATTGATCTTTTTTAACCACTACAAAATTTTCTTTAGAAATAGTCTACATCTTCTCAACCCTCAAACCCTTTCCTTTACTTGATACATGAACTTGCATGTGATAATTTTGGGATTGTGGTTGACCTTTCATGTTTTGAACATATTTCTTTTCATATGAATATACTTTGGTAACCTTTTCATATGAATATACTAATTTATAATCAACATTTGTATAATCTAGTATATCATAATAGTCATTAGGGAACCATAAATCATTTAAAACTCTTTTCATTCTTTGCCAAGAGTGAATTGGATGCTTACTTCGTCGCTTTGTATTGATTTGAATATCTTCCCACCATTTCTCTGCTTCATTGTCTAATTTATTATATGCAAGCTGCACTTCTTCATCACAAATCATCCAAAAATTAAAATACTCTTCCAAATCAAGAAGCCAGTCAATAAAATCCAACTTACACATATCTCTATTAAAGAATGAAATTTTCTTGTAGGTAGGAGTGCATCTTTGAATATATTGATCATTGTTGTTTTGAGATGATTTCCTAGCAAGAAGGGTAGCAATCTTTTGCATTTCGCCTATACTTAGCCAACTCTTTTCAAGAAATTTTTGATTGTCATCACAAGCATCTTTACAAAACTCGAGGAATTCAGCCCTGGACTGCATTGTCAACGTTGTTGCCATTGTTGTTGTTGTGGTGGTTACCATCTCGTTGGTTAGCCATCTGACCAGGGTAAGTTAAGGCTCTGATACCAACTTGAAAGCTCAAATTAGTGTGAAAACACTAGAGCTTGTTCAGATCCAAAATTAAAAATTACAGCTAGATTGCTTTTCCTCTAACTTAACAAAGTGTGGAATAAGAGTAAATATGTGCAATGAATCGATAACACTACTCTAAGCCATATTATTCCACAGTAAACAATAAAATGAAATCTTAAAGAGTAGGGAAGAGAGATGCAAACACAAGATAACACCAAGATGTGTTATCGAAAAAGAAACCGAAAAACTCGGCGAAAAACTTCCCCACAACTCTCCAAGTCGAAATCGATCATCTAGTAAATAATGTTGGAGTACACAAATAACAAAAGACCCTCCAAGCCTAGTCTACCTCATGCACTTGAGCCTTCAAGTTCTTGCTACCAACAGACTTCTCAAAATCTTGTCTTCACTAGCTTTCTAGATCTCGCAATTCAACCCGATTGCATCTGCCACTAAATGGCTCCTTCCAATGCTTCCTAACAGTACCAAAACCTCACTTAATACTCAAATTAGGTGTGGTAAGTGTTTGAGTTTAAAACCTCTCAAGGATGTAGAGATGGAAAGGTAGGAGTAGAGGAAAACCAAGAGGAAATCTATAAATGATTGTGTGTATGACAATCTTTAACTCTCAAGTGTATTTTCTAAAGTTTTTTATTTGAAAAACACTTTTACAATTCGTGGGTAATAAGGGTATTTATAGTGTAGGTAAAGAATTTGGTAGACGATCGCACTAAGCAACAGAGAAGACATAGTGGAGAAAACAAGAGGATGGTAGCGCTCTGACTGGAAATTAGTTGCAAATAAAAGGGAGAGGCAACATATATATAGAGGGAACGATGCAGAAGACGAAGGGACGCTTCGGTCCGAGTGACTGACCACTAAAAACTTGTCACGTGCCCCTACTGCAATAATGACCCTAGGCTAGCATGTCAATCAAAATGCGCTTCCCAAGGGATGAGTTAGACCGTCACTCCATGGGACCGTCCAGAAAATAAGGCGACAAACCCATAGAGTGAGGGGCAACTAAAGAGGATAAAATTAAGGCAGACGGACTCGTTCAATGAAACTTGCCATAGGTGACTGTACTGGGATAATGGATGTTCACAACATAATAAGAAGGTGACGGATTAATGCACCAGACGGAGAATATATAAGATGAATTGATCCTCCATAGTGGACGGACTCTACATGGCTTAAGTAGTCTCCAAGGAACCCTAAATGGAAATGTCTTGCATCCTACGATTAACCCTAGTAAATGGAATCCCAATATGGGAAGAATCCCGTAAATTACGTACATTTATGAGAATCTCCCCCATAAGGAAACATTTTCTTCACCAAAAAACAAAAATCGGTTCTACACTACTATAAAAACCTAAAATCTTCAAAAATCAAGGTATGCATAATTGACTCCCAGCTCTAGAACTCTAGAATTGTGAAAGTTCTCTAACTTAACTTTCGAAGGGTATTTGGCCAGTACCACACTGGTACTCTTTGTAGGGTTTTCTTCTTCTTCTTTGTTATGCAGGTCTTGTCTAAGAGTACGTAGGGACCGCGTAGCTTATTGACGATTTTCAGCATCATCACTTACCATTTCAGCCGATCTCTTTCTTCTATTTCCCATGCTCTCTTTCACCATCAAATACAAAAAGTTTTCTGTTGAAGGCAGTCTCCTGAGTAGAGCAAATTAGCAAGATCCGATTCTGAAAGCCGTCTTTTCAATTCTGAAAGTTCTTTATAACCTATCAAACAAGTTATGGTTCTTTTGTAGAATTGTAGATATGTATTTGTTTCCCATTTATATTTCTAATCATTTGTTGCTTTTTATGTTTTATTTAATCATTAGGTATTTATGTGATGGAGGACCTAAAGCATGACTATGAGAAGGAGAATGAAAAGCCACTTCAATATGCATATTTTATCATTTTAATAAGAACCAAAAACTGTCACAATGAAAGGTTTTTCTCATCAAAGAGGAGATATGCAAAAATTGCAATCTTTGACTTTCAATTCTTTTATTATTTACATGTATTAAACATTTCCTTTGTTATCATGCGATTGTTCATAATTGTTGGCTTATTCTAAGAATTCTTAACTTGTATTAAACCATTGACTTTGGATGCTAATGGTAAAAATAAACTGAGTGGACGTGCTTTGTGTTGATGTGGGTGTGTGTTTCAAACACTTTTACTATTATTTATTTTCAAGCCGTTGGGAATTTATAAGTAAAGTAGCCGTTGGACAATAATAAATAATATAGTTGTTAGGCTTTTATGGGTCATTAGTAACCAATAACTATAGACCATTATTGTCATGAATAGCTTATATAATACCCATCATCACACCATTTCCTATATGTCATATTTTACTACTCTATATTTAGATATACACAGTTCTATTATATTACTCTCTCACATATTTTTCTACAGTTATATTTTTGTTTAAAGGAAAGGAAATAGAGGGTTGTTCTTGAACCCCTGTGAGTGAAAGTGCGTCCATCATGAAGGTTGATGCTATAGTCTAATCTTGGGGGGTTGTTTGGCCAAAAGAACCAGTCGCACCAAGTTTTCCTCTAGGTGGCACGAATCAACCTTTAAGGACAACGTTTTCATAGTGTGATTCTATAGCATTGTGAGATTGTTCTAATCTATTCTTATTTTATATTCTTGCTAATTATTTAGGATATTATTTCTCGTATCAAAACTTGTTTATTCCCTAAAATATTTCCAACAATCTTAAAGGTTGATTTTTGTGTTTCAATGTGGATAAACAAGCCATTGATCATGAAATTTTATATTGTGGTATGATATTATGTTTGTAGAGAAAAAATCTTAGTAGTTATATTCCTAGATATAATTACTTATATCTTTTGTGAAGTTTCTTTGCTATTTGTTTAATCTAAACAATTTGGTGGACTAAGAATTTCAAAAGAAAAAAATAATGATGTCCATCCAAACGTGATTTTGATTCATTAATATGTAAATAATATTATTTAACGTTGTCTTGAAATGTGGATACTAACTTATTGCATTTGCAATTTGTGTGATAAATTATCTGATACTATATGATTATTATATTTTGTAAAATTGTTTTATGTCTATTGAAATATGAGGAACATGAGATTGAAGAAAAACCTATGTGCTTTGAGAAATGTTTTTTTGGAATTCATAAAAAATAGATAACGGTAATTTTTATGAGAAATGAGACAAAAATTAATTTTTTGGCACAATTGTGAAAGAAAAAGAAATAGTGTAGACTTATGGTAAAGGCAATCCTATTGTTAAGTGAGAATAATGGTTCCGTATCAACCTTGTATTCCTATTGCATAATGAAGATACAATGATACCACAATTTAATTAATATTATATTCCGTGCCAAAATATTCAAGGAATCATTTATGGTTGTGCGAAAAAGAAATTGTGGATGATTAAACATTCTTATTATACAATTGTGGTTACTAAATATTATGTGTCTTATTCTTGTGAAATTACAAATATTCCTAAGACTGGTTTCTAGTAGCAAGTATTTTGGGTTAGTGGATAAGATTTAGTGGGAATAAATATTCTTTTTAACCACTAAATGCAAGAGTGATATTGAAAATATATATACGTATTTTTATTGGCTACATGTGTTGTTTTGAGATGGTGGATAGGTTTCTGTAAATTTGGAAAAAAAAAAAAAAAAAACCTTGCAAATCCATAACAAGAGGAACCAAACACGTTACTTTTATACATAGTAATTTGGATGATGTAAAACACACAATGACTAGAGGTAGAAAAAGATTTTATGTAATATTTGTTGATGAACATTCTATATTTACTTAGCTTTGTTTATTAATGATCAAAGATGAAGTTTTGGAAATTTTTATAAAATATAAAAATGAAGTTGAGAATGACGTAAGCCTAACTTGGTATAGCTCAAATTGTAGGGGTAGTTGGCTAAAATGTTACCCAAATCAAAAAAGGAGAATATATCAAAGTGTGAGAGTACTTGCCTAAGGTCATGCTACATGAACCTAAGAGGAGCAAACTTGATTCTCAAATATGTGGTTGTGTGTTTATTGGTTATATTTGCTATGGTTCATGATATAGAATTATTTTCATCAAGAGTGATGTATTTAGAATTTAATACTATTGTTAAATCTTAAAAATACTTTCTTTAAGTACACGTTTCCTTGGGAAAATATGGAAAATATGTTTCATGAACCTATTGATACTTCTAATGATCTTGTTGTGATGCGCGAGACTTGAGAAAAAGTAAGCGAGAAAAAGAGTTGTGGTAACAATTTTCTTACCTATATTGTTGAAGATGAACATGTAAGTTATTATGATGCAATTAAATTTGTTGATGAACTATATAGTTGGACGCTTTTAACAAATTATTAGATTATGTCTAATCATATTTGGAATGGGTTGAGCTTCCATCTAAGGTTAATAAGCCCATTGGTTGCAAGTGGGTGTTTAAAAGAAATTAATAACCATATAAGATGGTAGTTCATTGAGGAAGTTTTGGAAGAAAATTTGGTCTTTGCCCATTCCCTATAAGGTGCGACACTTTTGTTGGCGTGCTTGTCGTTACACTTTACTAACCAAAGTCAAGTTAAGAAGGCGTAATGTGATTGAAAAAGACGCGTGTTTGTAGTCATGATGAGGTTGAGACAAATGGTCACATTTTTTGGGGCTGTCCGAAAGCACAAGAAACTTGGGCTGCTTCAAAATTACAACTATTGCCTTTGGATGTTCATCTTGGTTTTTTTATGGACTTGTTATGGTTTGTCATGATGACTAATGCAACTGGAAAGGAAAAATGTTCACAGCTTGTAACAACTACTTGGGCACTCTAGAGTAACAAAAATGAAATTCTTTATGGAGGTGAAGGCAAAACAGGTCCGGGCATGGCTTGTTGGACAGCAAATTACCTTCAGGAGTACTGGTCTGCAGTGGATTCTTGCCTTCATGCTACATCAGATCCGGTTCAGCACCTACCTAACGCCAAGTCACAACAAGAGCCTCTGCTCTCAGTTTGGTTTTCCTCCTTCAGTGGGTTTATTTAAAATCAATGTAGATGGGGCGCTTTTTTCATCAAAGAAGCAAGCTGGGATTGGTGTTGTAATAAGAGATGTTGAAGGCAGATTAAAGGCAGCTTTGTGCAAAAAGATTAAAGCTCCATTGGGGTTACTTGAAGTTGAAGCTAAGGCCTATGAGGCTGGTCTGTTGCTAGCAAAGCATTTGGGGCTACGAGATGTGGTGTTGGAAGGTGATTCCTTGATAATCTTTAATGCTCTCAAGCGGTTTACACTATCACCCACTTCTGTTGATGCTATTGTGGAAGGCATTCATGAGTTAGGTGTTGAAATTGGTGTTGTTAATTTTTCTCATGTACGCAGGATTGGCAATAAGCCAGCCCATATTTTAGCAAGACAAGCTCAAAGCCTTGTCAATGATTTTGGATTGAAGAGATTCCTTGTTGTATTCAGTAAGCTCTTATTCAGGATGTATATGTATTGTGATGTTGTTATAATAGTAGTTTCATTGTGTTTTCTATCAAAAAAAAAAAAAACCAAATAGGATCATAGATAAGTATAAGGCATGCTCAGTAACTAAGGTTATAACCAAAAGTATCATGTTATGTTGATTATTTTTGACATGTTAAATCTTAAATTTTTTGGAAGAGTTGACGGTAGTACTCTGAGGTATAATAAAATAGTAAAGCTAAACTAATAAATTCTAAATTTTTTGAAGCGTTAAATTTTAATTTTCACTTTAAATTTAAGTGGTGAAAATCAAATTTTAAATACAAAAAATTTATTTTTATAAAATAATTAAAAAATAAAGGGGAAAGAGGAAGTAAAGGAAAGGAAACCCTTGGGAGAAGTGATTGCATTGGATAAGCAAGAATACTTTTTCATTCTCAGTGGGGAAGGGGAATAGTGGGAATCTTTGCCTTTATTGCTTTCATCGATCATACTAACAAAATTGATACAGAGAGTTGCAGAAGGGAGCATGGCAGAGCAGAGAAAGATCAAAGCAATGGGAGTGTTGACGAACAAGATCGAGAGGGAGGATCTAAAACCTGGGGATCATATCTACTCCTATAGACTCGCCTATACCTACTCCCACCACGGTGCCCTTTCCATTTCTTCCTCTTTTCCTTTCTCTATAATCTTCATTTTTTATTTTGTATTTTGGGGTTGATTAGTGTCTAAGTAATTACTCCTGCATTTGCTTACTCCTTCATAATAGGATCTGTTTTTCTCATATTTCTCGTTTATTTTGTGTGCGTGTGGAGTGTGGACAATGACATTATTCGGATGGATTGCAATACCTATCCAAAAAAAAGTTTATATGGCTCCATTAAATTAGGTGCGAATTTTTTTGAATTTTTTATATTTATTTTATTTTTAATGACGAATTTAAGTATTAAAATTTAAAATTTTGTCGTTTTTTCAAAATATGATTTCAATGCAAGATGTGATATAATTGAAACCGCACTATTTCAATGCAAAATTTAAAGAGATACTATTCTTCCAAATAATGTTACTACAATGCTATTTTTAATAATTAATAATTACTTAATATTATTTTCCAACAAAAACCCAATTAGGTGCTATATTTTCAATGTGTCCTGTCTTTTTCACTTGGAAATGCTTTTGTGTATCTTGAAATATATATATATATATATGTATGAATAATCTTGTAATGGTATTAAGGGCTCTTGGAGTTGGCCCTCAAATTAACATTTTAGTAGGATTATAATTGAACTGTTGGGGTTGATTACAATGCTGCAATCCTATTCAATGCTAAATTATTTTTATCAAGTTATTCCAGGAGAGCAGTAATTTGAAAAACAGAACAGTTAAAGGGCTCTTTGTGTTTGATTGAATGAACGCAATCATCTTTTCTTGGAAATTGTTTTTACAGTCAGAGTTGATTTTTAGTTTGCTTGATGTATGTATGTTACAATTTTGGTTATTTCAAGTAAAACAGCTAGATTCTACTTTGTAACAACAGGGATATATGTCGATGAGGGAAATGTTATCCACTTTACTCAGGGAGAAGGCCAAGAAACTGGTACAGGAACTGTGTTAGACCGCTTCATTGGGAGCTCATTACCTCAACAACGTCCTCTGGACGATCCATGCCCAATATGTGATGATCAATCAAAGGGCGATGGGGTCATCTCTTCTTGCATAGATTGTTTTCTTTCAGGTGGAGATCTCTACCTCTATGAGTATGATGTCACACGAAAATTCTTTCTTGCCAAACCTCGTGGAGGTACCTGCACTCTTGCTTCATCCGAGTCACCTGAAAAAGTTATTCATCGTGCCTTTTATTTCCTCCGGAAGGGCTTTGGTGACTATGATGTTATCAAGAACAACTGTGAAGACTTTGCATTATGCTGCAAAACAGGCTTGCGAGTGATTCCTACTGTTGGCCAGAGTGGGCAGGCATCAGCCTTTCAAGCTGCTGCTAGTGCTGGTGGTGTTATCCTTACTGCTACTGTTAGCATGGCCCGTTCTTCAATACTTGGTGTTGCCGGTCTGGCAGCAAGTTGTGGCACATACTGTGTCAAACGTTATATTAATGATATTGGAGTACGCCGAGATGTCGAGAATGTTGTTTTAGAGGAGGAAACATGATTTTCTGTTTCCGCCACCAGCAGTGGAACACTAGCTGCATTAAGTGGAAACACAAGATACATTCTACCAGAGTAATAATCTTTTGGCATGCTCAAGAGTTATATGCAGTTTGCAAGAATTTGATTATTAATGTGGCAATTGATGACAGTTTGTCATGCAATGAGCACAACCAAAATTATTTTAGGATATGTTATGTGTGTGTTTTAAGATATCGGATTTTATTTTTGAATTTTGAATTTAGCTTTTATTATGATTGAGGATTCCTTGGGATGTAATTATGCCTAGTATAATCCCTGAAATTTATTAGAAGGATGAAATGGTTTGAGTGGAGCAATTTGAATTTTTTTTATTTACTAGAGATGTTTTGCTAATAAGCTTGGTAGTGATTCAAACTTCAAAGCACCCTCAGGTGGTGAAGTCTAAGATTGGCAAGCTTTAGGTGGTCAAGCCTAGGACTTGGGTTGTTTCTCTTTTATTTTCCCTTATTTTTATTTTCTAACCCCCACAATTGCTATTACTCGAACTCAACATTCAATTAATCCCAACAAGGCGTAAATGCATTTTTAGTTCCTACATTTTGGGGCTTTTTTATTTTGATCCCTACATTTTATTTTTACCATTTTTAGTCCCTAAACCAATTAATGCGTGATATTTAAGTCCATATCGTCACCTAACTAACAGAAAATATTGACGTGACTAACGACACAGTAAAATAATAATTAAAAAATTTATTTTGATATTAAAAAATTGTCATGTCAGCATATAAATTAATTTTAAATTAAATAAAAAAAATTGAATATGAACATCATCATTAACAAACCGAAATCAAGAACATCAAACCCAGAATCAAGAACATGAACACCAAAGAACAACACCACAACAAATAAAAACAAACCTCTAAAATTCCACACCCAAAACGCACAACACCACGAACAACAATTCACAAACCCAAACTTCAGGAACAAAATTTAGCAACAAAAACAAACCCAGAATCAAGAACACGATATCAATGTCTGGAATTAAAACCATCAAAGCGCCGTGTAAGTCCAGAATCTTGAACAGCTTCTCCGGCGATGGGCGGCTGATGTTGATCACTTCGAAGAGATTGAACATCTGAATCGCCGAACCTTTCACGGTCTTGACGAAGCACGCGTCGTCAATATCGGTTCCCAAGTTCTTGAAAATCTGCTCGCAAAGCTTCTTCTTGCTTGCAAACAAAACCCTAACGCAAACCTTTGCGGCTTGAATCCACCATCGGATCTTCGCTTCGAGCTAATCCCACTCCAGCCTCTGCACGTCGCCGATGCTTAGCTTCTCGATCCTGAGCCGCCGGAAGCTCGCGTCGACCGCCAACTTCCGAACGCTGTCGTACACCTGAATACACTCCCACAAGTAACCGACGGCGATCATCCTCTCTGCGATGCATCGCAGATCGTAGATCGCATTGGACGGCACCAAATCGATCTCGCAGATACTGCTAGTAGATTGGTAACTCAATCTACTACTACTAGCATTATCAGCGACTGAATCTCCACCTTCTCCTTCGCCTTCCTCGCACTCCTCCCGCTGCTGAGTAAGCTTCAAGCTCAAATTCAAACCCTGGTCGTGCTCACCGCCCTCATCCTCGTGATCGTCGAGAGTAGCGGGAGGGGGTTGCTTTCTTAGATTTGGGAATTTAGGTTTTTTTGGGGTTGTTTATTTGTTTTCATTGCTAAATTTTGTTCTTGAAGTTTGGGTTTGTGAATTGTTGTTTGTGGTGTTGTGCATTTTGGGTGTGGAATTTAGAGGTCTGCTTTTATTTGTTGTGGTGTTGTTCTTGGTGTTCATGTTCTTGATTCTGGGTTTGATGTTCATGTTCTTGATGATTCTGGGTTTGTTATTGTTGATGTTCATATTCAATTTTTTGTTTTTAATTTTTTTATTTAATTTAAACTAATTTATACGCTGACATGGCAATTTTTTAATACCGAAACAAAATTTTTAATTATTATTTTACTGTGCCGTTAGCCACATCAGCATTTTCTGTTAGTTAGGTGACGGTAAGGACTTAAATGTCATGCGTTAATTGGTTTAGGGACTAAAAGTGGTAAAAATAAAATGTAGAGACTAAAATAGAAAAAGTCCCAAAATGTAGAGACTAAAAGTGCATTTACGCCTCCCAACAATTAGACATGGAAAAACGGGTTGGGACCCAATAACGTATAAACCAATCTAAAGATGATCTCTTTTTAATTTGAAACAAAAACAAGTTGACACGTGATCCAACTCTTTTTTTTAAAAAAATAAAATAAAAATTAATACATGGTTGGCTTACTTGTTTGTTTTAAGCTTTACAGTGCACAACTCAAATTCAATCGACAAATGAATTGAAAGAAGAATGATTGGGGGCATTATTCTCACTTGAATAAGGCAATAAGTAAAGATTTTTAGATATTAAATGATAAAATACATGCCAAGATAATCTAGTTGCAGTAAAGTCAAAAAATATATTTGAAATTATAAACATGTATGAAAAGCATAGCTAAGTGTGAAAAGAGTGAAGTAGATTATAAATTTCTCGGTTTGTGATGGAAACAAAGATGGAATTGATAAATGACTTCCTTTGGGTGGAAGACAAACCACAAGACAATTCTAAATTCATCAATGATCAGCCTACTACCTTCATCGTTTATTTAAATAATCAACTACTTCAACATTCAAACTAAGGATGAGATAAATTAAAGATAAAGATAAGAAGCAGTTTGAATTCAAACTCCTAAGATTTCTGCAACAGCTCCTCTTGCATAGCAACATGACTCTTGTTATTCTTATCTCCAAGAATAGCCAAGTACTTAGGATTAGGTTGAGGCTTTCTAGGACTCCTGTGTGGCTTTCCATCACTCGCCCCTCCCCCCCCGTCTCTTGAATTAGAACCTTGTCCCCAAGGTTAATAACTAGAAATTGTTGCTGGAGTTGTTCAACGTCCTCTCAAGTTTCATCTTCAGCTGCCATATTTTTCGATTGCACCAATGCTTCTGTGTAGAGCTTAGTTCCTTGCTTCACCCTCTTGTAATCTAGAATGCATAGAGGTTCTAGCATAGGCCCGTGCTCCTCAGTGTATGGAGGTAGAATGCTGGGGACATTGCTGGTATTGCCCACCTTCTTCTTCAACAATGACACATGAAACATAGGATGAATCTTAGAGTCCACAGGTAATGCTAGATGATATGCTACAACTCCTACCTTAGCCCTTGAAATGGCCCAAAATACTTGCTTGCTAGCTTCTGATGTGCTCTTCAAAAAATACTATGCTGCCAATATGATTGAAGCTTAAGGTACACCCAATCACCAACTAGGAATTGTTCTTCCCTATGCTTGGCATCTACATATTGCTTCATCCTATTATTTGCTCACTGCAAATTCTCTTTTAGCTCCTTCAACAACTGGTTTTGATCAATCAAACTTCGATCAACCTCATTCACTAGAGATGATTCAACTAAATGATTGACCAATACCGGTGGGGGTGAACCATAGAGTGCTTGAAAGGGAGTGGTACTGGTAGAGTGATGATAACTTGTATTGTACCAATACTCTGCCTAAGCTAAAAACTGCTCCCACTTCTTTGGACTCTAACTCGCAGAACACCAGAGGTATTGCTCAAGGCAACGGTTTATCACTTCAGTTTGCCCATCGGTTTGAGGGTGATAAGCTGAGCTAGTTTTCAACTATGTTCCTTGCAACTTAAAGAACTCTTGCCAGAAAGAACTCATAAAAATGGGATCTCTGTCACAGACAATAGATCACGGAATTCCATGTAACTTCACCACCCCGGAGACAAACACATCAGCTATCTTACTTGCTGAATAAGGGTGGCTTAGAGCAAAGAAATGAGCATACTTTGTTAGGTGATTAGCTACCACCATAATGGAAGTTTTTCCTATAGAAATAGGTAGGCCATTAATGAAGTCCATACTAATATCTTCCATACTTGGGATGGAATTGGCAAGGGCTGGAGTAGGCCAGCTAGTGAACGTGAATCACTCTTGTTTCTTTGGCACACGTCACATGCTGATACATAATCCTGAACATCCTGCTTCATGGCTTCCCAATAGAAATTTTGTGCAACCTTCTATAGGTTCTTAGCACTCCAGAGTGACCCGCCATTTTTGAATCATGAAATTCCTTTAAGTGCACTTGTTTTAGTGAAGATGTTGGTGCAATCACCGCTCGATTTTTGTAGAACAAGATTCCCACTTGCTGCTTGTGGTGCGGCATGGTCTTTGGTGCTTCTTGCAACATACGAAGTTGTTCTATTAAGTATGGTTCTTTAGTGTTGGCTTGCTTGATTTCCTCCCAAATATCAAACTGTGGTTGGCTTGCTCCATAGCACTCAATAATAGTAGCAAGTAGTGGTCCATTGGTCAACCTTGACAATGAATCTGCTGCTGTGTTGGTTTTACTGGGCCGATACTTAATTTCATAGTTGAATCCCACTAACTTTGCTACCCATTTAGTTGTTCTGGTGTAACCACTCTCTGTTCCAATAGGAAATTCAAGCTTTTTTGATTAGTCCATATTTGAAATTTTCTCCCCAACAAGTAAGGTCGCCATAACTTGACTGCCTCCATAATTGCTAGCATCTCCTTAGAATAAATCGACCATACCTGTTTAGATGGACCTAATGCCTTGCTTAAATAAGCAATGGGTCGTCCCTTTTGACTTAAAACAACCCTAATCCCATAGTCAGAGGCATTTGTTTCAACAATAAAAACATCAGTGAAATCCGGTAGAGCCAACATCGGAGTAGTCACCATGGCACGTTTAAGTTTTTCAAATGCCTCATCTACCTTTGAATTCCAACCAAAGTTCCCTTTCTTCAACAAGTCAGTCAATGGTGCTGTAGTAAGTCCATAATGTCATACAAACTTGTAGTAATACCCAGTGAGACCAAGAAACCCATGTAGCTTTGTGACGTTTCATGGCCTGGGCCAGCTTTGCATGACTTCAATTTTTCGATTGTCCATGCGCACACCCATTTGTGAGATCACATGACCCAAGTATTCAACTTCACGAGCTCCAAATACACATTTGAATGGCTTAATAAAGAACTGATAGCTGTTGAGGACCTCAAGAACCTTCCGAAGTTGTGCTACATGCTCCTCCCACCCTTTGCTATAAATCAATATGTCATCAAAGAAAACTAGCAAGAAATTCCGTAAGTATGGCTGGAATATGGAATTCATAGCAGCTTGAAAAGTGGATAGGGCATTACAAAGCCTAAAAGATATCACCAGATATTCGTAATGACCACTGTGAGTGTGGAAGGCTGTTTTATGAATGTCTTCAGGAAGAACACGAATCTGATAATTACCTGCATGAAGGTCCAACTTTGTAAAATACGTTGCACCATGAAGCTCATCCAGCATATCATCCACTGTCGGAATTGGAAATCGATCTTTGGTTATCACCGTATTAGAGCACGATAATTAGTACAAAATCGCCAGGACCCATCTTTCTTCTTTACTAATAAGATGGGTGAAGAAAATAGACTGTTACTTGGACGGATCAATCCTGTGGCTAACATTTCGTTCACTTGCCGCTTAATTTCATTCTTTTGGAAATGAGCATAGCGGTAAGGTCTCACATTGACTGGTGCAGTCCCTTCTTTTAATGGAATCTGATGGTCAAATTCTCTAGAAGGGGGTAGTGTTCTAGGTTCTTCCAACACTTGATGAAATTCTTGAAGCAAGGGCTGTAACTCTATTGGAACACTAGAACCTCCAGCATGGTCTTCACCCTTCTACATGATAGCAAATAACTCCCCACCACCTTGCATATCTCGTTCTAACCTTTGCATTGCCACCTCCTGAACGGGTTAATGGAGGATGATTTGATGACATATGACACACCCTCCCATAGGAATTTCATCGTCATTTTCTTCCAATCACACTCTATTGGTCCTAACAACTCCAATCATTGTATACCCTATACCAAATCTGGTCCATTGAGTGGTAAAAAATACAAAGTAGTGGAAAATTTAAATCCTTCGATAGTAATGGAAACTTGCTCATACCTTTCTTTGTAGACTAGGCTTTCTCTATTTGCAACCTTCACATCGAACTCTGTAATGGGCGTGACAGCCAATCCAAGTGAATGGGTCAACTTTTGATCCACGAAGTTATGAGTTGACCAACTGTTAATAAGGACAGCCAGCTCTTTCTTCTCGACCCTGGCCTTGACTTGCATGGTCCGAGGGCTCGAGCAACCTGCAATTGCATTTAGGGAAATGAGCAGAGCTTTTTCCTTACAGTCGTCATGATCCTCCACAACTCCTTTCTCCAGCTTGTCAAAGGACTCTTCTATGAATTCTTTTTGTGGACAAACTTCAATAAGGAGGGCTTGTGAGGCTGCACAACGATGCCTTGATGTGTATTTCTCATTGCAACTAAAGCATAGCCCTTTCTCTCTTCGTTTTTGCATTTCTTCTCAAGAAATTTTCTGGTACCTCCAGATCCAATACCTCCAATCCCAGTTTCTTGCCCCGCTGATCCAATTGTGTTAGAAGAAATGGTCTTCTGTATTGACTTGGTTGCCAAGCATGTTTATGGGTTACCAACCTTGTTTTGTCGTTGTTGCTTGTTCATGCTCCCATCCTTGATTCTAGCCAACTTTATGGCCTCAGAGAGTGTTTTTGGTTTGAACATTCAAATTTCTGAAGCAATGTCTTCCTTCAATCCACCCATAAATGCCCCCACCAAAGGCTTTTGTGGCCAACCATCAACACGATTAACAAGCCTTTCAAACTCCCGTTGGTACTCCCTAAGTGTCCCATTTTGACATATTTGGGACAAAGCTTCATCAAAGTCATCTGCATCGATTGGCCCAAATCGGACTAACAACTCCTTTTTGAATTTTTCCCAAGTAACCACCTTGTTCTCCTCGTGGTACACTTTCTTTAGCCACTGCCACCATTGATTTGCTTCCCCTTCCAAATGAAAAGCAGCCAAGACCACTTTACGTTCTTCTCCTGTTCCTTGGTAGTCAAAATATTGCATCACACGATCAAGCCATATTGTTGGATCATCTCCTGAGTATTGTGGAAAATCCAGCTTGGTAGGTCAAGGTTGATCATTCACTGCACTTCTAAACCCAAATGTTTGGGAAAGTCTTTCCCCACTATGTTTTGACAACTCTAGTTCCTCTGGCTTGGAAGATGAATGAGAAGTTGATTTGTCCCGAGACTGAGACAACAGCTCCTTGAGTTCACGTACAGATGAGCCCAGATCTTGAGACTCAGTCGTCATCTTTTACATACTCTCCTTCAACTCTTGCATGTCTGATTCCAGCTTCTCAATTCGATCCTTGTTGGTGGCCATGCTCTGATACCAAGTTGATGGAAACAAAGATGGAATTGATAAATGACTTCCTTTGGGTGGAAGACAAACCACAAGACAATTCTAAATTCATTAATGATCAGCTTACTGCCTTCATTGTTTATTTAAATAACCAACTACTTCAACATTCAAACTGAGGATAAGATAAATCAAAGATAAAGATAAGAAGCAATTTAATTCAAACTCCTAAGATTTCTACAACAGCTCCTCTTGCACAGCAGCTGGACTCTTTTTATTCTTATGTCCAAGAATAGCCAGGTACTTAGGATTAGGTTGAGGCTTCCTAGGACTCCTGCGTGGCTTTCCATCACTTTGTTTTCAAGATTGTAAATTTCTTATATTTTTTTTCTTTGTCAAATTAGCTATCTAACGGGGCATTTGTAATTTCTTGTATGCTTTTTTTCTTTGTCAAATAATTTGTTGCATGACTTACCACATGACAAACACAACCTCCCTGCCTCCTTATTACAAACTCATAACCCACAAACACCCAATTTACTCAAATTAACCAAGCTGATTCCAAACTTATAACCCACTAGGCCCTATAAACCCCATGCTCTGAAACCCATATCAAACTTGACCCATATGGCCAGACTCATGACAATCCCCTAACTACAAACCGCCTCATCTTTTCCCAATTACCCCACCCCCAAAAATAGCAACTCACATTGTAGTTGCCATTTGACAAAACTCCACGTCCTAAAATCAATCAACAGGGGCCTAACCAGCGACAAGCTAGGCTCGATACTATTAAGGCATTAACCAACCTTGAATAACTGACTGCTTAAGCTACGATAGCACCCTTGCGAGCCCTTGCACACCGATGGAGCTAGAAAATTTTCTTTTAGAGGAGTGTGGTTGACCTTAATTTTATTAATATGTACATGTCTATTGTGAATATATTATTTTATGTTTAAAAAGAATAAATATCACAAAATTATAACATAACTATTCTCAACATAAAGCATATTTCAATCCTAATCCTATTGAATTGCTTTGTTAAAATGTTTAAGATATATTTATAATTATTCTTAGAAAATCTTCTTTGTATAATATTTAAAAGGTTATAATAAATTAAAATATATATATACGTACATTCTTCCAACTTTTACTATTTTCTAATCACGCTTCATGTGTTTTAATATTATTCTAATAGGAATTATTCGATTCAGAATTGTTTTAATCATTACTTTCATCCATTGTTCTCGAAATATTATCATTAGGATTCACAGCACTTAATTATAAAGCAAAGAATGTAATGTCATTGGCGGAGCCAGGGGCCGAGAGCAGTGGCGGAGCCAGGATTTTAGTCTAGAGGGGGCAATATTAAAAGTGAAATTAATCTAAAAAATATTAATAAAAAATGATAACTGAATAAATAAAAAATTATAAGCAAATATGAATATATTTCATATTATTAAAATAAATAAACAAAAATAACAAATTCATTGCTACTAAAAAATTTAAAAATTGATGGAGTAAAAATGTGATTAGTGTTACTTAAAAAAACATAATGAATAAATGTTTGAAATTATTTTTTTTGATTGGTGACATGCTAATTTGTAAGATATAAGTAGTAAAATATGTAGTATCCTAGCATCATTCAAGAATAAAATGCTATAAAAAGTATCATAAATAGTAAAAATTGTGTAAATAATGATATAAAATTAAAATTAAAAAAAAAAAAAAGTGAAATAAGTGACGTAGTACAAGACAAAAGTTTGGTGTTTGTGAACTTTTTTTTTTTTCCTTTCTTTTTCTTGAGAGTCACGTTCAACCGAGAAGTCTTTTTTTTTTTTTTTCCTCCCTGTCAGTAAGTACTTGAGTACTGACGCTAAAAATTTTTCCTCCCTTTCTCTTTTTTCTCACCGAAATCTATCCCACATTTTTTAGAAAACTAATTAGGGCAGCACGTGCATGGCAAATGCTTGCCGTGAAAAAAAAAAGTAGTGATTAAGGTTAATTTTAGATTTTATTTATATCACAAAAAATATATATAAATCATTTGATTTTTAAAGTACATAGAGATTACATTAACTAAAAGAGATATTAATTTTAAAATTTTTGATAATTATTTCATAAAAAGTTTAATCTCATTTGTATAAAAACTTTAATCACACACAAAGTTAGGGTAGCTATTTAAAATAAAAATATCTGTTTTACCATAATAGTTTTTTAGTATCTATTTGCTAAAGGCAATATATCCACTTACAAAAAATTTCTAAGAATGATAACGAATATTATAATCTTCCAACGATAAGCAATTGAGTTTTGTTAAGGGGAAAAAATAAAAAGATAACAAAAGACATGTGTTGTCGATTTTTCCATTAGGTATATTGTAAGTTTCGAAAATTTAAACCTAGAAAATCAATGTTGTTTAGATAATAAATAAAATGTCTTATATCATCTTTCCAACTTTTGCAAGAATTACTAGCATCTAAAACTTAAAATACGTGAAGAAAGTTTTTGGGATGTTACAATTTAGTGGGAGTATTTTAGACATTACATAATAAAATATTTTAAGAATCATAAACTTTCATTAGAGTTTAACTGAGAGAATAACAATATGACATATTTACTATTTTCCAAAATATTAAGGAAAAAATTACTTAATTTTAAAGTTTAATGAGAAATTGTAAACTACCCCAAACATAAAGGATGAAAAATGATTTTTTCTAAGTTTCTGTTTTTATGTGTAAAACTATGTGTTTTTACTTAAAATGGTGCATAAAAAAATTCAAAAAGTCAACCCAAGAAAATTGTATGTGAAACAGTGAATTTTGGCTTAATAAACTTGACTAAACCAACAAAAAATTTCTAAAAACATAACAAAATGGCACAACATTTTTATAATACATTTACAATTTTAGTATATATATTCTTTTACTTATAAAGAATTGACACTTCAACAGTTTTGAAAATATTGTGATGACAATAAAATATCTTAACATTTTCATAATACTTTTTATTTTTAGTTGTGGTTGGTTCCTGTATGATATTTTATTATTTTATTTTTACCCATAAGGAATTATCATCTCAATACTTGTGAAAATATTGTGCTAATTTATTGTGTTAATATTTTATTATACGGTGAAAAAGTGCAAATTGGACAAACTAAAAATAATGTATCAACCTACTGTAGCTTTACCACATTCACAAAAAAAAAAAAAAAAAAAAAAAAAAAAAAACACACACAAGTGAAATAGTGCAAATTGAACAATTAAAGTAAAGATAATGTCGCGAAACTATTGTAGCTTTTTGCAGTCACTCTTTTTATGTATAGATATAATGAACTAATACTTCAACAATTGTGAAAATATTGTGACAATTTTTTCTGTCATAATAACAACTCCTAAACCAAAATACATGTATAATATATACACTAAAAAAGAGAAACATAAACATAAACTTGTAGCTCAAACCAAGCTGGTGTACTAATAAAAAAATAGAAAGAAATATGCCACCTCATTGAAGTGGTGTGTTTTTCCATTCACTAAACTAAAGCTTCTATAGAAAGTACTAAACGGAGCGTTTTTTAGTAGTTAGTGTCCAAAAATTTAACCAAACCAAAAATGACTGTTGATAGAGCCATTGGCTCTTTTTATATATAGATTAAAATAAATAAAAAATACTTAATGTCGTTGTAATGTACTATAACCCTAAAGTCTCCATTATTTTTCTATTTTTTCATCCATCTCTTGACTTTATCACAATATCAATGTGTAATTTTTGTTACCCCTTGGCCCCTCTTTTGTCATTCAAGAACTTAGAAAAATAGAAAGAAACAAATGTTGAATTCTATATATTTTTTTAAAAGCGACCAATATAGTAAAACTATACAACTTTGCATATTTTTAGATTGATTTGTTTTCTCAATTTATTTTGACCAACAAATTAGATGTCTAAAATTTAAGCATTTAGATAATTTCTTACTTTCATTGTTAGTAATTGTGAATTGGTTATTTGTGTTTCTTTATTTTAGAAAGTACATTTGGTGAACTTGTGGATCTTCTCAGTTATCTGCCCTCTTGAGGTTGTGTGGACACTTGAAGACATTAATTTAATTTGTGAAAGTTTTAATTCCTTGTCTTTTGTTAGTGTGCCTTTGAAATGTAATAGAGCTGCTCTAGTTCTTGCTAGTGTTGCCAAAGAAAAAGGATAAACCTATTTTTAGTTTGAAGAATGTCCCTCTTTTCTCTTCTCAATTGTACACTGTGATATTTAATCAATAAAATCTACTATCGATTCCCTAAAAAAAATTATATAAAATACATGTTTGTAGTTAACTAAACTAAGTGTAAAAAAATAAATTATAGTTTACATTTATATTAGATTTTGAATGTGTATTAGAAACAATTAAAAAAAAATCAAGAAATTTTGATATTTTAATGAAATGTAGTGTACAATTGATAATCTGATATGTGGTATTTTGAAAAGTGATAAGTAAGTAGAAGAAGTAAATTATTATGTTAAAATAGATAGAATTTTTTGCAAGAGCTAATGCAAATGTTCTTATAAATGAGGTAGATATTGATTTTTATATATCTTAAATTTTGGCAAGCATGGAAAATCCTATGTACATTTTTCCTAACCCTAATCATGATGGATTGCTGAAATGACTAAAACATCTCCATATATTAGAAAGGTGTGGAAAAATAAAATAAAGATGAAAATACACTATTGACCTTTAAAGTTTGCTTCTAGAGCATTATTGATCCCTAAAGTTTCAAGCAAGTACAATTGGTTCCTGAAGTTTAAAAAATGAGCACAAGTGGTCCTTCTGTTAACAGTGTTAGTCTCAATGCCCATTGTGACTAATTGGACAATGACCTGACAATTTTTAAGTGACATGTCATCAATTTTGATATTAATTTTTTAAAAAAAATCAAATCTAACGTGTTAGACCCGTTTTGAAACAAGGTCTTCTAAAATCAAATCCCCATATTTTGATGCCAAATCTAAAACTGAAATAAGAAAGAGAGAGAGAGAAATGAAATCTGTCCTTTGCCTTTTGGGACCCATTCTTTGCATAGCCAATGGGCGAGAAAGGGAGGATGGCATTATAAAACAGGAATAAAGTAGATCCAAAAGCAAACCATATGACAAAAGACGTTTAGTAAATCTTGTTTGTTGAATCTGATAAGAACTTGTTAGAATATGAATATGAATTGTGGAAAAGTAAGAATGGTGGATGGGAATAGTAGTTGTTGTAGGCCACTTCAAAGGGACCTAGACCTCTATAGAGAAAGAGAGATTTTTTTTTTTTTTTTTTTTTTTTTTTTTTTTGAGAATCTGAAAGAGAGAGATTAAGAGAGAGAGAGAGAGAGAGAGAGAGGTGCACTAAGTAATTGGTTTATTCTTTATTGATCTAATGTTGAATTATAATCATGGATTTATAGGAGACTTGCTTTAATCTCATTAGTCTACATGGCCTTATCCTATTGGTTATATTATTCTTATATGCATTAATAATTTCAACATGTGTTAAATGTGATTATCATGCTTAGAATTGTAACTAACTAATTAAATATCAATACAACAGTTATTATCCATATACTTATAGCATTCCTAATAGAATCTAATTGCGATAATATAAATATATATTAATTCTTTTGTCTAACATTTTTACATAATCTAACCAAGCAACAAAAGAAAACAATATTATATTCACATAAATTAACAAAAAACATGTGTTGTGGCTTGACTTCTGATTTGTCGTTGTGCAATGAATTGGTGACAATGAAACAACCACGAGATGTCTCGTTTGAATCATCCCATATCAGAAAATGTGGTCAAGTTGCTTGCACATTGGCTGTGCAAGGGATGGGTTACGAACGGCAGAAGACGATGACTTGGGATTTGGATTCCTCTCCCTTTCATTTGAGATTTGGATTTTTTTTTATAGAGTTTCAACATATGACTTCTGTTCTTAGTAATAGTTTTTGATCATCAGACTAAGATACTAATCAGTTTTTGGTGTAGTCGGGGATTGAACCATAGATCTCTTATACAACCATAAAATATTTTACCAATTAAACTAATTGGAACTCACACTTTAGATTTGGATTTGGAAGGCCATTTCATAAAAGGTCTAACATGTTAAGATTCATTTATAAATCTTTTTTTCTTTTTTTTTTGTTGAGAAACTGATTTTTAAATCTTTTTAATATAAACATCAAGTCCATGTCACTAATTACTTGCTACATTATTCTTCTGTTAGCCACTTAGACATTGAAGCTAACGGTTGTTAACAAAAAATACAATTACTCTCATTTTTGAAACTTCAAAGGCAAATTGCACCCACTAAAAATTTTAGGGATCAATAACGCTTAAGAGTTAAACTTCAATGACTAATAATATAGTTTCACCTAAAATAAAATTAAACGATAACATCCTTTTTTTTCTTTTTTTTGGCAAAGAAAAAGATGACATCCATGTGATTGTGAGTAATTGTTATTAATATTGGCAAATTCGAGCTTTTATTTATATTTATATTTTGTGTGTTTTATACTTTTATACTGGACATCATTAAGCAATAAAGCAAAACTAATAACTTTTAAAAACTTGAAAGCATTAAATTTTAATTTTACTTCAAATTTAAGGGATGAAAACTAAATTTTAAAACAAAAAGTGTATTTGAAAAAAATAATTAAAAAAAAAAAAAGGAAAAAGAGGAAAGAGGATTGAGGAAGAGAAAAACGTAATGGGTGGGGGCCGAATAAAAGAAAGGAGATTCTTAGAGGAGAAGGAAATGATTGCATTGGACAAGCAAGCAGCGTTGTCCCCTTTCCTCTGCCTTTTTCATTTTCAGTGGGGAGTGGTCAGTGGTCTTCATTATTTTCATTGATCATACTAACAAATTTGATATAGAGAGTTACAGAACAGAGCAGAGAGAAAGATCAAAGCAATGGGAGTGGTGTCGAACAAGATCGATAGAGAGAATCTAAAACCTGGAGATCATATCTACTCCTGGAGTGTCGCCTATGCCTACTCCCACCACGGTGCCCTTTCCATTTCTTCCTCTTTTCCTTTCTCTATATTCGTCATTTTTATTTTTATTTATTTTTGTTTTTGGGGCTTATTAGTATGTAGTAATTAGTAATTACCCCTGCACATGCTTTACTCCTTCGTAATAGGATCTGTTTTTCTCATATTTCTCGTTTATTTTGGGTGCGTGTGGACAATGATATTCGGATGGATTACAAGTTAGGTTACAGTCCTCGTCACAAATTTTGATGGAAATTGTACTACTATTTCTTTTCTGATACTGGCGTTACATTTGTGGACCTACCCCTCCACTGTTTCAGGAAGAATGCAAAAAAAAAAGAAAAAAAAAAGAAGAAGAAGTTTATAATGATGAATTAGGTGTGGTTTTTTTTGAAAAAAATAATATTTATTTTATTTATAATGATGAATTTATAAGTATTGAAGTTTTAAATTTTGTTGTTTTTTCAAAATATGATTTCCAAGCAAGCTGTGATATAACTCAAATCTTTTTTTTTTTTTTTTTGGATAGAAAAGTCTGCAATTTCATTTAACGTGGGTAGAATCCAGAGAAATTACGTCATAGTGAACTTGGGCTACAATAAAGGGGGGGGGGGGGGGGGGTGTCCTCCACCCACATAATACAATCTTCGATATCCTTGGCATGTCTAGATATCAAATGTGCTGCTTTGTTACTGTCCCTTTGTGCAAATCTTGCTTTCTAGGATCTAAAAGTAGGCAGCCATAATTTAGTCCTTGAGATGATTTGCTGGATTGATAGTGGGGTAGGTTGCTCTATAGAGAGAGCTTGAATTACCACCAATGAACCCCCTTCAATAATGACTTCTCTAAGCCCTAGCTCCTATGCAAAAATTAGCCCACACTCCGTTGCCTTAGCTTCAGCCTCTAATAGTGGAGAGTGAATCTTTTTTGACAATGCTCCCATGATCTCACCTTTATCATTTCGAACCACCACACCTAGTCCACATTGCCTTAAGTCCTTGAATGTTGCTCCATCTACATTTACCTTATACCAACCCTAAGGCGAGGGCATCCAAGGTTCCTGGGGGGATTCGCGCCTTGTGATTTTGATGGATGCTGCTTGCCTAAATTCTTCCATGTACCTATGTTCATTATTGACAATCACCATTGCTATTTTGGAGGAGCCACCATGTCTGATATCATTTCTGTTGTTCCAAATGCCTAAGGTCGCAATAACAAGGATTTCCAAATCAACATTTTGGTGTCACTCCCTAATAATCCAGAGTAAGTCACAAAGGTTCTTTGGTTCCCAGGTGCTATTAGGTGGCTTTATGCCAAGGATAGTCCACACTTTCCTGGCTAGGTCGCATCCCTAGAAAGTGTGTCCCAGTGTTTCCACTGCATCGCACATATCAAAAATCCACATCAATTGGAACATGGCACTCTTTGAGGCGAGTCTTGGTAGGGAGGATGTTTTTGCTAGCTCGCTAGGCGAAATTTCGAAGTTTGCATGGGCATTTTAGGCTCCAAATAGACTTCCATAAGCCTGTCATTGTTGTGCTGTTCGAACATTGTCCCATGTTTTCATTGTCCAGAATTCTTTGGACAACATGATATGCACTACAAACAAAGAATATTCCATTTGTAGTGGTTGACCATACGAGTTTGTCTTCAGTGGGGAAGAAGTTAAAAGGGATTCCGAGGATAGTTTTAGCTTCATGTGGGAGGAACATATTTCGTATTATCTCTTCTTTCCAAGTGTGCAAGGTTTGATCAATTAGGCATGATACTTGGTTTCCTTTGTGGAGATTCTTCCTTGGGCTAAAGGGCTTGAAGTGTGTGGGTGTTGGCATCCATTTTTCCTCTCATATTCTGTGCTTGCTGCCATTTCCGATGTTCCATCGTGCACCATCTACACTATCTCCTTAGCAGCCATAATGCTTCTCCATGCAAAGGAGGGTTAATTACCCAACTCAGCCTCGTGGAATGTGGAGTCCTCAAAATACTTGGCTTTAAAGACTTGGTGAAAGAGTGTGCTTTGATTCTACAAAAGCTGCCACCCTTGTTTTGCAAGAAGAGCTAAGTTGAAAGCCTTTAAGTCTTTGAATCTCATCCCCCCATCTGCCTTTGGCCTGCAAAGTTTATCCCAAATAATCCACAGAAGCTTTCTCTCATCCTTTTTTTGCCCCCACCAAAACTGACTAATCATGGCCCCAAGCTCTTTGCACAATGAGTTCGGGAGCTTAAAACAACTTATAGAGTATGTCAGTGTGGCCTAAGCTATGACTTTAATAAGTGTTTCTCTACCAGCACAGGAAAGCAACTTCCCTTTCCAACCCATAATCTTCTTCCCCACTTTCTTTAATTTTATTGAAAGCTTTCTTTTTCCATTGCCGACCAGGGAAGGTAGTCCCAGGTATTATTCATGTTGCTTAATGACTTGTGCTCTGAATAACCATTTGATGGAATCTTGGACTTCCACAGTCGTGTTCTTGCTGAAAAATTGGATGTTTTTTCCCTGTTCATCTTCTGCCCAGACGCCATTTCATATTCATGGAGTATTGTCCAAATGTTAGAATATTCAATCATGTTGGCTCTGCAGAATATAAGGCTATCGTTAGCGAGTAGTAAGTGGAAGATCCATGGGGCTCATCGGCACACTAAGATACCATTGATGTGTCCTAGGCTCTCCTCTCGCTTTAGCATGGCCAAAAGGCCCTCACCGCATAATAGGAAGAGGTATAGTGATATGGGGTCCCCTTGTCGAATGCCTCTAGTTGGATGGATTAGGCCTTTAGGTTCCCCATTCAAGAGCACAAAGTATGAGACACTTTTTATACACATCATCATTAAGGATATCCATCGGTTGTGGAAGCCCAACTTCTCCATAATCCTTTCAAGGCAAGACCATTCAATCCGATCAAATGTTTTGCTCATATCAAGCTTGATTTCCATGAGACTATTTCCCTTTACTTCGTTGATTGATGCAATGCATTGTCTCAAAGGCGACAAGGATGCTGTCGATAATTAACTTGTTCAGCAGGAAGGCACTTTGTGACGTGCTAATGATGTGGGGTAGAATCTTCTTAAGATGATTAGCCAGTACCTTAGACACGATCCTAGATAGCACATTGCTGAGACTTATGGGTTGGTAGCTCAAATCTTGTTTTGGAAACATGATTTCAATTCAAAATTTAAAGAAAGACAATTCTCCCAAATAATTTTACCACTATACTATTTTTAATAAATTAATATTATTTTTCAACAAAAACCCAATTAGGTGCAATATTTATAGATTCTATACTATTTGTGTAATATACTTACATATGTCAAATTTCATGCCAATCAGATATTATTTACTATTTGATCTATAAACTTATATTTTATGCATAATTTTAGACTACAAAAACTTGAAATTTAAACATTTAATTGATGACAAAACTGTTGAATCATTGATCTTTGTTTTTCTGAAAATTTTGCAAGCATAAAGGGTATATAAGAAAAAGTAAACTAATGGTGGATTTGTCAAAACTTCCATCCAATAAGTTTGTAGACTCGAGCTGCAACTAAGTTTGTTGTCAAACTTTCAATATGTCCTTTCACCTATGTCTTTTTTCACTCGGAAATGATTTTGTGTGTGTGTGTGTATATATATATATATATATATATATATATAGAGAGAGAGAGAGAGAGAGAGAGAGAGAGAGAGAGAGGAGAGGGAGAGGGAGAGATATGAGTTCAAGTTACACTAACTTCAAAAGAGTTATACATTTTTTGAACCATTGATTTCATTTAGATCTAATGGTTAATAACACCCAATCTATCATGTCATCCACTTTCTAAAAATATGTGATAGAGCATTAAAGTCATCTTTTTCCTCCCGTCTCCTTCTAACACATTCTAATCCTAGTTCTTGCTTTAGTTTTTTTTTTTTTTTTTTTTTCCTAATCCTAGTTCTTGATTTATTTATTTATTTACGTATCTGAATAGATGAGCTCATGAACTTTCTAAGTTCTAACTTGTTGAACAACATTCCCTCAAAATTAAATTGGGTCATGCTAACTAGTTCCTTTAGGGTAATGGTTAACAATCCATTTTAGGAAAGTTTTGACACCACTTTTATAAGAAATGAAAAAAGTTGTCAAAATATTAATTACTTTTTTTCCTTTTCCCATAAAAACTTTATTTAAATTAGTAGTTAACCATTCCCTCAAAATTAAATTAGGTCAGGCTAGCTAGTGCATTTAGGGCAATATTGGTTAATAATCCATTTTAGGAAAGTTTTGACACCACTTTTATGGGAAATAAAAAAAGCTGTCAAAATATTAATTGTTTTTTTTTCTTTTCTTATAAAAAATTTCTTTAAATGAATTGTTAACCATTGCTCTAAGGGCATCCGTTAGTATTTCCCAATTAAATTTTGTATTAGCTCATGACCCTTTAAATTTTGGAACAACACTCCCTCGAAAATCGAAATCCGTTCATTATTTTAAGCTAATAAAAAAAACTTCAATGTTCATGGGTTGAAATGATTATAAGTTTCTATCTACAAGAAAGTCAAAGTAAACTTACATTAAGAGAAACTAAATAAACCTCAAGTCCAGTTTAGTTTATAAGGGACTCTTCCGTACTGACAAGGTACTCAAGAAAAACAAATAACGTCTTTTTTTAGTTTTCTAATCTCCCTCACTCCATTGCCAAGTGACAGAAGACTCTAACCAGTAAAAGAGTTAAAATTTTTGGCCTTAATTGGTTTTGGACTGATTACTAAAACTTTATTATAATTCTGAATTAATTTAACAAACTAAATTTAACATGTAGCTCCAATAAGATGTGTGGGTCAATGCAGGAGAGGGAGGTGATTCCAGAGAGGTCTAGAGAGAGAGAGAGAGAGAGAGAGTATGTAGTAGAAGAAGAATACGGGTTGGGTGGAGAAAATTTAATGACTTAATTATTCTTGAATGAGAGAATTTAATGACTTTAATGCATTTACATTACTGATTTTAGAAGGTTGATAACATGGCAGCTTGTGTGTCACTAACCATTAAATCTAAATAAAATCAACGGTTCAAAAAAGGTGTAAAGTTAAACCAGGTGGGGTTGATTACAATGTTGAAATCCTAATCAATTCCTAGTTACCTTTATCTAGTTATACCAGCAGAAAATTTGAAAAACAAAAGGGTTATATTTTGTGTTTGATTGAATGAACGCAATCTTCTTTTCTTGGAAATTGTTTTTACCGCAAGAATTGATTTCTAGTTTGCTTGATGTATGTATATTATAATTCTAGTTATTTTAAGTATAAACAGCTAGATTCTACTTTGTAACAACAGGGATATATGTGGACGAGGGAAATGTTATCCACTTTACTCGGGGAGGAGGCCAAGAAATTGGTACAGGAACTGGGTTAGACCACGTCATTGGGAGCTCATTACTTCAACATCCTTTGGACAATCCATGCCCAATATGTGGTGATCAATCAAAGAGTGATGGAGTCATCTCTTCTTGTATAGATTGTTTTCTTTCAGGTGGAGATCATCTCTACCGCTATGAGTACGGTGTCGAACGAACTGTCTTTCTTGCAAAAGCTGATGGAGGTACCTGCACTCTTGTTTCATTTTCATCTAAGTTAGCAAACTCGCCCGAACAAGTTATTCATCGTGCCATTTATTTCCTCCGGAAGGGCTTTGGTGACTATGATGTTATGAAGAACAACAGTGAAGACTTTGCATTATGCTGCAAAACAGGCTTGCAAGTGATTCCTGCTGTTAGCGTGGGCCAGAGTGGGCAGGCAGCATC
The DNA here is from genome assembly GCA_014183005.1 of Castanea mollissima. Classification (NCBI taxonomy): domain Eukaryota; kingdom Viridiplantae; phylum Streptophyta; class Magnoliopsida; order Fagales; family Fagaceae; genus Castanea; species Castanea mollissima. The sequence continues at coordinate 40,871,542 of JACAVU010000001.1, read as the reverse complement.
CTTTCAAGCTGCTGCTAGTGCTGGTGTTGTCCTTTCTGCGTCACTTTTTCTAGCCCGTTCTTCACCACTTGGATCTGCTGTTACAGTTGCCGGTCTAGCAGCATATGGCACATACTGTGCCTATCGTTACATTAATGATATTGGAGTACGGGCAGATGTCAAGGAAGTTGTTTTAGAGGAAGAAAATTGATCTTCTGTTTCCGCCGCCTGCAGTGGAACACTCGCTGCATGCAGCGGAAGCGGAAGCGGAAGCACAAGGTACCTTTTCCCAGAGTAATAATCTTTTGGCATGCTCAAGAGCTATATACGTGGTTGGCAAGAATTTGATTATTTTGGTGGCAATTGATAACAGCTTGTCATGCAACGAGCACAACCAAAATTATTTCAGAATGTGTTGTGTGTTTTTAAGATAACAGATTTTATTTTTGAATTTTGAATTTAGCTTTTTCTAGTCGCTAACCCGTGCGATGCACGAGATAGTTTTTAAAAAATATACATATTTACTTTGCTTAGAGAAATAATCACTTGAAACAAATAAGACTTCACCTCTACTTACTATGACTCAAAACATACTATGTAAGTATAATTTTATTTGAAATGTAATCAAACATTAAAGGAAACTAAACAATTATATATCAATTATTGCAAAATATCTAGATGAACAGAAAATATATAATAAATGAATGCTTAGGCAAATATTCCATTTAATAGATGCGTCTAATGAGGGAAACATGAAAAGAAAAATCCTTTGTCAGCTTGAATTTTATTTGCCTTAGTCAAATGAGTTCAATGCTGTTCTAGATAGAGAGACTTTCAAAAGATTACAAACCCCAAGAAATTGCATGTTGGAGATAGTGAGTTTTTAAAAAAAACAATGTAATGGTTAAAAAAGCCTATCAAACTAATGGTTAAATAGAGACAAATAGAAATGCATATCATTAGCTAATATAAAGACATAATACAATAGCTAAGACATAGTCAACAAGAACATTAAAAAATCCTATCAGATTAATATGAAATTGAAGTATTTTAAACATAATATACAAAGTTTGAGAAAAGTGATTTTGCAATTTTTCTGTTATTTGAATCTTAAAACTTTCTCCTGTGTTAAACCCAAAAACAGTTCTAATTATAAGATATCACATTAAGGAATCGTGAATGAAAAGAAAAGATACCAAATGTCAAATTTGAAGATAACTACTATAAAAATAAAAAATGAAAAATAAAAACAAAAAACAAAAGAGTCAACAATGAATTTGAATAGAGACAATTAAACATCTTACACTTCTAAAGTGATCAAGCAGAGGAGGCATCCAATTCATATCCATTTGAAGGCCCAAAATGTCCTAACTATAAATGAAGCAATGGGAAGGTGATTGTTGCTACATTTTGAATTAAAAAAGGTAATAATTTCAGTTGCTCGAGTCTTTGCAAACAATTAAATGTTATTTTTCATGAGAGAGGGCTGTAGATCATGATAGGCCAAGAATGTATTAATTCTTAGGTAAATTAACCAAATAATTAGCCAAGTGAATTAATTAAGTCAATTTAACATGCAATACGCGTGGTAGCACAAACAAATCATCAAATAACTAAATACAGTATAAATTAAATTTGACACGGGTGATTTATTTACGAATGGGGAAAACCACCAAGACAAAACTCCACTAAGTGAATTTAAGATCAACACTCTCGAGAATCCACTATTATCAAAATAAGCGGTTACAAGTAAAGGAATCTTAGTACCTTATACTAACCTAAAGTTGAACCCTTACACTAATACACAATTGGACTTGCAATGTAGTGATAATCTATACTTTCAATGCACGACTCCCAGTACGTGACTAACCAATCGATGTGTAGATCCCAGTACGTAACTTACTCCTTTGCATAAATCCAAGTATGTGATTAACACACTAACTTGAGAAAGATGTTGGCTATAAATTTCTTCAGTTTATTCACACGATGAAGATCAAGAAGTTCATTGGTTACAGAAACCTACGGCGTACAACCGTAACAACTTCTTCAAGAGAAAGATAAATTAGGGCAAATTGTCTCTGATCACAATTTGAGTGAATAATCACTTTGTATCGAGTTGCATCCGGTTGCGTCACCTTAAACGGCCCTTAAAATAATCTTTATATATGTTTATGGTTATGAGAAAAGAAACCCTACACAAATAGCTTGGATATGCTTGAAAAACATATCTAGAAATCTGATTTTCGTAAATCTCGACAGATAGATTATCTGTCAAGTTGCTGTCAAGTATCGAGCTAAAATCCCATTTTAAACCTCAATAGATACAATCTGTCGAGTTATTTGTCGAGTTTTAAAATACAACACTTCTTCACTTCTTTCTTAAACAGATTTGCATGGCTCTAACTCTGGACTTGAACAATATGTTGCTTGAAGATACATAAGTACTTACTACATCCCTTATAAAACAACACTCTTCCTAACAAAAAAGCCTTATGTTAACTCTCTACCAAGTATATGACTACTCTCATACCCAAAACTACTTCCTCTTTTTGTCATGAATAACAAATGGCAAGTCACTGAGAAGCAGTCATCTCCTCATCACTAAAAAAGCTAGCATCCTCATCCTCATTATCATCACCAAAGCCATCATTATTGTCCTTGTCCTCTGAAGCTTATGGAGATGGAGAGGGAGAAGCAACGAAGCCACCAAGGTGAGCCTAACGTCATGCAATATAACCCATATGAGTGTTCACCTTGTACAACTTAGTAGTGAGAGTATCAAGGCGAGCATCCATGCGCTGAAGCTGCGCCATAATCGCCTCAAGCGTCACACCACCTGCGAAAAAGGAAGGAACAGAGGTGGATGGAGGAGTTGCCGTCTTGGTCTAGGGCCGCTTCAGTTGAAGCTGGGCCTCACTCTGTCGAATAGTACTAGCATCAATGGCACGCATGAAGGGAAAGTGATCAGATTCAAGATAGGAGATAGAGAAGTGGTGAATGATCCTCGTGATAGCAAACGCAAAGATAAGTTTATCATCACAAGTCGCCCTATCCTTATAAACATCTATAAGGGAAAGAATGAAATGAGAAGGAAAGTCAATAGAAAGGTCCTCAATGAAGGACAACAAAAAGTGAGCACAAGGATCAGTAATAGAATTATAGTGAGATAAGGGATGAAGAACAAATGTTATCACTATATTTAGGAATCTCGAACCTTTTGCAAAGCCCGAGCATGAGGTGCTTTGATACTCACCCCATGAAGAAGGTGTCTCACAAAAGAGAGACAGAATTTCGTCTTTGTTTACAGTCCTTAGATGTGGACATCTAGAGTAATCAGGATGTGATTCTCTTAGAACATGTAGCACGTCGGAGATAAGCTTCAGAGTAACTACTATACGTGTACCTCGTACAAATTAATAAACTGAGGTACAGAAGAATCAAAATCACGGGTATCTCACATAGAGATTCCCAACCCCTCCTGTGAATGACAGACAGTAAAGTAGTGTCGGAGAAGTTCGATAGGATAACATGGCGTTTCGAATGAATGCCACATTTGGAGAAGCTCTTCAAGAAGTCCTTACAGGCCTTCTCATCACGGAACGTGACATGGAGAGGATTAGGATCAGAAGATGATGCCTCAAAATGAAGAGGGTTCTAGGACAGAGTGGATTTGCTCTTAGGTGCTATTGTGCAAACTATCCGAGAGAGAGAGAGAAGCAAAAAAACACCATCAACAAAGAGTACCAGAATATGGAAAAGAAGAGGTATATATGCATGAACAATACATGATCATGTGACGTGCAACAAAAAATATATCATGGGCTCAGTCTAATCCAATCCTATCAGCACACAAAGTTCCAACATAGAGACACACATCAATAATGCATGAAAAATTGTGAGAATGCAAATGTAGTACAATTCATGAGCATATAACATCATATAAGAAAAACCCAACCCAAAAAATTTCACAAAATACACAATTTTCCCCAAAAATTTTAAGAAAACCCAAAACTTAGGTCTAAATGCATGAAATACATGAAGAATGAGAGAAAAGAGAAGTTTACCAAAGAGAAAAAAGCAAGGATTAGGCCGAAAACCAAGAGGGTTTGAGGTTTAGAGTGAAAAGAGAGTATTTGGGAGGTGAAAAGACAAAAACTGTCGAGAGAGAACGAGAGAAATGAGATCAGATTTCACACTAGATCTATTTAAAGAAAACGTGTCTCGATGGATCGAGGATCTATCGACATTCCGTCGAGCACTAATTCTTGACAGATAAATTTGTCTAGGTGCTGTTGAGAATCTATCGACGACAAAAGTACCTTGATGGATTGAACAGCTGTCAAGAAGCTATCGGCCATACAGAAACTTTCTCGATGAATCAAAATTCTGTCGAGAAGCTATCAAGACAAATTCTAAATAGCTCGATAGCTCAATAGATCGAAGTTTTGTTAAGATATGTCAAGAAGCAAAAGTCTAAGGGTTTTGATGGATAGCTATCTGTCAAGAAGTTGATGAGCTTGATAAAAATAGATTTTTCAAAGAGGAGAAAAACACAAAAATGAATGCAATCAAGCAAGTTACTCAACGAAAGATCCAATCAACATGTTAAGCTTTCAAACACACTTCTCAACAAGAAAAAAGTAAAGCATTCAAGATCCTAACACACACACACACACAACAAGCCTAACCAATTTTATATTTTAAAAACAAGTCAAGACAGTTTAGTGAGCATACATAAACACATGTATTCCTTTTGATGGCCAAATCACATTGTACTTACACATGTATCAAAAATAGCAAAGAATTTTGTGTGTTGTGTGTGAAAACATCACAAGATTACATAAATGTCTCATGTTATGACGATTTGAGATATGAGAAAATTAATTTAACTCACACAATCATAATTATTTGATGGGGACTATCACCTTCGAGGTACATCCAATAACTCTCAAATCTACTAGAATCACGCTTGCAACCATATTTAAAAGCATTTTAGTTTTTTTTGCTTTTGATTTTCTTTGCATATTTTTTCTTTTAAGCATATCATGCATGAGCATATAAGAGAGAGACGAAATACCCAATTACGTTAAACTTTAAATATCACAATTTTGCTATGCCGAAGCATACAGATGTTATACATGATTGACGGGTTTTAGTAGTGAGATGGTTACTTATGCCTTTCTCTTAGGATTTTTTTAGTCATTCTCGTAAAAAAAATGATATGAGTGTTAAGTGCAAGAGATTACTTAATCTTATTCATCACAAACACAAGCCACAAAGCTCACTTGCTTAATTATGCATTGAGATGCTCATCTAAGTTACAAAAAATACATAGTTTAGAAAACCTTGTTTCAATAATCATCCAAGGTATATAAATACCAATGTACACAAAACACAGTGTTTTTGTATGTTTTTTATTTTTCAATTTTTTTTATTTTTATGAAAAAAAAAATAAGGCAAAAACTAAAAGCAAACAAACAAAAACATGATAAAAACAAAGCATAGCATTAAAACTAGACTAACTAAAAAAAAAGAAAGCAAAACACACAAGTAATACATAAATAAAAAGGGAGGGAGAGAGAGAGAAAAAGTGACTAAATCACTTTGAGCATTTTTTCCTTCCACACCTTGGAAAAACTTTTCCGTTTGATTAACCATTGATCCAACGGTGAGGGGGAAGAATTGAAACTATTCAACTTCGAAATGAACATGAAGGCCTTAAGAAAATCTCGAAAATGAGCAAAAGAGGATGGAAACTGATTCTGGTTTCTAGATGAGATCATACTGTTGCTTTGTTGAGTGGCTAACCACTTGTAACAATTAGGTCAAGTATGTTCTATAGCTTCACAGTGATGATAGAAATGCTGCTTCTTTTGTTTAGACTTTTGATTATTACCTTTCTTAGTTCTAGGGTTTTTAGTCTTTTTCTTTTCAAGCTTAAGAGGTGTTCCTAAGATAGATTTACCATCATCTATGTTCTCATTAGCTAAAACAGTTTTAACATCATTGTTCTCAAAATCAACATTATTAGCAGGTGAAACACATGCAGTAGTATTCAAAGAAGTAATATTAAAAGAAGAGAAATTATACCCCAAGCCAGTTCTATCAAAAGTAGATTTTTAAACGCTAAGCATCTCATTAAGCTTTGCACTGGAAGTTCTCTCCAATTGAGCTCTAACTTGTAATAGCTTAACTTCAAGTTTCTTGGTCCTCTCAGCTAAGAAATTGTTCTCAAATCGTAATGCTCCAATGGTCTGATTAGCTACATCAATCTTTCTAGAGAGCTCTTTTCGATCAAGTTCCACATTACTCAGCTTTTAGGTGGCCAACCTATACAGTTTCTCATACTTTTCAAAGACCTTATACAACTTTGCATAGGCTGTATGGATGTCCATTTTCTCAAACTTAAACTTCACCAAGTCCTTTTCTTCATCTACATCTTCATCAATCCTTCCAGTAGGATTTACTGTGGCAGTGAATGCATTTAAGATTCCCTCATCATCATTGTCATCTGAATCATCCTTAGGCTCGATGCCACTCAAGGTGGCAACAAAGGCTTTGTTTTTCCCAATGGTCTTGAGATAAGTTAGGACATTCTTGTTTCATATGTCTAAAGTCTTGACATCCGAAGCATTTTGGTATGTAGGGAACAGTGTATTGACCACCATCCCTAGCATCCTTCTTCTCTTTATCTTGGCCCTTGAACTATGAAGAACTTGATTACTTTCGGTCCTTGTCAAATCCTTTTGCATTGACATTCTTCATAAACTTCTAGAACTACCTCATGATATAGGATTTTATCTTAGAATCTTCATCACCAGAAGACTCATCAGTATCACTACTTTTGGCCTTTAGTGCCATGCTCTTGCTCTTGCTCTTGCTTGATTTCCCGATCCTAGTCAAACCTAATTCATAGATTTGCAAGTTGCCAACCAGCTTTATCAACGGAATAGAATCAATATCCTCTGATCTTTCAATGGCAGTGATCTTAGCATGAAATCTCTCCGATAGAGATCTGAGCACCTTTCTTACAACCTTGGGTTTGGGAATGGTTTCCCCAAGATTAAAGGCCGAGTTTACTATGTCCTTTAGCTTAGCATAAAACTCATCAAACGACTCATCCCTCTCCATCGTAATTTCTTCAAAGCTTGCAGTAAGCCTTTGAAGCTTTGAATCCTTGACAACCTTAGTTCTTTCATAAGTTGTCTGGAGGATGGTTCATGCTTCCTTAGCCGAGTGGAGGATATCTTTTTGAACTCCTCATTCATGGTCACACTGAATAAAACATTCAATGCTCTGCTGTTGAAGTATGCCGCTTTAATCTTAGCATCATCCCAATCAGTCGGAGCTTCCTTTGGCTTGGTCCAACCTATCTTCACAGCTTGCCATACCTTCTCATCTAAAGACTACAAGAAATCTCTTATGCGTACTTTCTAGTATACATAGGTAATGTCATCAAATAAATGAGGTATAGTTAAAGATTGTCTTCTATCTATGACAAACAGGGGTCAATGGATCACACAGTAAAGATCAAAACATAATTAGAGTATGCCCGCTCTGATATCACTTTATAGGTTAAGAATGTATTGACCCTTTAGGTAAATTAACAAATTAATTAGTCAAGTGAATAATTAAGTCAATTTAACATACAATATGCGTGATAGCATAAACAAATCACTTAATAACTAAATGCAACGAAAATTAAATTTAACACGGATGATTTGTTTATGAATAAGGAAAACTACCGAGACAAAACCCCATCGAGTGAATTTAAGGTCATCACTCCCGACAATTCACTATTATCAAAACAAGCGGTTACAAGTAAAGGAATCATAGCACTTTATACCAATCTATAGTTGAACCCTTACCCCAATACACAATTGGACTTGCAATGTAGTGACAATATCTTCTTTCAATGCTCAGCTCTCACATGATTAACCAATCGATGCGCGGATCCTAGTACGCAGCTTACTCCTATACACAAATCCAAGCATATGACTAACACACCAACTTAAGAAAGATGTTGGCTACAAAGTTCTTCAGTTCATTCACATGATGAAAATCAATAAGCTCCTTGGTTACAAAACCCTATGGCGTACAAATGCCGCAACTTCTTCAAGACAAAGATGAACTAAGGCAAATTATCTCTTGTCACAATTTGGATGAATAATCACTTTTTATCAAGTTGCATCCAATTGCGTCACCTTAGACGACCCTTAAAATAATCCTTATATATGTCTAAGGTTGTGAAAAAAGAAACCCTACACAAATAGCTTGAATATGCATAAAAATCATATTTGAAAATTTGATTTTCGTAAATCTCAATAGATGGGTAATCTGTCAAGCTGCTGTCGAGCTTCAAGCTAAAATCCCCTTTTAAACCTCGATGATACAATCTGTCGAGCTATCTGTTGAATTTTAAAATACAACATTTCTTCACTTGTTTCTTGAACAGATTTGCATGACTCTAACACTTGACTTGAACAATATGTTGCTTGAAAACTTAAACAATATGTTGCTTAAAAACTTAAACCATCTTAGATCTACTCAATTACAAGTAAAGTGCGTTTTGTCAAAAGATTAGCTAATTCTAAATTACCTATGTTTATAACAAGTTCCACATATGTCCTAATAGATCATATTAGTTTTATGCAGACTTTAAAAGGGGAAGATGAAAGAAAAAAAATCATAAAAATTCAAAGAAAATACAAAAGAAAAGAACCAATTTATTTTAATTAGATACAAATCCAACCACAATTCTTCCAACATACAATCTAAATGCATAAATATAGAGAATCAGGACATTTTGGAAGTAGTTTAACATAGAAATAACTTCGAAATACAAAATAATTTCAACTTAAAAGACATAATGCTATGATGTTAACTGTTTCATTTGGTCATAACTGGCTGGGTTAACAACATTTAGTGTATCATTTTGTGTTACATTAGGGCTAAGGCTAGTCCAATAATTTTCTTAACAGATTTGTGAAGGACACAATAGCTTACACTCATGATTCTTGTATTTGAATTCAATCAGCTGTTCAACTCAAAGCTTTATTGATCTGGGTAAAAAGTGACAATTCCCCTACTACATAGCTAATTTGTCTTTTAACTTGCGCATGCTTATATATCTAAAGCATTTAAAGAATGTAGATGTTGGTGGTACTGAACTCTTAACTTCCAAGGATTTGTTCACAAATGGTGGACATATTATACCTGAGCACTTATAATCTCTAACTAATGCATAAATCATTATGAAATTTGTAATTCTCATGCCTATAGTGTTTTTTTTTTAAAGAAACTTCTATAGCTCACAATATCAATGGAATAAGAATAACAAATTCTAAAAAAAATATAAATTATGCAGTAAACAAAGAAGGCACCAAATTACCAAACAAAGTAAGTATTGGCTTTGCAATGCCCTAATTTATACTATCTTCCTTTTGCCTTGATCTTCATCATTTATCGGCCAACAATCTCTTCTTTTTTTCTTTTTCTTTTTTTCTATATCAATTAACACATGTCAGAACAAATAAAAAACAACAAAACTAAACTTTATGTGATATACCAAAACATTAATAGTGAAACTAACACAAATCCAAATATTTTATTAATAGTGAAACAAAAACAAATCAAAAAATTTAATTAGATTGTAAAAAGGGGAAACTCAATATAGATCAAACCAAAAAAAGAATCAAACAAAACCTGTCAAAAAAAAATCCATCTGAGTTTCTCATAAAAGACCTTAACACAACAAATTTTTCCAACATACTCAAAATATGCCTCTACCTGCACATCACAAGGTCCAATTGTACCCTTATGGCCTGCAGAATCTTGATGAGTAATGCCTCCCTAAAATCCAAAAAACCCAATTTTAATTTCTTTACAATTAAACCTGATAATAATCAAGTAATTGAATAGTTTTGTGACAAAGTGTATTTGTAACATGTATGTGACTGAAAACCTATAAAACAGAATTCATATCAGAAGAAACTGAAATTATCATATACAATGAGTCAAGAATAATGAACGCCACATAATATCAAAAACAACAATGAGTGCAGAACATCTGTGTGGATGAACTAGAAATCCACCAAGCGGAATCACTACAATCCATATCAACCAAAGAAAATTGAAACTTGAAAAAGATCAGAATGAAAATTTACATACATTATAAATAGTCAAACATTAGAAGAATCCAAATTCTTCAACTCAAGAAAACAAAATAACCATGAATCAAAATTGACACAAACCAAACTTTAAGGACTGAGAGGAGTGAGGCCTCACTAAAACATCAACCAAACTTTAAGGACTGAGAGGACTATGGTTGGAGAGGGAGTTGGGGAGACCTTGGAGGTAGAATGCTCGACATTTTTGGTGGAATCAGGAATTTTGAAGTGAATGGGAGCAAAAGAAATAGAGCTAGAAAAGAGTCGTTTTTTTTTTTCTTCTTCAAAGATATTGCGTTGCTCGCATGGTATTTATATAACTCTAACATCAAATTCTCCAAAAGAAACTTAGAATCTACCAAGATTTTTCTCTACAAATGTTTGGCTGCCCCAACTTTATCATGTGAAGAATTGGAACAGAAGAAAAACAAATGGGAAGAATTGGAGTTTGATTTTCAAATTAAACTCAGATTTAAGGGATTAAGATTTGAAATTATATATCAACAAATAATACATATTGCTTCTGTACTATTTTTTCAGAAAATAAACTGAACAATGGGGAGGAAAAAATGGAGTGAAACAGAACAAATAATATGGAGAATCACCTTCACCTTCGACTAACTTGAAAGCTCATCCTTCAAGACTTGTAGTGTCCAATCTTCTAAATCTTGGTTGCTTCAATAGATTTTCTTTTTGATATAGAGCAATGTGAGTATTATCGACAACTATAATAAAACACATTGTAGACAATCCATTAAATGATGAAAACAACATCAAACAGTGATATAGATGAGTATATTACAAATTAACAATTGAAGCTGAATTTAACTCCAACTATCAAACGAAATTTGGTTTATCAAATAAAGTAATAAACAAGCTTTAATACAATCAATCACCCAACTAAAAAAATGGCGTAGTACTCTTAAATATTACTGGTTTAAATAGATCATTGGTTTTTTTTTTTTTTTTTTTTTTGGGTGCCATTCAAAAAACAATTAAAAATTAAAATGAGACACACATGTTCAGGAATCTTGAATAGCCATACTAACCAACCCAAACCTTCAAAACAGAAATAAAACTGCCACAAAATGCAAAATAGCAGCAGCCCCAACATAACATTCCGCAGTCTAGCATATAAAAAACTGAAAAATTATATAACCCATTGAACTTGTTTACTGTTTCTTAATGTACAATACTAACTTACATTTTCAATGCCCATATAATAAATTATAGAAAGGGAAAACCAATGTAAGATAAATACAACAAAAAACACCACACATCAAACCAAAACAAACCCAGAATCAAAACCAAATTAAAGAATCCCAGGAAAATAAAAATCCAACAAAAATTGCATAAAAAAAAATTCAATACCAGAATTTTAATGATTCTTCTTGGGCATAACTTTGACAACAAAGGAAGAAGAAGACGTGAAAACACTGCAAAAAACAAAAAATCAATTACGAGGAAAGAGAAACAGGAAAAGAAGCACACCACGGAGCAACGATCGGCTTTTCTGAAGGACGGCTCAGTTGGCTGGGTCGGACTAATGGACGGGCTGGGAGGCGATCGTGGAGGCCACTTTGGCCTTCAACGGCGGGGATGTCAACAGCCCCAGTTTAGATTAAGCCCTCTTCTTTATTGTTGTTAGATTCATAGAAAGGCGAGAGATAAAGAAGAAGGAAGGGTTGTGCAAATTTGTGCACTTGTTATTATAGGGTTGTATCATACCGTGTCAGACTCAAATGAGGAAGATGGAGAAATTGTTTCAATCATGTGCAGTTACACAGAGAGGAAGAGAGAAGACAAATATAAAGAAGAATTAAGAAAGAAAAAGTATTTATATTTTTGGGGAAAGGAATATTTAAAAGGCCAAAACGTTGTCTGTTTCTGTAGTTTAGTATATTTTTCTAGTTAGAGCATCCACAGCAGTGGAGCTAAAAAATTAGCTTTTTAGTTTCACCAAAAGTTATTTTATTTTATTTTACCTATACATATTTACACATATGCTACAGCAGTGGATCTATTTTAACTTTCACCCCTATAAAATAATATAAACATCACAATAAAATATTATATCTCCTACATTAAAATAATATATCTCACAACTCAAAAAACATTCATACAACCAACCACAACCACAACCACCTTTACCATCAGCCACAGGCACAACCACCACCACCACCAGTCCACAGCAGCAAAAAAAAAAAAAAAAAAAAACCAACCGAAATCTCCAATCTTTTTCCTCAATCCAGACCAAACAAAATCACCAATTATAAACAAAATAAAAATCATCAATCATAGAGCTGGGCTTCGGTGAGGAGGACAATGTCGGCGTGGGTCTGATCGGCGGAAGAGAAGTGGATTGAGGCGGAGGTCTGATCGGCGGATTGGCGGTGAATCGGTGTTGGGTGAGCATTGAGAGTGAAGCTGATCGGCGTGGGTCTGATCGGCGGTGAGCTTGCGTGGAGCTGAATCGGCATGGGTCTGATCGGCGGTGGGCTTGCGTGGAGCTGAATCGGCATGGGTCTGATCGGCGGTGAGGTTGCGTGGAGCTGAATCGGCCTGGGTCTGATCGGCGGTGAGGTTGCGTGGAGCTGAATCGGCCTGGGTCTGATCGGCGGTGAGCTTGCGTGGAGCTGAATCGGCGTGGGTCTGATCGGCGGTGAGCTTGCGTGGGTCTCAGCTGATCGGCGTCGACGTGGGTCTCAGCTGATCGGCGTCGGCGTGGGTCTCAGCTGATCGGCGTCGACGTGGGTCTCAGCTGATCGGCGTCGGCGTGAGTCTCAGCTGACGTTGAAGGCGGCGTCGGCAGCGGCGGCGATGAGTTTCAGAGTGTGATTATGAAGAGAAAGAGAGAGGAGAGACTGAAACGGAGATGAGAGAGTGAAATGATGAAGCTTCTGATCTATCATTTTTTAATCATAGCCGAATAAATTTTTTTTTTTTTTATAACTTTCAGCTACAGTGCTCATGTATTGATACATGAGCACTGTAGCGCAAAGCTAAAATTTTTTAGCTTTGCCTCCACTGCTGCATGTGGTTTTTTGGGGTTTGAGTGGAGCTAAAATAGCAATATAGCTATTTAGCTCCACTGCTGTGAATGCTCTTATAGGTGTTATCTTTTATAACGAAATATAAACTAAAATTATTAGGAATGTGAAATTTATAACTTCCCTCTGGGGTAGTGCAACTGAACACCAACCATAGCGAAAAATGGTACTGAAATGTTACTCTTATTCCACCAAATGAAAAGGGACAATGTTTTATTTTAAAATGTAAATGTGGCATAAATTTATGTAGCCACGTAGCACAATGAGGCGCGATCAACAAAAAGTTAAATGTTTCGACTATTAGTTATTATATATAAATATATAGATATAGATTATGATTGATGATGCTTTGGTATGTAATTGCGCCTTAACATAATCCTTGAAACTTATTAGAAAGGTAAAATAGTTTGAATAAATTTTTTTACTAGAGATATTTTGCTAAGCTTGGTGGAGAAGACAAGTATTGCCTAGAGGCGCAAGCCTCTCGGAGTAGTTTGAGGCAAGAGCCCTAGATGGACATCACAAATATGTATCCTTTTAAACTCATAAGAGCACCTTGTTTGTTTGGTTGATGGTTACGGCCATTGGCCTTTTTAGATTTTCTTTTTAAGTGACTCTAGGATAGTGAGTCACTCGCCTTTTGCTTGCAATTGGCGAAATAGGTTCCGGGATAGTGAACTTGTCGTTGCTCATTTCCCAAGCAACAAAGGTGAGAATTCAAACGTACAAATCCCATGCGACTCTACGGAGTTGCACCTTGCCCCATGTATGCGGGTTGTGTGCCGTGTGCGTGGGTTGGGCTTGAGTTGTACGTTGAAACAAAAAATTTTATCTCTTATTTTATTTTATTTTTTAGATTTTGTTAGTGGAGCTCACGAATCAAAAGAGGAGCCTCTGTAGACATCGCATTTTGTACCATTTACGACTTGGGCCCCGATTCCCTAATGATACTGAAATTCTAAAGCCCAAGATTGGTTTAGGGCCCGATCAGATTACAAATTGACTTGAGAAATGTTAAAATGGAAAAAATAACTTTTTTATGAGCAAATAAATCTATTTTTGAAAAATAAAGGCCAAGAAAACCTCAGCCTGCTTATACAGGCAAGGACCTGCGTACGTAGGCACGAACCTGCGCACACAGCTAGGTTTCACAAACTATGAAAGACAAGTTTTTCTACATTATTGTTGAGATTTTGAATGAATTCCACATCGTCTGAGAGTCGTTCCAAGCCCCCATTTTCCAACTATATAAAGCCATACATGGTACCTTTTCAAAACATGTAGAAAATCCTAAGGGAAAACCTAATTTTCACTCAAAATAGTGAATCAAAGAAGGGGTTTTTCATAAAACATTATCAAGTCAATTTTCTTTTGATAGGGACCATTTCTAGTCTTGATCTTACGAGTTTAAGATTACTAATCAATTTTGTATTTGATTATGAGTAGATTAACTAAGGGGAACATTCAAAATAAAATTTGAAAAGGTTCTTGTTTAAGGCATTGAGTTCTAAACTTTTCCTTTTCATTTCTTCTTTTTATGATAATTTAATATATTTTCTTGTGTTGTTTATATGTTAATATGTTGGTTTAGTTTAGCTTTATGTAGTTTTTATGTTCTAACACATGCTAGGTTGTTAGATCTACAGTTTTAAAGCTTTGCTCTATTTTTTAGTGTTTCTGTTCTGGGCTAGGGTTTTTGAGCGTGTTTGTGTAAGCATGTGTAGATATCGTATTTTGTCCACCCTCAAGTTGCGTGCTGAACCTCGAAAATCTCAAAAAATATTAACCTTCTTTCATGGGGATGGGGAAACATCTGGATTGACATGGCATAACCCGTTTGGGCATCAAGGCACTCAAAGTGCCGTTTCAAGTCAAATTGAACAAGATGCCCCTGGTCAACCCTGGGTTGACCAAAAGTCAAAACTGGTCAAAATCATCCCAAAATGACACTTTTCATGTTTCTACATCAAACCCGAGCTACTCGGTAATTTTCGTCAATTTTGACAAAGTTTGACTGAAGGTTAACTCTAGAGGGCCCGAAAACCCTAATTCTGATCCAACCATCAGAACAGGTTAAGACCAACATTATTGCAAAGATTATTGAATTCATTTTCCAATGACTATTCATGGGTCGAAATCGGATTTAAAACGGTTGAGATATCTTGAAAATCGTGCAAAGTGCGTCAGCTCGCTTCTTAAGGCCATAAATTTTGACCTGACCGTTGGATTTCTAATGTTTTTAGTGTTCTAGAAACTACACATCTAGACTCAGGTCTTTCCAAGTCGACGGCCACTAAGCTGAAAAGTCATATTTTTGATATAAATACCCTAGACCCCCCTTAAAAAAACAAAAAACAAAATTGGGCGATTTAGAGCATTTTCTAGGCACATTCTCTCTCTCTCTCTCTCTCTCTCTCTTTCCTCTCTAAATTCTCTCCCGAACACATAAAAAAACCTTTGATTCCTATCTTCTCTCAACAATCTTCTTGCACTATTTTTCCTTTCCTTGGTCTTAGGACCTTGAATTTGAGGTTTAAGGGTGTAGATGTATCTTTTTTGCTACAATCTACACCCTTTGCTTTATCTTTGTTCATAGCATGTCAATTTGCTTTCTATAATATATCTTTGCTTTATCTTGCTTCCTAGCATGTTTTATAGCCTTTTTAGCATATCTTCTTACTTTTTGCCATGTTTTACCACTTTGATGATGTTGGCCTAGACTTCTTGGGTTATGATATGCCTAAATTTTGTGTTTGTGCTTAGATCCATGTGCCTAGGTGCCTTTTAGCAAGCTTATGCTTAGATCTACTTGTTTCCAAGCTTTTTGTCACGTTTATGCCTAAATCTATTTGTTTATGTGCTCCTTGTTATGCTTATGCTTAGATCTATATATTTGTGTGCTCCATGTCATGTTCATGTGTTTAGATCTACATGTTGGTTACAATGCCATCTGCTTCTAAATCCTTTTTGTCTCTTGTTGTACCTCTTTCTTTTGTTTATGCCCTTTGAGTAGGGTGTAGATCTAGATCTTGTGGTCTAGGCCTACATCCATACACCTATGCCTATATCAAAGGGTTTGGATAATTTCCTTTATGCATGCATACGTTTGCTTGCTTCTATGCTTTATCTCCATGTTTACCTATCTAGATCTAGGCCTTGCCATGCTTTGTGCCCTCCATGGGTTTGTGCTTGTCGATCTTTGGGGCCACTTGATTGTGTGGTTGCATCCACCCCTCTTATAGCTTGTTGGATGTGATCACTTGTGAAATACACCTCTGCGGTGTCAATTTGCTTGATGCACACCTTTTCTTCGCTCTGTGCGATGTTGTTATGCTTTCCTTGCTTGCTTTGTGCCACCCATTTGACTTTCTTTCTTCTTTGCATTTGCATGCTTGCCAACATGTTCATGCATGAATTTGTGTGTTGTCCATATTCCAGTTCAATGGAACTATATACACCCAATCCAAACCTACATTTGTCCTCCTAGGACACCTCCTTTTGTTTGATAACATGCTTGTTTGCCACCATTTGGCTCCCTTTGACAATTTTTTTTTTAGCATGCTTTCCTTCTACTTGTTTCTTTGTTTGTCTGCTGGCTTGTTTCCTTTTTCATTGAATGTACACGCTTGGAGCATGGACACTTAGAGCAAGGGCGCGACCTCTAAGGTGCTAGCCAAAATGGGAAAAGATGCAAGCAAGAAGATGCAAGCCCACAAAGGGCAATGTTCAGTAGATTAGGGATGACCTTCTTGACTATGACCAGATCTTACAACCAGTTTTTGCATCATACGCATCATTTTTGCCACTTACTCCTTCAGAAGAGTGATTTCCCGAGCATTTTCCTCATGGGGATAAGTGCCACTAGTAGACATCTCTCTTGCGCGAGACCTACTGATGATGGGATCATGACGTGGTGGTAGCTTAGATTGTTTCTTTTTAGCAATCTTTCGATCTTGAGAAAGAATAGGAGGTGAAGGGAATGGGGTGCATTTGACAATGTGGAAACACAACACCAAAATCAAGTTAGTTTATGTCCTTGTTATTTAACATGCACCTACCATTTTCAGAAAAATTCAGCTTTCGCAGCCTTGATCAAGTATTTATCATTATGAGTTTCTATAATGATGCAAGATTAATGCACTAGATTGGCAAGTAACTGAAACTTCCATGACATGCTCAAAAATGCGGGAAGGACCCTTCTTTTGATTACATGCTTGTACAAGATTTTCTTTTACAATGCTGGGTTCATTGCCTCCAACAATGGGCCTTTTACAATACAAGTAAATGCGATTACAAGGAAAAGCTCGGCTTCTGACAATGTGGACTTTTCGAGGAAGCTCTTGGACACTTGGATCTCTTGGTAACTTGGACAACATGGATCTCTTGGACCTTTGGATCTCTTGGGGGAGCCCTTGGATTCTTGACATCTAGGACCTTTTGGCAACTTGCACCTCTTGGCAATTCAGACAGCATGGATCTCTTGGACCATTGGATCTCTTGAAGGGCTTAAGTCTCCTAGCAATCTTTTTTTTGGATCTTCCTCAAGAGAATTCTTGAACTCATGATATCTTGGGATTCCTGACAGTTTTTTAGCAGCATCTCCTCTTGGGGAGTTTTGGTTACTTGCCA
Source organism: Castanea mollissima (assembly GCA_014183005.1). Lineage (NCBI taxonomy): Eukaryota > Viridiplantae > Streptophyta > Magnoliopsida > Fagales > Fagaceae > Castanea > Castanea mollissima. Next base: position 40,853,715 of record JACAVU010000001.1, on the reverse strand, counting down.
CAGATTTATCTTTGCACGATTAGGTGACGGAACCAATTAGTATACGCATAAGTGCCCTTGTAAGGTTGTAAACCCTTAGAGATGAGGTATTATCTAGCATGTACAAGCAACGGGGTTGCTTTTCCTATGAATTTAATCATGGATGCTGTGCAAGCAGGATAGAAAGAACCTAGAGTAGAGCACAATTTCTTTGGCGCAAGCAAAAAGGGCACACCTGTTTCAAAACACTTTCCCTTGACCTCTAGTCTTATAAGGGTATCCTTTCCTAGGCTTGGATGTTCACTCTTTGGGCTTTACCTAGTTCTCATGGGCTCTGGGCTTGATCTAGTCCTCACGGGTTTGACATAACTAGGCCAATCGTATGCAAAGGCTTAACTGATAGGTTGTTCCTATCCTAGGGGGACTCAATCACCATGCCCTTCCCTTCATGGAAGTTGTGGGGCAGGAAGGATCGAGGGGGCCTTTTCAGCTACTCCTGTCCACCCATGGACCCAAAAGTGCCTACAAAGTCAGCCCTAGAATCTAACTATGGGTAACACTACCAATGTTTGTGTTTGGGCATCTACAGATGGGGTGATGAAATCCCCAAAGAGAAGTGACTACGCCAATAGTGCAGAGCACGGGTTCGGCACAAAAAGGGTGTAGATATCATGCAATCCTTAATGAAGGCAAAAGAATTTTTCAAAGCATAGCATATATATATATATATGAAAGCAAATAAAGGTGTAGCGGAAATTAAATTTTGCTATCCTATGTTTGCATGTGAAGGAAAGTTGTAAAGCATGTGAGGAAAGCAATAAAGCCCCATAAAAATACCTCACAGCCTCCCTTTCGAAAAAGGGTTTTTTAGAAAAAGAGTTTTTTGCTCTTTTGAAAATAGTCCATTAGGATATAGTAGAAACCTTTTGTAGAAACCTTTTTCAAAAAGGAAAGCCCCGGAGGCTAACGCCAATTTTCGTGTTTTTGAAAGCCAATGTCTAAAGATTATGATTTTATGTAAAGCTCTAAAGGCTAAACTCTTATCGATCCCCAGTGGAGTCACCAGTTTGTCAACGCCGAGTCGCAAATGGCTGGAAAAAAAAACTGCCGCCGGGCCTTCGTTCGACCACCTGCCGTGGCGACGTTCCTATGCACGGGGGGCCCGTTGGAGGCCCTTCTCGATGATCGGTGTGGTTCGCACAGAGCTTCAGCTGCTTACTCTCTCAATGGAGGAAGGTAGGTTTACGTTTAGAGGTGTGGCAGGAATCTTGGCCAAATTTTAGGTGATTACCAAAGGTAAGTGAAGTCGCCATCAATCATTGGGTTTTTCTAAGGTGTGATTGGTCACCTGTTTCTAGTTGATTTTATTACCCATCCTAGGCTAAGAAAAATGGCATTTTTCCTAATCTAATGTAAATGGCAAAAAATCTTGATTCTTGAGTTCGGAAGTTTAGTTACATGTGGGGAAGGTGTTAGACACCCCACAACGCATGTCCAAGGACAATCCTTTGTTTTGATAAAACCTTAATTTTTGGAGATTGGCAGTAAAAAACATGATTTTGGTATTGGCTTTTGGGGCTTTGCATCCATGGGGGTTTTGAGGTTTGGCTTTTGAATGGGTGTGGTCCCAATCTATGCTTTCCTAAGGCATTTGAGCAAAGTACCAAATTTCCATGGCGAAAATCCGGCGACATGTCACCTTACTTTCGAGCATAAATTAGGCATCACTTTGTCTTAAGTGACATGGACTGTGACAATTACACCAGAAGGGCCAAGAAGGTATATATACATATATCATGTACAATGCAAGTGCACAGAGCAGGAAAGTAAATGCCTACATCCCTAGAGCATGGCCCAAAAATATAGGTGCAAGAAAGTGAACAGGGGTCGCCATACTCTAGAGATGAGGAAGAGTGGTACATGGCATGAGATACCTAATACAACCCATCTAAGAGAGAAAAGAGGGAGGAAGGAAAGGGATTTAAAAGAGTACATAACCAATTGGGGGAGGCTAGACCCCTAAATCTATTGAACATAGCCGTTTGGCTTATATCCACATGCTTGCATCCGCGCCTCTTTTGCTTACGCCTAGGAGACCATGCCCTAGCTCTATGCGTCCTCGCTCCATGTGTGTACATGCAAAGGTAAAGGCAAAGACAAAAAACCAGCAGACAAGCAATGGAAGGAAAAGATGCAAAGAGCATATGAAGGAGGCGTAAAGCAAATAAGCATGATAGACATGGCAAGCAAAGAAACAAGAAAGCAAGAAAACAAGCAAGAAAGCAAACAAAAGGTGGTGTCCGTGAGGGACAAAGGTAGGTTTGGATCGAATGTCCATAACTTCAATGTGTTGAAGCATGGGTGACACACTAGCAAGCAAGACCTATGCATGAACATGTAAGCAAGCGTGGAAAGATGCATAGAAAGTCAACGGGTGGCACAAACAAGCATAGTAAGCATACCATTGTGAGGAGCGGAAAAGGGAAGCATACGTATGGAGCAACCTAGCATCCATAGATGCCTCCCAAATGGTTACACTGAACAAGGCCTTATCTGCAAAGGGCGTCCAGTATGGCAAAGCCTAGAACTAGAGAGGCTAACACACACATAAAGCATATAAGCAAGCAAGTATAGACATGCAAAAAGGAATGATCCAAACCCTTTTGATATGGGCCTTGGTGTGTGGACAATTACAAATACCATAGGGTTTAGATCAGGTCCTAACCATTAGGCCAAAACACAAGAAAATGCAATAAAAGGAACAAAAGGGATACAATAGATGGCATGACAAACAAGGTCTAGGCCTAAGCACATAAACATGGCGAGAAGTATGCAAACACATAGATGATGGCATAAAGCATGTAGAGAACATCGATCTAAACATGTAAACACACCGATCTACACATATAAGCATGGAAATATGCATAAAGGCATGTAAATGTACATCTAAGCATGTGGATGTAAGCATAGAAGAACACAAATCCAACCATTCAAACATGTGAAGGCATCGACATAGGCATAGGAGCATAGAACATGCATACAAACATGTAGATCTAACAAAGGTATAGCCGGAGACATAATATCAAGCACGTGAGCATGTAGACCAAACATCAACACATAGAAAAGAAAGGATCTAACATAGAAAACATGGCATAAAGCATAAAACATGTAAGAAAAGGGTACTAATATGGAACCAAACATGGAAGCGTATGGAAATAAACCAAGAGCATGCTAAAAGCAAGGTAAAGCAAGAAACATGCTAGATAAAGCAATAAATCATATTATTAAAGCAAAAGGAGCAAGATAAATGCTAGGGAACGATCTAGAGAGCTAGGGGTGTGGATAGTAGCTAAAAAGCTACATCCACACCCATAAATCCCAAATCCAAAGTGTAGAACCAAAGAGAAGAAGATTGGGTATAATAATAATACCTTGTATTTTTGGTCAAAAATGAAGAATCAAGAGGCTTTGATGTGTTTTTTATGTGTTTTTCGTGTTTGGTAGAAAGGAGAAAAGCTTATAATTCGTCCAGGGCCGCCACCTTCAAAAGGTCACAAATTGGGTTGATCTTGACACCCCTAGAAAGATCTTGCATTCCTATTTCTAAAAAGGTATGGAACTTGAAAATCCAACGGTTGGATCAAAAGTTATGGCTCCCTGAAGTTAGTGGTGCATCGATTGGTGCGTTAACCCGGTTTTCACAATCTCTCGGCCATTCTAACTCCGATTTTGACCCATGAATAGTCGTTGGATTGAGAATTTGATAATATTTGCAATGGCATTAGTTTCAACCTGTTCTAACAGCCAAATTAAAATTAGGGTTTTTAGGGCCCTTTGGGAGTCAACTCTGGGTTAAACTTGGTCAAAGTTGCCAAAAATCTCAGAAAATTTTGAGTTTGATGTAGAATTATGAAAGGTGTTGTTTTGAGGGGATTTTGACTTTGTTTTACTTTTGGTCAACCTAGGGTTGACCCTAGGTTGACCAAGGGCATTTTGGTCATTTTAGTTGAAAAAGGCACTTTGGGTGCTCCGGTGTTCGAACGGGTTATGCCACGTCATTTTGGATGTTCTCGCGGCCCTATGGAGAGAAAATAATATTTTTGGATTTTTGGGGTCCGGCAAGCATATCGAGGGTGGAAAAAATACGGTATCAACACCTAGCCCCTCTCGAGTGGTTTTCTCTCTCTCTCTCTCTCTCTTAGCCTCTTCTCCAAAGCATGTATTAGGTTTTCCCCTCTCCTTGTACCCTTTATCTTTCTTGCTTCTTGCTTTGGTCGCATTCCATAGGTATGGCAATATCTATTTTACATTTCTTGTACCTTGCTGGGACATACCCTTGGGACGTTGGCAATGTTTGTTTACTTTCCTACTCTATGTGATAGTGTGCATGATGCATATGTGTGTGTGGGTGATTGTGCACTTTGTATGATGGACCCTCGTGGCAACGAGATCAACCCGCTCTAACCATGAGCGCTCTTGACCTTGTGACATGAGTATGTGCTCAAGGCATTTGTTGTAGGTGCATATTCATGTCATATTGTGTGCATAGTCACTGCGATGTGATCGTCCTGATCCATGTCACCTAGTGACATTGGTTTCCCCATGTATGCAACACATATCAATGTGCTCAATGCTTTGAGGGGCTTTAGCTCATCCTGCCATGAGCATATTGGCACACGTCGTATTCATAGGCATGAAACCTTGCCGGTGCACCATAGCTCACCAATCGTAAAACTCTGCCGAATTTTCGTCCAGAAAATGGGGCATCTCCATTGCCATATTCTCACAACGAAAGCTTTGTGAAAATAGTGTTTTGCATGCTATGATGCACCTGAGGCAAAGCGCTGTCGAATTTTTGCCACGAAAATAAGTCAAAATGCTACCGAATTTTCGTTGTGGAAATTCGGCAACGATTCCAAACACACTAGGGAAGCATTGATTGGGACCACACCATTTCTAAATCCAAACCTCAAACCCTAATTCATTTAAAGCCCCGAAAGCTAATGCCAATAGCTCATTTTCAACTGCTAATGTCCTTAAATTATGATTTTACCAAAACAAAGGATTGTCTACGAACAAGCATTGTGGGGTGCCTAACACCTTCCCCACACGTAACCAGACTTCTGAACTCAAGAATCAAGATTTTTTACTCATCCCTATTAGATTTAGAAAAACGACCTTTTTTGTAGCCTAGGATCAGTAATAAAATTAAATAGAGTCAAGTGACCAATCACACCTTAGAAAAACTCAACGTTTGGTGGCAACTTTACTTACCCTTAGTACTTTCCTTAAAATTGACTCATATTCCAGCCACACACCCATGGTACAGCACCCGAGCTCCCGAGCCTGAACACTCCAAGCATAACATGAGCGTTGCCGCGATGGGTGGTCGAATGGCAGCAAGGGATCAACAGCATGCTTCTTGCATGCGCACGTAGATTCAATGTATACGTATGCATACAACTGGCCTAAGTATGCAGGCCTATGTATGCGCACGCACACTCGTGCCCAAAAACCCTAATTCAAGTTTTCTACTTCTGCTTCTTTGTTTCTTTCATATGATATGCTTCTGTTTTGCTTATATTTTATGTTTTTGAGTTTCTATCTCTCTGTTTGTTTTTTTTCTTGTCCTTAACATGTTAAGATTAGGGTTTCCTCTTTATTCATTGCTTTGATACAATGAACATGCATTAATGCCATAGGTGTTGTGATGTAGTAAGGTAAGTGAGGTAAGTTATGCATTAACATAAATATGCATTTTTGGGCGATGAACATGTTTGTTATTGTTTTAATACCATGCTTAAATGTTTGGGTTACGTTTGATATCCATACCTCGTTGCCATGCCTATGGTTTCTGCTATGTTTGTTTGATGTTCTGATAGATGTTTGCTAGGTTTGGTGTGAGAAGCATGATAGATGTATGTTAGGGTTTGGGATGAAATGCCATGTTGTATGATTAGAAGTATGTTAGTGTGTGTGTGTGTGAGAGTTTAAGATGCAATATCGTACCTAAACTTTGAACCCATACTCTGGTAGTAAGATTAGTCCTTCCACATAAGGGCGCTATATACATAGTTCCTACACCATAAAACTAGGTAGCGACTTCTTTTCTCTACCCTGGTTCACTTGGCCGAGGCGCACTCCCCAAGGCCAACCGCACATTGCACCTACACCAAAGAAGAAGTGTAGAAGGACTGGAGCAGAGGACATTGTGTTTTTGGAACACGATGCTAGAGGAGTAAAACAGTCTCATGAAGACCCATTAGTGATTATGCTTGCAATAGAGGGATATGACACAATCTAAACGTTAATCCAAAGAAGAAGCTCGTCTAGTAAAGACAACTAGTATCCACCCTTGAGTGCTATCAAGCAGTACTTACCTGGATAGTCGAAGAAAATCAATAAGAACCAGTAGAAGAGTTGAAGATCGTGGAGTTGGTAGAAGGAGATGCATCCAAAACCACCAAGATAGGAATGACTTTGCCTTCAGCAGTAGCAGACGACCTCATATCCTTCTTAAAGGAAAGTCAAGATGTATTTGTCTGGACTCATGAAGACATGCCAGGTATAAATGAAAGTGTAATAAAAAACCGTCTAAATGTTGATCCAAAGAAGAAGCCCGTCTAGCAGAGCCGATGAGTATTCGCCCTTGAGCAAAATAAAGCTATTATGGAAGAAGTATACAAGCTCTTAGCTGCAAGTTTCATTCAAGAAGTCTATTACCCAAAATGGTTGGCTAATGTTGTCATGGTAAAAAAGTTGAATGAGAAATATAAGATGTTTGTTGATTTCACAAATCTTAACCAAGCATGCCCAAAAGACAGCTTCCCCCTGCCAAGGATCATCTAGTTAGTTGATTTAATGGCAGGACATAAAATGCTAACATTTATGGATGCCTTTTCAGGATACAACCAAATTTGCATAAGCAAAGAAGACTAGGAGAAAATGACGTTTATCATAAGCCAATGGCTTTATTACTACAAAGTGATGCCCTTTAGGCTAAAGAATGCTAGAGCTACATACCAAAGATTGGTAAACAAAATGTTCAATAAGAAAATAGGGTGGTATGTAGAAGTCTATGTCGATGATACGCTCATCAAAAGCAAGACAAACATAGAACATCTAGACGACCTAAGAGAGACCTTCGACACACTCCAAAAGTACAAGATGAAGCTCAATCTAGCGAAATGTGCCTTTGGAGTGTCCATAGGAAAATTCCTTGGATTCATGGTGTTCGAAAGAGGAATAGAAGCCAATCTTGAGAAAGTGAAGGCCATCCTAGAAATGATGTCACTCAAGACTGTGAAAGAAGTTCAAATATTGACGGGACGGGTTGCGCCTTTGAACAAGTTTGTGTCAAAAGCTACAAACAAGTGCTTGCCCTTCTTCAAGACACTCAACCAAGCTTTTGAGTGGACTAAGGAATACAAGACAGCTTTCAAAAACTTGAAGGAGTACCTAACAAGACCACCACTCTCGAGCCCATCAATAAAAACATGGTGCAGTATCTCAGATAGCTGTGAGCTTAGCCTTGATTAGGGAAGAGAACATGGTGCAAAGGCCAGTGTATTACACAAGCCAAGCCTTCCAAGGCTCAAAAGCAAAATACCCTCGTCTAGAGAAGGTATCATTTGAGTTGATTGTGGCATCAAGGAAGCTTCGTCCATACTTCCAAGCACATCCAATCATCGTAATGACGGATCAACCCATCAAGAAGGCCATGAATAAGCCAAACGCAACTGGAAAACTAATGCAATGGGCCCTCGATCTCAGTCAGTTCAACATCAAGTACAAGCCTCGATCAGTAATCAAAGCCCAAGTATTAGTAGATGTTATTGTTGAATCCACTTTTTTAGGTGACAACCAAACACAGTTTTGGATGGTTCACACTGATGGATCATCCGTCAAAGAACTGGGAGGCGTAGGAGTCATCATGATATCTCCTAACAAGGATGTCCTCAAATATGGAGTACAGATTTAATTTCCAACCACAAAAAATAAAGCAGAATATAAGGCAATACTCACTAGCTTAAGACTAGCCAAAGCTCTTGGTGTCAAAAGCTTAGTGGTCAAAAGCAACTCCAAGCTCATCATTAGACAAGTGAACCATGAGTATGAAGTAAAAGAGGAATGGATGCAGAATTTCCAAAGGTTAGCAATCCAGATTGCCAATCATTTTGATGAAATTATGTTTGTCCAAGTGCCAAGGGAGAAGAATTCAGAAACAGATGAAGTTGCTCGAATAGCCTTGTCAAAACAGCAAACTCATGATGAAGGCTTGATGATTGAAATATAAAAAAGCCCAATATCGAAGAGATTCAGGCTCTGCAATTAAAGTCGAAAGGCACTTGGATGACTCCAATCAGGGAAAGTTACCAAAAGATCTTGACGAAGCTAGAAGAACTAGGGCCCGTTCAACGAGATTCACCATTCTCAATGGCCAATTATACAAACAAGGGTATGCACTACCATACCTCAAGTACTTAAACCTAAAAGAAGCAGACTATACACTTAAAGAAGTTCACGAAGGAATCTACGGAAACCACTCGAGTCCAAGGTTGTTGGTAAAAAGGTCATCAGAGCTGAGTATTTTTGGCCAACAATGCAGAAATATGCACACTCCCTGGTGCAGAAATGTGACAAATGCCAACGCTTTGGAAATATTCATAGGATTCTTGCAGAGAATATGACGAGCATTGCCTCATCATGGCCTCATCATGGCCATCTGCAACATGGGGAATAGACATCGTCGGACCACTCCTACAAGGTAAAAAGCAAACTCAATTCTTACTTATTACGATTGATTATTTTACCAAGTGGGTCGAGGCAGAATCCTTGGCCAGGATCACGGAGCCAAAAATCCAGGGTTTTGTCTAGAAAAACATCATTTGCAGGTTCGAAATTCCAAGGATCATCGTCTCTGATAATGGATGGCAATTCGATAACTCCAAATTTAAAGATTATTGCCGTGAGCTAGGAATCAAGAACCACTTCTCCTCCCCTAGACAACCCTAGGCCAACGGATAGATAAAAGTAACAAATTGGACCCTGTTAAAGATCATCAAAATTTGAATTGAGGAGGCAGAGGGTGCATGGCTAGAAGAACTCCCTGGTGTGTTATAGGCATACTAGACGGTAACAAGAACTCCAATAGGAGAAACCCCATTCAAACTAGCTTTTGACACAGAAGCAATCATCCCTGTGGAAGTTAGTTTGTCTAGCCTCAAAAGAGAACCTTTTGACAAAAAGACCAATGACGAAAGCCGCAGGTTAGACCTTGACTATCTGGACAAGGACAAAGATGACGCCCTACAGAGAATGACAAAATACAAGAAAAAAATGACTAAGTATCATGACCAAAGGGTCAAGCTCAAAAGGTTAAATCGTGGAGACTTAGAGCTACAAAGAGTAATAGATGTCACGAAAGACCCAACACAAGGAAAGCTTAATCCAACTTGGGAAGGCCCATACAAGATCGTCAAGTATTCTAGAAGTATTACCTAGAGTCAATTGATGGTAAACAGTTACCTCGACCATGGAATGTAGAACACCTCAAGAGGTATTATTGTTAGTTAAGTAATATTTTTAATTCTCCTACGTCAAACTATTTTGTAAGCAAGAAAGAATAAAGGGACAAGCCTATGGGCACAAGGGGGAGTACGCCTTGGCTGAGTGGATCGGGGTAGAGGAAAGATATTGGAGTCACCACCTAGTTTTGTATCCTAGGAACCATATATATAGCACCTTTACATGGAAGGACTGATCTTACTACCTGGAGTTTAGATACGACTTGGGAAGGTGTTAAGCACACAAGACTGCCCTACCTATGGGTCGGCTTCCACTCATTATGTCTTACGTCTTAATCTTATTAAAGGCATGTTCAACATTGCATTCTAAACTCACACACACACACACTAACATACATCTAAGAATTCAACATGGCATTTTCATCCCAAACCCTAGCATACATCTATTGTGGCAAATCATTTCATCATAAACCCTAGCATACTTTTATCACCTCATATCCAAGGCAAAAAACAAAACATGGTAGAAACACAGAGATGGCAAGATGAAAATAAATATGTGATTACATCTAAACATCAAGAACAACTCACCCAAGCAAAAATATTCATACTCATCATCAAACATATATTCTCGATGCATGTTCATTTGAATGCATGACTTACCTCACTTACCTTGCTACACCACAGCACCCATGCATCAATGCATGATCATATTAATGCATGTTCATGGCATATCAAAGCAAGAAATGGAAAGAAACCCTAATCTAGCACGTTAAGGGCAAACAAAAAATCAAACAGAGAAAAAGAGACTCAAAAGCATAAGAAAGGGTCAAAACAGAGGCATGTTATTGTGAGATACCTTGAAAGTGCCTCTAAAAAAAAGAGAGATTTTTGGAGTGCTTTTTAGGGCACCTCTCTTTTTGGGTAAGTGGGGTCAAGTCGCCACTTATTTTTTTACAAAAAGAAAAAGAAAAAAGAAATATAAAATACATGACTGAATTGTTCTTTTATCATTGATTGAATAAAAAAGAATACATGTTTGATAAATTGAAAATTACATGGCTTTGGGTCCTAGTTACAAACTACCAAAGATACATGGCTTTTTGTCTTATTAGTTACAGTCTACCAAAAAAAAAAAAAAAACAAAAGACAAGGAATAGATCTACCTATCCAAAAGAACTAGATTCAGAGGCTAAGTTACGGAATGAGAAGGTGTTAGACACTCATTCCACCCATACAGAATCTCATCTTCTAGACTCTTATGATCAATGTACCCTTTAATGCATGACATGAATGATATGTTGTGTACACATGACAAATATAATTACACAAATCTATTTATGAATACACCCTCTTCTTTTGAGAAATATTCAGATCTGTGTTGTGATGAAAAATTGATTTTTAGTTTTAAGAAAAATCAGATCTGTTTTTGCTTGTGTAAAAAAATTAGTTTTTGGTGAAAGAAAAATCAAATCTGTTATTTAGACCAAGTAAAATAAATCTCTAGGTTAAAAAATATATCAAATCTGTTTTTTGGGAACAAATTGGTTTTTTTGGGTTTGATAAAAAAACCAGATTTGTTTTTGTGTAATGAGAAAAATTAGATTTGTAGATGATTAAAAAAAAATTAGATTTGATTTTTGTGTGAAATAAAACAAAAAAAAAAAAAACATTGGAAGAGGATTATATTCATAACATCAACCTATGCAACATGCATCAAACGAACAAGACTAGTCATGACTCTTTTTTATTTCAAAATCTGCTATGTTAAACAAAATCATATTTGCATTCAAAGAAAATATAGATCAGTTTTGATTAAAGAAAAATTCAGATTTACATCTAATGAAGATGTAGATCAGTTTTTTATTTAAAGAAAAATTCAGACCTACATCTAATGAAGATGTAGATCAACTTTTTATTACAGAAAAATTCAGACCTACATCTAATGAAGATGTAGATCAGTTTTTTATTACAGAAAAATTCAGACCTACATCTAATGAAGATGTGGATCAGTTTTTTATTACAGAAAAATTCAGACCTACATCTGCTGAAGATGTAGATCAGTTTTTGTTTGAGAAAAAATTCAGATCTACATCTAATGAAGATGTAGATCAGTTTTTCTTTGAGAAAAAATTCAGATCCACATCTAATGAAGATGTAGATCAGTTCTTCTTTGAGAAAAATTTAGATCTAAATCTAATGAAAATGTAGATCCGTTTTTATTTTCAGAAAAAAAAATAGAAGTGATAACATGCAGATTTTTGAAACTAAGAAAGAGATCATAACAATAATAAAAAGAATCAAGAACATGTTTCAACAAAACAAATCAAAAGTTCATGATATGAATATTTGAAACAACTAAACTGAAAGAGATGTATAAACATGCATCATCACAAGAAGAGAAACATAAGAAAAAAGGGTTATAAGAAACAACCTCTCGCATGGAGCACTCTTCTTCTTGAGAGGATATTTTAGGGTTCAAAGAAATTTATGCTATTATCTTTGAAACTTAAAAACCCTAGCTTTAAGAGAGAATATCAATAAGGGGAGTAAAAAATGTGAGAATTTTGAGATCGTAAAAAATTGTCTTTCCTCTAGAGAAAAATGTGCCAAAGAGTGTGCTGAATTTTGAGTGCTTAAAAAATAAGCAACAATGGATATGATGCAAATCAGGACGCATCGTTCTGTTAAAAAGTTGAAAAGGATGTGCCTTATCATCACCCAAAGAAAGTTGGGCCAAAGCCCAAAAGAGTGTAATTCGGCACTTTGAAAGTGCCGATTGGCACTCCAAAAGTGCCGAATGGTACTCTTGGACGCTGATCGCATTTTCGTGTTCGGGTGCTTTTTGGACTCATTTTTTAGGTTTTCTTGAGTCGGGCCTTGCACTTAGATGTGTTTTCAATCCGTATTCTAAGATTTTTATCTATTTTCTGGATAATTTAGGTCTTTTCGGCAACAATTATCTTGTAGATAAATATTTCAAAATAAATTTTGATAAAGTTCATATTATCCATAATTTTATTCTTATCCAATCATCCACTTTATTCCTATGCAAGCAACCCTATTTTAAACACTAATTATCAACCAATCACAAAATTATTTAATTAATTTTAATTGTTTAACCAATCAGAATTAAATTAAATTAATCATGTGTGGTCTACTCTACCTAGACACAATGCATGCTAACCATGCAAACTTGATCATGTGATATCTTTTGATTTGACGATCAGATTTGGAAACCGGACATACCATCGCTACCATTTGAATCTTAAGATCATTTTATGATATGCAATGAATGAATTAATGCATGTAATGCAATCATGATTTTTGGGGTACATGGATGGTCATTCCAGTCATCTTCCTTGATTAAATCATGGGTGCAAAATCGAGTGTCTACAGAATGCCTTTCATTGACAAAGCTTGTAAAGTGAATGTCAATGTAAAATAAAGACATTGATTTTAATGGCCATGATTTAATTGAGGTTGAATTTTCAAAGATTACCTAGCCTTCGAACCTAAAACTTTGGAGCATAGTGTTAGGATATATGTGATTCATGTTAGGAACATATGTCGTCATGTATTGGCTTATCCTTTGACAAAACGCACGTTACTTGTAATTGGGTAGATCTGGGATGTGTTTAATGCTTCAAGGAACAATGTTTCAAGTTCAAGTGTTAAAACCATGCAAGTCTGTTCAAGAATCAAGTGATGAAGTGCTAGTTTTTAAAGCTCGATAGCTAGTATCTATTGAGGTTTAAAAAACTGTTTTAACCCGATTCCTGACAGCTACTTGACAGATAGGGTATCTATCGAGATTTATGAAAATCAGATTTTTAGCTCTGATTTCATTCCAATCTGTAAGTATGTGTTTAGACTTTCTTTTTTCACAACCCTAAACATATATAAGGATTATTTTAAGGGCCATCACAGTGAGCACAGTTGCACGAGTGTGAAGCAAAGTGGTGTTCATGCAAATTGTGACCGGAAACCTAATTTGCCCTAGTTCTTATTGCTCTTGAAGAAGCTGCTGTGTTTGTGCACTGTAGGGTTTTGTGACCAAGGAGTTTCGTGATCTTCATCGTGTGATAAACTAAAGAACTTTGCAGCCAACATCTTTCTCAAGTTGCTGATTAAGTCGTGTACTAGGATCCATGCATCTATTGGTTAGTCACGTACTGGAAGCCGTACATTAAAAGGAGAGATTGTTACTATAGAACAAGTCCAATTGAATATTGAGGTAAGAGTTCAACTGTAGGTTGGTATAAGGTACTGGGATTCCTTTACTTGTAACCGCTTGTTGTAATAATAGTGAATTCTTGGGAGTGGTGACCTTAAAATCACCCAGTGGGGTTTTTGTCTTGGAGGTTCTCCCCATTCGTAAACAAATCACCTTGTTAACTTTATTTTTCTGCTTCATTTTATTTTTATTGGTGATTTGTTTGTGTTGCCACGTATATTGCATGTTAATTTGATTAATTAATAAACTTGACTAATTAATCAATTAATTTATTTCAAGGAGTCAATACATTCTTGGCCTATCAAGTGGTATCAGAGCAGACACATTCTGATTAAGGTTTAATCTTTGCTGTGTGATCCATTGACCCCTATTTGTCATGGATTGAGGATAGTCACTCATTGTAACTCCTTTATTGATGGTACTAACTATGCATACTGGAAAGTATGCATGAGAGCGTTCTTGCAGTCTTTAGATGAGAAATTGTGGCAAGCTATGGAGATAGGCTAGACCAAGCCGAAGGAAGCACCGGCCGATTGGCATGATCCTAAGATCAAGGCGGCAAACTTCAACAACAGGGCATTGAATGCTTTGTTCAGTGCGTTCACGAATGAGGAATTCAAGAAGATATCATCTATAGAAACTGCTAAGGAAACATGGACCATTCTCCAGAAAACCTATGAGGGAACCAAGGCTGTTAAGGACTCAAAGGTTTAAAGGCTCATTATGAGCTTCGAAGAGATCAAGATGTAGGAGGATGAGTCATTTGATGAGTTCTATGCCAAACTCAAGGACACAGTGAACTCAACTTTGAATCTTGGAGAGACCATTCCCAAACCCAAGATTGTGAGAAAGGTATTCAGATCTCTGCCCGAGAGATTTCATGCCAAGATCACTGCTATTGAGGAATCAAAGGACATAGAAAAAATTCTTTCGACGGAGCTGGTTAGCAATCTGCAGACCTATGAGTTGAGTTTCACAAGGATTGGGAAATCAAGTAAGGGTAAGAGCATGGCACTAAAGGACAAGAATAGTGATACGGATGAGTCTTCAAATGATGAAGATTCTAAAATGAAGTCCTACATCACAAAGCAATTCAAGAAGTTCATGAAGAATGTTAATGCGAAGGGCTTTGACAGGAACCGTAAGCAAGCTAGTCCTTCTCAGTCTAAGAGCCAAGATAGAGGGAAGAAGGATGCTAGGGATGGCAGTTAGTACACTGTTCCCTCAGGACCCAAGTGTTTCGGGTGTCTAGGCTTCGGTCACATGAAACAAGAATGCCCTACTTATCTCAAGTCTATCGGGAAGAGCAAGGCA
This sequence comes from Castanea mollissima, assembly GCA_014183005.1. Taxonomy (NCBI): domain Eukaryota; kingdom Viridiplantae; phylum Streptophyta; class Magnoliopsida; order Fagales; family Fagaceae; genus Castanea; species Castanea mollissima. The sequence goes on along the minus strand of JACAVU010000001.1, from coordinate 40,838,661 downwards.
CTTGCTGCTACTTTGAGCGGCACTGAACCTGAGGATGATTTTGAAAATTAGGATAACGGAATCCTAAACACCTTCACCGCCACTATCAATCCTACTAAGGGGATTGTAGAAGATGTGGATGAAGAAGAGGACTTGGTGGAGTCAAAGTTTGAGAAGATGAATGAACAAGATAACATCCACACTGCTTATGCAAAGTTATACAAGGTCTCCGAAAAGTATGAGAAGTTGTATAGATTAGCCACCAAGAAGCTCAGTGATGAGGAGCTCAAACGAGAAGATATCTCCACAAAATTTGATGAAGCCAATCAGACTATTGGAGCATTGAGGTTTGAGAACAATTTCTTGGCTGAGAAGACCAAGAAGCTTAAAGTGGAGATCAAGTCAAAGCTCAATTGGAGAAGACCTCAAGTGCAAAGCTTGATGAGATGTTCAACCTTCACAAATTTGCTTCTTATCGAATCGGTTTAGGGTATGATTTCTCTTCTCCTAATATTGCTTTTTCTAGTACTATTGTTTTTATTTCTCATGCTAATAATGTTGAATGTGAAAATAATGATGTTAAAACTGTGATAGCTAGTGAGAACATAGATAAGAGTAAATCTATCTTAGGAGCACCCACTAAGTTTGCTAAGAAAAAAATCAAAAACCTTAGGGCTAAGAAGAGTAATGCTCATAAGTTCAAATAGAAGAAGCAGAATCTCTATCATCATTGTGGAGCATCCGGACATACTCGACCTAATTGCTATAAGTGGCTAGCCACTCAATAGAGCAACAACATGATCTCATCGGGAAACCTGAATCAGTTTTCATCCTCTCTTGCTCCTCTTGGAGATCTCCTCAAAGCCCTAATGTTCTTTTCGAACTTGAACGGTTGCAATTCTTCCCCCTCTCCGCTGGTTCAAGAGTTCACTAAAAGGAAAGGTTATTCCAAGGTGTAGAAGGAAAAAGACTCTAAGTGATTTAGTCACTTTTCGCTCTCTCCCTCTAGTTTTTGTGTTTGTATTACTTGTGTATTTTGCTTTATTGTTTTGAGTCAGTCTAGTTTTTATGTATTTCTTTGCTTAACATGTTTTTGTTTGTTTGTTTTCAGTTTTGCTTTATTTTTTTTTCAAAAAAAAATTGAAAAATAAAAAAAATACAAAATAATGTGTGTTTGTGTACATTGATACTTGTGTACCTTGAAATGACCAATGGAACAAAGTTTTCTAAACTTTGTGTCTCTTGTAGCTTAGATAAGCATCTCTATGCAAAACTAAGTAAGTGAGATTTGTGGCTCGTGTTTATGATGAGTAAGATTAAGTAATTTTTTATACTTAACCCTTGTATCACTCTTTTTGACGGGAATGACTAGAAAATCCTAAGAGAGAGGCATAAATACCATCTCACCACTGTTGCCCACCAATCATGAAATGACATCTGTATACTTCGCCAATATCTTTCTTAAGTTGGTGATTAAGTCGCGTACTGGAATTTGTGCATCTATTGGTTAGTCATGTACTGGGAGCTGTGCATTAAAAAGAGAGATTATCACTACAGAACAAGTCCAATTGGGTATTGGGGTAAGGGTTCAACTGTAGGTTGGTATAAGGTACTGAGATTCCTTTACTTGTAACCACTTGTTGTGATAATAGTGAATCATCGGGAGTGGTGACCTTAAAATCACCCGGTGGGATTTTTGCCTTGGGGGTTTTCCTCATTCGTAAACAAATCACCTTGTCAACCTTATTTTTCCGCTGCATTTTATTTTAGTTGGTGATTTGTTTGTGCTACCACGCATATTACATGTTAATTTGATTAATTAATAAACTTGGCTAATTAATCAATTAATTTATCACAATAAGTCAATACATTCTTAGCCTATCACATAGAACTAGTGCTTTACCTTTTTGACAAAAAAAAAAAAAAAAAAGAATTGTGAGCACTTGACCTATTTGATAGCTGATGAGTCTGTAAATGATTCTTGACAATTGATGTGACCAAGAGATTTTTCAATCCTGATCTTGATAATGGAGGTGATCAAGAGGCTTTTCAATCTTGGTCTTGAAATAGGAGCTGTCTGCAACCAAGTTCTTTGATCTTGACGAAGGGAATGTTTGCAACTAAGAGACCTTGATCTTGACAAAAGAATTGTCTACGACCTTAATCTTGAAAAAGGAGCTGTTTGTGAACTCAATCTTGACGAAAGGTAATTGTTTGCAACCTCAATCTTGATGAAGGAAATGTTTGCAACAAAGTTCTTGACGAAGGAACTGTCTGTGACCTCGATCTTGATGAAGGAACTGTCTGCGATCTAGATCTTGATGAAAGAAATGTGTGCGATCTCGATCTTAACGAAAGGTAATTGTTTGCAATCTCGATCTTGACGAAAGGTAATTGTCTGTGACCTCAATATTAACGAATAAAATGTCTACGACCAAGTTCTTAAAGAAGGAACTGTCTACGATCTCAATGTTGATGAAAGGTAATTGTCTGCGACCTCGATCTTGACGAAGGAACTGTCTGCGATCTCAATCTTAACGAAGGAGCTATCTGCGACCTCAATCTTGGCAAAGGAGTTGTCTATAATCTCGATCTTGATGAAAGAATTGTCTACGACCTCAATCTTGACAAAGGATTGTCTGCAACCTCAATCTTGACAAAGGAATTGTCTGCGACATCAGTCTTGACAAAGGAGCTGTCTGTGATCTCAATCTTGATGAAACGTAATTGTCTGTGACCTCGATCTTGTTGAAGAAACTGTTTGCGATCTCGATCTTGAAGAATGAGCTATTTGCGACCTCAATCTTGACAAAAGAGTTGTCTGCAATCTTGATCTTGACGAAAGAGTTGTCTACGGCCATATGTTGATGAGGTGTTCATTCGGAAAGCCAAGTTATTTTGTCGGATTTCGTCAACATTGACCTTCCCAATGTCATTCACAAACGGGAATGGGAGTCACTATGTGATGTCCCGGTCACATGTCCTTCCGTGATAATCCAAGAATTCTACTCTAACATGCATAGAATTGATACTTCAGTACCTCTCTTTCATACTTGCGTTCGAGGTATACGCATAGTAGTCACACCGGAGTTAGTATCCAATGTGCTTCGTGTTCCGAGGGTTGCGCATCTTGACTACCCCGATTGTGAGCGTCTACAGACTATGTTCAAAGACAACATGATCTCTACTTTTTGTGAGCACCCAGCTCATTGGGGTGAGCATCAGTCAACATCATGTCAACCTTTTGCTAAAGGTCTTAGATTCTTGAACATGGTGATGACTTTTGTATTGTATCCTCTCTCTCACTACAACTCCATTATAGAGTCTCGTTCTTGTTTTCTGTTGTCCCTTCTTGAGGATATTTCTTTAGATTTTCCTTCACACTTCATTATTTCTATCATAGATGTGTATAGGGATACAACGATGAGCTCATCTTTCCTTCTGCTACCATGCAAATCTTATGCCATTTTTTTTTTCGCTCTTTCGACCACTTCTTCGTTATGTGTGACATTGACTATGCTACCGTTAAACGGAGCGAGGTGCAGTTTCGTTCGAGGTGGTCCGGTTTGGCAGCTCCTCCCACTCCTTCGGCTCCTTCTACCTCCGCTCCCTCTTCTTCAGCGGGAGGTGTGACTTTGGATGTGATCATGGCGCAACTTCAGCGCATGGATACTCGCCTTGATACACTTTCTACGGAGTTATATCAGGTGAACACCCGTGTTGGCCGTATTGCAGACAATAGGCTCGCCTTGGTGGTTTTGTGGAGTCTCCCTCTCCTCCTCTCGAGGCATCCGAGACACCTGCTGATGGTTCCGGCAATGATGATGAAGAGGATAGAGATGCTAGCTCTTCTGGTTCTGACAAGATGTCCACTTGACACTCTTACCCTTTGTCACTCGTGACAAAAAAGGGGAGTAGTTTTGGATATGAGAGTAGTCATTCTTAGGGGGAGCGTTAGGATATAGGGATTTTTTGTTAGGGGGAGAGTTTGTTTGTTTTTTAGGGATGCAGTGATGATTACATGTATCTTTTATTTTCTTTCTTGTTGAAGATGCATTATTCTTGTACCTAGGTCTTGTGACCATTTTTACATACATGATGCTTATCTTAGATATATATGTGATGATGTATGTTTTATTTCACCTATCCTTACATGTGTTGTTTCTTTTCTTTCTTTATACACATGCTTCTGATTTTTGTATGCAATCTATTATTTCTGCTTCACATAAAGATACGTTGATGTGTTTTATTTAAAGTTTTTCAAAAATACAAGTTGTCAAAATACTTGCCATAAATTCTCTTCTTGCAAAGTTTTTCAAGAGTTTGTGTTAGGATAGATTTTATTGTATTCAACAAGTGAGCATGAGTGGAGTGTTTTATGACTTCTCTCATATGTTCATTTGTTTGTTGTGGTTTTGTCACAGATTGCCAAAGGGGGAGATTATTAGGACATATGTGGTTCACTTGTTAAGAACATGTCATTCTTTTATGTAATTGGCTAATCCTTTAACAAAACGCACTTTACTTGTATTTGGATAGATCTAGGATATGTTGAATGCGTCAAGAAATATTGTTTCAAGATCAAGTGTTAAAGCCATGCAAGTCTATCCAAGAAATAAGTTGAAGAAGTGCTTGTCATTAAAGCTCGACAACTTCATCTATCGAGCTTTAATAAACTGTTCCATCCCCGAGGCTCGACAGCATCTCGACACCTCTAGCTGTCGAGGTTTAAGAAAAACAGTTTTTCAAATCTGTTTTGATTCCAATCCGTGGATATGTCTTTGGACCTTCTTTTCTCACAATCTTAGACATATAAAAGGATTATTTTAGGGGCCGTCAAAGTAGACACAAGTTGTACAAGCATTGAGCAAAGTTTGTTTAAGCAATTTGTGATCAGAGATAAAGTTTGCTCTAGTTCATCTCTTTGTGAAGAAGTTGCTGTGTCTATGCACCATAGGGTTTTATAACCAAGCATCTTCTTGTTCTTCATTGTGAGGATGAATTGAAGAACTTTGCAGCCAACATCTTTCTCAAGTTGGTGATTGAAGTCGTGTACTAGGATCCGCACAATTGGTTAGTCACGTACTGGGAGCCGTGCATCAAAAGGAGAGATTGTCACTACAGAACAAGTCCAATTGGGTATTGGGGTAAGGGTTCAACTGTAGGTTGGTATAAGATACTGAGATTCCTTTACTTGTAACCGCTTGTTTTGATAATAGTGGATTCTCGGGAGTGTTGATCTTAAAATCACCCGATGGGGTTTTTGCCTTGGAGGTTTTTCCCATTCGTAAACAAATCACCGTGTCAAATTTATTTTCCGCTGCACTTTAGTTTATTGGTGATTTGTTTGTGCTACCATGCATTTGCATGTTAAATTGGTTAATTAATTGAACTTGGCTAATTAATCAATTAATCCATCACAAGGGATTAATATGTTTTTGGCCTATCAAGTGGTATCAGAGCAGGCACACTCTGATTAGGGTTTAATCTCTGTATGTGATCCATTGACCCCTGTTTGTCATGGATAGAGGAAAATCTCTTATTATCCCTCCTTTATTTGATGGGACTAACCATGCATACTGGAAAGTACGCATGAGAGTTTTTTTTGCAATCTCTAAATGAGAAGGTGTGGCAAGTTGTAGAGATTGGCTGGACCAAGCCAAAGGAAGCGCTAGCCGATTGGGATGAGGCTAAGATTAAGGCGGCAAACTTCAACAGCAGGGTATTGAATGCATTATTCACTGTAGTCACAAATGAGGAATTCAAGAAGATATCCTTCACTGAAACTGCAAAGGAAGCATGGACCATCCTCTAGACAACCTATGAGGGAACAAAGGCTGTCAAGGATTCGAAGCTACAGAGGCTCACTACAAGCTTCGAAGAGATAAAGATGGAGGGGGATAAGTCGTTTGATGAGTTATATGCTAAACTCAAGAACATAGTGAACTCTGCCTTTATCTTGGAGAAACTATCCCAGAACCCAAGATTGTGAGAAAAGTGCTCAGATCTCTGTCTGAAAGATTCCATGCCAAGATCACTGCGATTGAGGAATCAAAGGATATTGATAAAATTCCTTTGACAGAGTTGGTTGGAAATCTACAGACCTATGAGTTGGGTTTGTCTAGAATTGGAAAGACGAGCAAGAGCAAGAGTATGGCACTGAAGGCCAAGAGTAGTGAGACAGAAGAGTCTTCAGATGATGAAGATTCTAAGATGAAGTTCTACATCACCAGGCAATTCAAGACAAAGGGAAAAAGGATGCTAGGGATGGCGGTCTGTACAATGTTCCTATAGGACTTAAGTGCTTTAGGTGCCAAGGCTTCGAACACATGAAACAAGAGTGCCAAGAATTTTCTTCTTTTTTCTTTCTTTGGAATTTGATATGATCCTTCTATTTTTCATGATTTATTTTCTTATAATGAAAAGAAAAGAAAAGAAAAAGAAAAAGAAAAAAAAATTTGGGAGTTGACTGAGTTGACTTAGCAACTCAGTCACTTAAGAGTGGGGGTCGAATTTCGGCCCCCCATTCCCTTTGTCTCTCTTTTTTTTTTTTTACTTTTCTCTCTTCTTTCTTCCTGCTTCCATTAACACTATTCATCATCTTCTTCCACTTGATTTTTCTTCTTCACCTCACCATTTTTCTCCAAGAAAAACACTTTTCTAAGCTTTCCAACCTCCCTTATTCATCTCCCTCAATATTTTTCTAGATCCTAGTGTTCTTGAGCACTTTTGCTACACACCCTTTTTTGGTGAAACCCATTTTCAAACCCATCTTTCTTTGCACCAAAATGTCTTCCTCTTTAAATGGATCCTCTTTTCTTACTTTTCATGGCAAGAAATATGATCCCACATTTGATTGGAATGATGGGGAGGGGCTTCTTCAAGACCCCAAGACTTATGCCCCATTCTCACATGGATATCAAGGTGAGATTTTCTTTGGTTTCTTTGTTTGGAAAAAGATTGTTTCATGCTTCATTGGAAATTTGATGGTTAGACATTGTCATTTTGTTGTGTGTTCTTGTTGGAATTTGGGGCATTGCATAATTGATCATGTTGTAATGTTGGCTTTGGAGGACTTTTGAAGTGTTTTTTTTTTTGGGTGTAATTTGGACAATATTGGTGGATTATGGAACTTTGGCAATGTTGGTAATTTGCGATGTGGTTAGAGGAATTTTGTTTGGGTTTTGGGGGCATTGGCATTTTGAAAAATTTGTGTTGTAAGCTTGCATGAACATATTTATGATACATGTGGGAAATTTTGTTGCCATGCGTAAATTTTGTTTTTTGTACATGGCAAAATTTTGTAGGCATGTGTATGGACAAATTTTTGTGGATATGGAAGGATTTTAATGGGCATAAGATTTAGGCTATGGAAAAATTTTGTGATGTTTAATCATGGAAAATTTTGTGGTTGTGCTTTTGGATATGTGGAGATTTATTTGTGCATGGGCATGAACATGTGGGAAAACTTTTTTTTTTTTTATGACTATTTTACGTATGTGGGAAAAGAAATTTTTGATTGTGCATGGTTATGGAAAAAATTTGGTAGTTGTGCATGGGCATGTGAAAAATTTTGTTTGTGGTAAAATTTTGGTGGGCCATTGATTTTTTTTTTTTTGTTGCGGGACATTTTTGAACATGTGATTTTTGTCATGGGAAATTTTTGGACATATGATTTTGGTCATGGACTAATGAGCTAAATTTTTTGTGTTGCAAAGCCTCAAGAGTCGAGGTAGTCTCCAAATGTTATATAGCGTGTGGGAAGCATTGTTTCCTAACATCAAAAATATCATTAATGATGCGGGTTTTGGCACTTTCTTTAAAGCTTTACTAAATCAAGAGACTCACGAATACAAAAACCTTTAGTTACTCCTTGCCTTGGCAGAATGCTTCTGGGACACCACATGTACCTTCCATTTCCTGGACATTGGTGAAGTAATGTTGACACCTCACGACTTTTCAGTCATCACTGGCCTGAAATTAGGTGGTGAGAGAATCCATGTCCATGACTCCCTTACTTCAAATAAAATCAAGAAACTCCTAGGCGTAGTGCCTTCCAAAATGAAGAGTAAAAATGTTCTTTTGTCATGGCTGTGTGAGAACATTTCAAAATGTGATATTGTGGCCAAGGGTACTCGCATGTTCATGCTTCTTTTCATTGGAACTTTCTTGTGCCCAAACCTAGGCAGTACGGTGAATCTGCATTATTTATGGAGCTTGAGAAACATTGTACAAATCAAGAATTATGACTGGGGTGGTATGGCTTATGCTACCCTTTTGCATTTCATGAATCAACTTTCCAGGCGCAGCCTTTCAAGCTTGTGTGGGGATCCATTTGTATGGCATGTGAGGTTTTGAATTTTTGGCTATGTGTGGGTTTTGGAAATGATGTTATGAAACTTTTTTCAGGTCTGGATGTATGAGTACTTTGGAGTTGGTCCTACAATTTGGGAAGAGGTTAATGGTATTTTTCCTAGGTTCCTCCGGTGGTTGCCCAAATAGCATTTATCAGCACCCTCTAGGTGTTCTTTGGAAATTTGGCGCTTAGTGATTGATAATTTGACTGCTGATAATGTGAGTCATTCCCCCCCCCCTTTTTTCATGTGTGTGGGATCTTTCATGTTTAATTATAGTTCGGTCTTTTCTCATTTTGGGTTCCTTTGTGATTTTTCAGATGTGTTTAGATCCTTGGGTTGGATGTGAGGAGTATGCGGAGTGTGAGTGGGCTTTGGAGTTGAATGGCTGCCAGGTATTGTTTGAGTGTGGGCATGAAAGGTATTGGTATCTTGGTGATCAGGTGTTACCCCAAGTTCAACATGCGTATCCTCCTATAACAATTCCAGTTCCTCCTTGTCCCTCCATCTGGTTGGTAGACCATCTAACTAATGAAGAGATTGCTCAAGCTTGTGCAGGCTACATTGTTCCAGGAATAACAGGGACTTATTCTGAATTTGTTCGAACTCATCTACAAGGTTTCTTGGTTGGCATATCGGTACTTCTTTCCCTTTTTGAAGTCAAATTCTCATTTTGTTTACTCCTTTTCCATATTTCTGCTTGGTGACAATATTTACATGTTGGATTTTCAAACTCCATCTTCTAAAAGGGAGGAAGGGGGAGATGAAAAGGAAGAGATCCCTCTCCTCACCATGCTGGTAGCTTTTCTTGTTCTTTCATGGAGACTTATCCTCAATTTTTGACATGACAATATGATGTGATGAATCCCAACGGAACGTATAGTTCCATGCGCTTGAATAGGCCAAGGCACACACCAAACGTTCCTTGGCTCAATCCAGTATGTTCTTGCATGTTTAGTTCTTTGTCCTTATTCCTTCCTAGCTTTTTTTTTATGGCTCAGGATCTGGTAGATTTGTGCTTCAGGTCGATGTTGATCTTGTTGAAGAAAGTATGCGAATAATTGGAGGCTTGCAATCATTGGCTCGTACCCAGTCTTCCCAATATGTGCTCAATGAGGCGAGATGGGTATGCAATGATGCTTTTTGAGTGTCTTTTGCTTGTTCCTTTCTTGATGATGGAATTATCTCTTGATTTTTGTTGACTTTTCAGGTACATCGAATGGAAGCTACTGATTATGCCAGAAGAACTTTGGAGGAAAGGATCAAGAACCTTGAGCTTGAGAACCGTCAGTATGATCCTCAATTTTAGGCAAGCCAAAAAGGAACTATTAAAGGTAGCTCCTCTAGAGGTGGATCGAGGGGGTCTTCTCGCAGGCAGACCCAGAGTCCTAATGATGTTTTATTTGTATTTTTATTTTTCTGCAAAACAAAAGGAAGTGTTCCTTAGACAATCTTGTATTAATTTCCATGTTTTAGCTCTTTGTCCTTGGAATCGCATTGACCATGTAGAAACTTTAACTGAGACAAGTTTAGAATTCACCTAATGAGGTCTTGTGGTACCAACCTAAACTTATCTTGATTGACTCTGATAGAATCTGCACTTACTTGAATGAGATGGAGCCGAATGCCCTCAGTTTAAAAATGAATGCATGGTTTTTTTGGAATTCTTGATGATGATGATTTTTTTTTTTGAAAAGATGGTGATGTTTTTTTTTTTTCCAAAACGAATGAGGCATGGTCTAATGCCCCTAGTTTGGGACATGAACCAATGGTCTTGAAAATTTTAAAAAAACAATGATGCAAATGGTGATTTTTTTTTTTTTTTTGAAAACAAATGGGTTAGGCATATCAGAATGCCCTAGTTTAAAAAAAAAATTAAAAAAAAAATCTTTCAGAGTGTTTAACAGTCTAAAAAAAAGCTCGAGAACGCAAAATTGCATGAATAAGTGATGGTAGAGCTAAGTGCCACTTGGCACTTAAGAAGTGCCATTCAGCACTTTTAGAGTGCCAAATGGCACCTAGTCATGCCCTCACACTTACGTTGTGGTAGGCCGACTCCTCACACCTTTTGGACACGTGTTTTGCGTTTTGGGGATTTTTGAAAAATATTTTATTCATTTATGATCATAAAACACTCTCTTACTTACCTACAAACCCTATGAAACCTATATAACCTGATAAAAAACTAATGTAGCTTATTTTGGCAATCTTCCCTGCAAAAACACCCTGCATATAGGTTAGCAAAACTCAATATTCACACACAAAAGTCATCCATGGCTAGCAATCACAATTTTTCTCATTCAACAGTTCATGATATCAATAGATTGGTTCGTAGCTTTGATTTCAGTACCAAAACCAATTTTACAGCCTACAAATTAGAGGGAATTAAGGCTCTGAGGAATGTCAAAATCAAGTGGGACTTCCTTCGTGCTGTTGTGAAATTCTAAGATCCCAAAGATCATGTGTTTTGGTTTAAAACTGCTAAACTCTGTTTGAAAATTGAAGCAATTTTCACTATCCTAAGCTATGATCCAAGCAAAAAATCTGTAGCGATTTCTTGTGATCCCAGGCATAGAGAATCCTTGTCTAATGCTCTTAGTCTTCCTTCTTCCATTACTAGTAGTATGATTGAAGGACATATGGTAAATCTTCGTGCAGTTGTTTCAAGACTGATTAACAAACGCACTTATGGAATGACCGATAATATGCGGAAAATTTTTGGCTTGGCCTTATGCTTCGTGGGAGATTTTTTGCTTTGCTCTGGAAGGCACAGTTTTGTGGATGCTCGAGTCGTAAACATTGAGTCAGATTAAGGATGGTGATAATCCTGTTTCTCTAATCTTGGTAGAAACTCTTGTAGGATTAGATTCTGTGTTTCGTGGTGGAGAATCTCAAAATTTTCTTAAGAGTCCCTTGACTTTGCAAATATGGCTAATGGAGCGACTAGATATGATTGCTAGGCCTACAATTGGTAATTATGGGCCTAGCAGTTTTCCTAACGGGACTGTCATCAAAATTGAGTGTCAAACTGAGAGTGACTAGGTGAAATTCTTGAGCAAGAAGTCCAGTTCTTCAATTCGATGGGACTGTTTTTGGTGGAAGTGCCCACCCCCTCTACCTTGGTCTCCAGGATCAGATCACATCTTCATTGTTGGATTACGGAGGACCACTTTCTATAAGGCAGATAGACCCTTAAGGCAGTTTCAATATGAACAAGGAATGCCAGGTGGAAAAAGAAGAAGACCTTTCACTCCTGTAGACACAAATCCTACTTCTATAAAGAACATGTTGTTGGGCATAGAGATGGCTGACCGAGTAGACCAGTCTTTTGTCAAGGTTCACTTTCACAAGATGACTACAAAATACTCTAACTAGTTGGTGGACAAGATTGCTGATAAGGAAGCTGAGATGGTTGCTACGAGAAAATAGTTTCTTAGAGATAATCGGGAAAGACATGATGAAGACAACTATGAATTCAGAAGAAGGGACAATGATGACAAAGTACCTAACACAAGAGAAATCAACAATCAGCCAAAAGAGAAAAGACTGAAAACAAAGTGACCTTCTTATTCTTGGCTTTGAACATGTTTATTTTAAATTTGATGTAAAAACTCTTATGTTTAGGAATTATTTAGGACTTGCAGGTTAAGGATTCTGTTTAAGATGAAGGTTTTTGGGGTTTGGTTTTTTTTGGTTTGGTTTAGGGTTTAGGTTCTTGAGGTCTGGTTCGGTTTCAGGTTTTTTTTTTTTATAGGGTTTGGTTTCTTGGATTTTGTGTAATGACACGGTTTAATGGAATTATTTAATTTTTGGAAAATTTTGTTTAATGGGCAAATGGTGGTTTTGGGAAATTGTGATTGGACCAATACATGGTTGCCTACGTACCTTCTTGGTAGAAGGATCATGTCATCATGTAGTTCATTAATTTTTATTTGCCTTAATTTTGGTCAAGGTTGCCCTTCCGGGTTTTCAACCTAGCAAGCTCTCTCACTCTCTTTTTTTCACTCTCCTTTTGCGTAGGTCACCCTTTCGAGTATTCAACCTGCCACTTTTTTTTTTGCTCTAATTTTTGCATAGACCACCCTTTCAAGTTTTCAACCTAGTGAGCTTACTTTTTTTTTAAAGCCCGGGAAGGGAAATTTCAGACGCGGCGTCAATTTACCCCTTAGACGTGGTATTTCTTCAATTGATCCATCTTGGTTGGCTTAATGAAAGGGTTTGCATCTAAGTCCTTCAACCTTACTGCTCCCCCAGAGTATATCTACTTGATAATGTATGGGCCTACCCCATTTTGCTTAAACTTCTCGTTTGCATCTTGAACCAAGGCTCGGATTTCTTTCAATACTAGATCCCCCAACTTCAAATCTAGTGTTCTTACTTTTTTTGTCAAAAGCTTTCCTGAGCCTCCTTTGGTATCCCTGAATGTGATACAGGGCTTTGAGTCTTTTCTCATCTAGCATGCATAACTGGTTATATCTACTTTGCAACCAATCTGCTTCGAGGATTTCACTTTCTAGTACTGTCCTTAGTGAATAGACACCCATTTCAATGGGAAGGATTGTTTACATCCCATACACCAATGAATAAGGAGTGGCTCCTATAGAGGATCGAATTGATGTTCTATACCCCTAAAGTGCATAGGGTAATTGCAAGTGCTAGTCCTTGTACTTTTTTGTGCTTTTCTTCAAAATTTGCCCTATGTTTTTGTTAGCAGCCTCAACTGCTCCTTTAGTCTGAGGACGGTAGGGTAAAGATTTATGGTGCTAAATGTTAAACTGTCGCAACAGTTTTTCTGTTTCTCCTTTAAAATGTAGCTCATTGTCAGAGATAATTTCATGTGGTACCCTATATCTACAGATGATATTGGTCTGAATGAATTGAGAAACTTTCTTTGAATTCAAAACCTTGTATGAGGCAGTTTCTACCTATTTAGTGAAGTAATCAAAGGCTACAAGGATGAATTCATGGCCATTGGATGTAGTTCGGTGAATCTTCACAATAATTTCTATCCCCTAGGTAGAAAACAGCCGGGGTGATGTCATGGTATGTAATGGCATGGGTGGCATATGCTTTAGGTCTTCGTGAACTTGGCGTTGATGGCATTTCTGAACATGAGCCGCATAGTCAGCTTCTATGGTGGTCTAGTAATAGCCTTGTCTCATTATCTTCCTTGATAGCATATGTGCATTCATATGTGGCCCCTAGCTTGATTCATGAACCTCTTCAATTATTCATTGTGCCTCCTTAGCGATTACACAAATGAGATGAATTCCATCATATGGTCTTCTATAAAGCCTTTCACCACAAATAATATAATTAGTGGACAACCTTCGGATGGTCAATTGGTCATTCTTGTCTGCAAATGGTGGGTATGTCCCATCCTTGAGGTATTGTAAGATGTCTAAATACCATTTGCCTTCCCCATTCTTTTCTTCATCTTCTTCTATTGTCATGCAATAAGCTGGTTCCTCTTTTTGTTCCACCATTATCGGTCTTGTTTCATCTTCTTTAGGCCCATCCATCATGGATGCCATTGTTGCTAAAGCATCTACAATCTAATTCTACATCCTTGGCACATATTGGTATTGGACTTTGTGTGGAATTTTAAGGCCCATCTTGCACAAGTTTTTCCATTAAGTACTTCAAAGGATCCATTCTTGCAATGAGCAAGACTTTGTAAGCAAGTATATAATGTCTGAGTTTTCAGGTTGCCCATACAAGTGCTACACATGCCTTTTCTAGTGTTGAATACTTTTCTTCATAAGGCAACATTTTCTTGCTAATGTAGTAGATCGCATTCTCCTTTCTAGTCTCCTTTACAAATTGAGCAAGTAAAGCCCCCATTGCCATAGTTGTAGTGGTAAGATACAACAACAATGACTTTTTAGGTACCGGTGGGACGAGTATTGGTGGTTTCATCAGGTAATTCTTGATCTTCTCAAAGGCTTCTTAGCATTGTTCATTCCACACTATAGGAACCTCATTCTTAAGTAGTCGAAAGATTGGTTCACATGTCATGGTTAGTTGGGCTATGAACCTACTGATGTATTGTATCCTCCCTAGAAATCTTCGAATCTCCTCAGTTCTTGGAGGTTTCATCTCTACAATCGGAAGGTCAGAATATGGAGGTTTTCTCCATATCTTATGGATCCATCTTAATCTGATTGTACCCCAAAAATCCGTCCATAAATAATAGTAAGGCATGACCTGCAGTATTGTTAACCAGAATGTCAATGTGAGGCAAAGGAAAGTCATTTTTTGGGCTGGCCTTATTTAAATCTAAAAAATCTACACACATTTTGACTTTCCCATCCTTCTTTGGTAACGGAACAATGTTCTTGGCAAGGGCAACTGCCTCGACGGTCTTAAACTTCTTAGCAAAAGTGACTGACTTGACGGTCTTAATCTTCTTCACGAAGTCCTCCATGGGGTGGGCAGCTTCCTCCCATGCCCAGTTCTTCATCTTAGTAGTGGCCTCAATGATGGCAGGTGGCTCCCAATAAGTTCCTTCTTCCTTCAGCATTAGTACTGCGGGGTCTTCATCCATATAATCTGTGGCTTCATCATCAATTTCCATGCTAATAGGCTTGTCGGTCACAAAATGTGGAGGTTTGAAGTGTCTCCCCCCTTGTGATGTGGACAATTTTTGTTGGGTCATTTGGATAGGGATCTTGGGATTCAAAGTGACTCCCCCCATTTGTGGGTATTGGGTTGTTTGATTGGGGTTTGAAGTGTCTTCTCTCGTTTATGGGTGCTTGGTAGTTTGATTGGGGTTTGAAGTATCTTGTAGGTCGAATATGGGATTATGATGTTATAGCAGCGGAGTTTCTTCTATGCTTACGGTACTCTTGGATGTCAATCGCACTTTCGTGTTCAGGTGCATTTTGGACTCTTTTTTTAGGTTTTCTTAAGCCAGGCCTTGCACTTAGATGTGTTTTCAATCCGTATTCTAAGATTTTTATCTCTTTTCAGGATAATTCAGGTCTTTTCAGCAATAATTATCTTGTAGATAAATATTCCAAAATAAATTTTGATAAAGTTAAGATTATCCACAATTTTATTGTTATCCAATTATCCCCTAAGAACCCTAACCCAAAAACCAAAAATGCAGAAAACAAAGCAAGACTTAAAATAACAAATATAACAACCTAAACATGCTTTAAACAGAAAAACTATGAAAACCTAAACTAACAAGCATATTAAAACATAAACAAAGAAAGAAAACAAATAGAAAACAAAATCAAAACAAAGAAATGAAAAGAAAACATTAGAACTAAATACCTCAAACACAAAGCTTTTCAAACTTGATTTTGATAATTTCCCTCAGTCAAATTAATTCACAATCAAACAAAATTGATTAGTAAAATTCAAAACACAAAGATCAAGACCAGAAAATGTTCCAATCAAAAGCAAATTGACTTGAGGATGTTTTGTGAAAAACTCCCTCTTTGATTCAGTATTTCTAGTGAATCTTAGGTTATCCCTTAGGATTTTCTGTGTCTTTTGAAAAGGTACCCTATATGGCTTTTTATATTGAGAAAATAAGGTTTAGCATGGCTCCCAGACGATGTGAGATTCGTTCCAAACCTCAGTTTTAATATAGAAAACTTGTCTCTCATAGTTTCTGGAACCCTAGCATGCATATGCATGCCCATGTACGCGTACGCATGCCCATGTACGCGTACGCATGCATAAAGCTTGTGTACGCGAATCTAGAGCATGCGTACGCATATGTGTGTTTGCATACGCATGCCCTAAGGTTTCCATGGCCATTATTTTCCAAAAAAACTTTATTTCATCTCATGAAAGAATTATATTTTCTATAAAAACATTCCTCAAGTCAATTGATGTCTGATCAGGCCCTAAACCAACCTTGGGCTTCAGAATTTTACCATCATTGGGGAACAGAGGCCCAAATCTTAAGAGGTACAAAATGCAGTATCTACAAAGCTCCCTCAAATGAATAAATGTATTTTCTTGAAAAACATTATGTCGACTTCACCAAGGTCAAGTTTCCAAATATGAGATTCATCGAAATCCAAATGAGCAAAACCATGTAGATGATAGAAGTCCTTAATAAAGGAAAAAGGTCACATAAGGTTAAATTCAAATAAGTACAATAACAATGACGAGCAAATTCTCAACATGAGAGTAAGTCATTTTGATTAAATTCATATGGTTAGAAACTGTACAATCATATGACGATCAAATTCTTAATGCAAGAGTAAGTTATATGATTAAATTCACAAGGTTAAAAACCAACAAGTACAATCATTATAATGATCAAATTTTTAAAGCAAGAGTAAGTCATATGATTACATTCACAAGGTTAAAAACTGACAAGTACAATCATTATAACGATCAAATTCTTAAAGTAAGAGTAAGTCATATAATTAAATTCTCAAGGTTAGAAACCGACGAGAATAATCATTATGACGATCAAATTCTTAATGCAAGAGTAAGTCATATGATTAAATTCACAAGGTTAAAAACTGATGGGTACAATCATTATAACAATCAAATTCTTAAAGCAAGAGTAAGTCATATGATTAAATTCACAAGGTTAAAAACCAACGAGTACAATCATTATGGCGATCGTGCTCTTAAAGCAAGAACAAGTCATGTGACTAAATTCATAAGATTGTAAATCCACAAACATAGTTATTTTGACGATTAAATTCTTAGAACAAGAATAAGTCATATGACTAAATTTGCAAGGTCAACAAGTACAATTGTCATAAAGCGAGAGTAACTCATGTCTGGTTAATTTCTTAAGGTTAAAAACAAGCGAATATAATCATGATGACAATTAAATTCCTAACGTCAGGATAAGTCATTTTGATAAAAATTCGTAAAGTTGAAAACCAACACATTAACTCAGGCTGATGGCCAAAGTCTCATCAAATGAGCAAATGTCATATGATCAAAGCTCACAAGGGTTAAAACCAAGGAGCAAAATCATATTGATGATCTAAACCTGCAAAAGGTGAGACACATAACCAAACGCATAAGTATAAAAACTGACGAGCATTGCAACAACGATGAGATTCTCAGAGAAGTCATCAATAAAGCATGCAATAAACAACGTCAGTAAATCAAAAGTATTCCCTAGAATACGAGCATGCAAAGCTCCAAATTGTTCAGAAAAAATAGAAACAAGAGAAATTGTTTCAAACTAAACTCATCAAAACAAGGACGAGAACCAACCCAAAAACAAGGGAAAATTAAAAATAAAGCAAAAATTAAAAATTCAAACAGCAGGGTCAGCGGCATCAGGGTCAGCAACTTGATCAACAGGAGGGTCAACAGGGGATCTGTCCAAAGGACAACTCGGGCATCTTCAAGACCTTCTCCCTCGCCTCCTCCTTCTACTTGCCCATCAAAAACTCTCTGTGTCACCAATTGAATCTCCTCATCCTTTTTTATGATAAGCATCCTCTTAGTCCTCAACTGGTCAAAAACATCTTTCAACTTGGCTTTGGCCTCACTCACTTGATCCATACCTTTGACCAGGTCCTTCCACAGCCTTGAATCCTCGGCCTCAACTACTTCTGCCCTAAAGATGGCCACCGCGACCCTCTTCTCCATTGTAAGATAGTCAGTCGTCAGGCACAATGACTCCCCAAGAAGTAAAGAAGAACAGATGCATACATATAAAATTATTTAAGAAAAACTCACCAGCATAAGCTTGTGGACATGACAACTAACAAACTCATAAGAAGGAACAGAAGACCAAGCCTTAAGCTCGTTGATAGTGATGATTTCTACAGGCCGTCAATGAATTAAGGAGGCTGACGGGAGTATGCAACCCGTCAACCAAGTCTCATTAGGATGCCTCCTTTTGACATTCGTGGCCATACCCCTTACGTAGCGACGTTAGGCTGACGGATAATGCTGACGAGTCAGGGGCTGACGACCTTGGTTGTAAGGGTCCTTGGCTGACGTTTTTTGTGGAGACATACATAGGCTGAAGACAGTGGAGGAGGTACACGTGGGCTGACGACCTTGGCAGGTAAAAGCTGAAGGAGTAATCCAACCTTCATTCTTAGCCTATCTTGACTTCTACATACGTGAATATAAGGAAAGTTCTTGCGCTACACGTTCGACTTTAGTCAAGAAGATTCCTATAAGGAAAGGGCTCTATATAATAGGCAAAGATCCACGAATTACTCTTTTAAAAGGAAAGTACTTCTTCATCAAGGCGTTTATTTCGGCCCCATACCACTATATATACCCCAAAACCCTCATGACCCAAAGGTACGCACAATTATCTCAACTCTTGCACTCTAGGGTTGCTGAAAAGACTCTAACTTGATCGTCGGAGGGTTTTTGGCCGGCACCACACCGGTGCTCTCTGTCCGATCATCTATTTGCTCTTCGCAGGTGTTGCTTCGATTTGAGGAGTATTCACAGCTTACTAGTGATTTCTTCGGCATCATCAGTTGGCGCCGTCTGTGGGAACAACATTTTCGAGTATCTCAGCCGTGCTCTATTCCTGAGACAAAAAGTTGCATGGTACTCACTCGATCGATGGCAACAAACAACAACCTAGGCGATGAATCACACGCTGCAGCTTTAGAGAGGCAGGTCCAAACGCTTGCAGCGGCGGTTGAGCGCCTCACCAAGCAGAACCATGATCTAGAGGAACAGTTGCGACAAAGGACTACACACCCGAGTGCACCAGAGGAAGACCAGGAAGACGCTAGTCCGGAAGGAAGCAACGCGGAAGGACCTGAGGGTAGCAACGCCCCGACCAGACCGGAACGACAAGAGACCAACCGACCATCCGTCTCGGATGCCATGCCAACCCACATCGCTGCTGAGATGCAGGAAATGAGGGAACGTATGGACGTAATGATGAACGCCCTTAGAGGACGAGTATCTAGCAACCTGGATGACCTAGTCCACAGCACGGATTCACCTTTCACAGCGCTTGTGAATTCATGCCCTTTTCCTCCAAAATTCCGTATGCCACACATGGAGAATTACGACGGATCCAAGGACCCGTTGGACCACTTAGAATCCTTCAGAACCCTAATGCATCTTCAGGGCGTACCGGACGAAATCATGTGCAGGGCTTTTCTCACCACCTTGAAAGGGCCTGCGAGGGATTGGTATAGCAGGCTGACGCCTAATTCCATTGGCACTTTTAAGGAACTAGGCGCACAGTTCGTATCACACTTTATTGGAAGTCACCGACGCAAGAGGTCTACTGCGTGTATACTGAGTATTAAGCAACGAGAAGACGAGACATTAAGGTCATATATAGCCCGCTTTAACAAAGAATCCCTCTCGATAGACAAGGCAGATGACAAGATACTTGTGGCAGCATTCATGAACGGGCTACAAAATGGTAAGTTCTTGTTCTCTCTATGCAAAAATGACCCAAAGACTATGTCCGATGTACATTATAGGGCGACGAAGTACATGAATACAGAGGATGCCTTGCTCGCCCGAGAAGACGAGCCCAGAAAAAGGGAGAGACAGGAAGATGCACAACCAGATAGAGGACAAAAAAGGGGGAGAACCAGAGAGCGACGAGATGATCGGCGACCCAAGCCGCCTACAGGATAATTCACGAACTTCACTCCCCTAAATGCGCCCATCGACCAGGTGCTAATGCAGATTAAAGATGAGGAAACTTTGGCCTTTCCTGGCAAACTGAAGGGAGATCCCAACAGGAGACCAAGGGATAAATACTGCTGTTTTCATCAAGACCACGGCCATGACACCGCCGATTGCTACGACTTGAAACATCAAATAGAAGCTCTCATTAGGCGAGGAAGGTTACAGAGGTTCGTCAACAAAGAGACGGCGGACCCGTCACAAAATCAAGCCCCTCGGCGAGACAATGATTGCCCCAGGCAACCCGTAGGAGACATAAGGATGATTGTAGGAGGCACCATAAGGGCCGGATCTTCCAAGAAAGCCCGAAAGACATACATCAGAACGGTCCAGAACGTCCAGTCGGCAAGTCCCACGCTTGAAAGGTCACGGACTGACGATCCCCCCATTGAATTCTCAGAAGTAGACGCCCGGCGCCTTCATCATCCCCACGACGACGCTTTGGTCGTCACCATACGGGCAGGAGACTACAACATACACCGAGTTCTTGTAGACAACGGTAGTTCAGCAGACATCCTTTACTATCCCGCTTTCCAACAGATGGGAATTGAAAAGGAACGACTAATTCCGGCTAATGCCCCGCTCATTGGCTTTGGAGGGGCGAGGGTACATCCACTTGGCATTGTCACTTTAGCGGTAACCATTGGAGACTACCCACAGCAGGTCACCCGGAACGTAACATTCCTGGTAGTTGATTGCTCGTCGGCTTACAATGCCATCATAGGACGTCCGACCCTCAACTCATGGAAAGCCGTAACCTCGACATACCATTTGATGATAAAATTCCCTACTGATCATGGAATTGGAGAATTGAGAGGAAATCAGGTATCCGCACGAGAATGTTACGTGGCCATGATGGAGATGGACAATCACATTCAAGCCATGAATATAGAGGAACGTCGGGTGGCGACAGAGCCTGTCGAGAGACTCGAAGACGTACCTCTCGATGAAGCCCACCCGGAGCGAACGACAAAAATCGGCACCCTGGCCGATCCTGCGATACGTCAAAAACTTGCAACTTTCTTAAAAGAAAACAAAGACGTGTTCACATGGAGTCACGAAGACATGCCAGGAATTGACCCGTCAGTCATGGTGCACAGGTTGAACATGTCACCATCTTTCCTCCCCGTCTGACAGAAGAAAAGAACCTTTGCCCAAGAAAGAGATCAAGCAATAGCAGAAGAAGTCCGCAAACTGCAAGAAGCTGGATTTATCAGGGAAGTGTATTACCCCGATTGGTTGGTGAACGTCGTGATGGTCAAAAAGAACAACAGGAAATGGAGGATGTGCGTCCACTTCATGGACTTAAACAAAGCATGCCCCAAAGATAGCTACCCCCTCCCGCGGGTCGACATCCTGGTGGATTCTACGGCCAAACATCAGCTGCTGAGCTTCATGGACGCATTTTCTGGGTATAACCAAATCCGAATGGACGAAGCCGATCAAGAGAAGACTTTGTTCGTAACAAGCTAAGGCCTCTTTTGCTACAAGGTCATGCCCTTCGGCCTGAAAAACGCTGGCACAACCTATCAGAGGCTCATGAACAAGATGTTTGCACGACAGATTGGAAGGAACGTCCAGGTGTATGTCGACGACATGCTGGTCAAAAGTCAAAGGGAAGAAGCTCATCTGGAGGATCTTAAGGAAACATTTGATACTCTTCGCTCCTACAACATGAAGCTCAACCCAAGCAAGTGTGCCTTTGGAGTGACGGCAGGGAAGTTCTTAGGGTACATGGTATCCTAAAGAGGGATCGAGGCCAACCCGGACAAGATTCAGGCCATTATGGGGATGGCCCCTCCTAAAAATATCAAGGAAGTACAAAGCCTCAATGGCAGGGTCGCCGCGCTTAGTAGATTTGTGTCGAAGGCTGCAGATAGATGTCTACCTTTTTTCCGAACATTGAAAAAATCCTTGAATGGACTGCCGAGTGTCAACAAGCGTTCGAAGATCTAAAGGTCTACCTCTCTTCGCCGCCCTTGCTAAGCCCCTCGCAACCAAGAGAAGAACTGTTCCTCTATCTAGCCGTTTCCCCAGCAGCTGTCAGTGCGGCCTTAATTAGAGAAGACGACAAGGTCCAACTACCCGTGTACTACACGAGCAAGGCATTGCATGGTGCAGAAGAGAGATATCCCCCCATGGAAAAACTTACCTTCGCTTTGGTTACAGCGGCCCGTAAGCTCAAGCCATATTTCTAAGCCCATACAATAGTCGTCCTAACTGACAAACCTTTACGGCGAGCAATGGGCAGCCCGGCGGCTGCCGGACGAATGGCGTTGTGGTCGGTAGAACTAAGCGAATTTGATATACAATATCACCCCCACGTTGCCATCAAGGGACAAGCGGTGGCCGACTTCATTGCGGAGTTCACCAGCGCGGAAGGCGAAGAGGAAAAGAATCCCCAATGGAGCATTTTCACTGACGGGTCGTCCAATAAGAAGGCTGGCGGGGTAGGGGTCGTGCTTAAATCTCCGGAAGGCGACGAGCTCAAATGTATGATTCGCCTCAATTTTCCTACAACTAACAATGAAGCTGAATACGAAGCCCTGATAGCAAGTTTAGACCTTGCTCAAGTTGTAGGGGCCACAGACGTGGTTGTTCACTGCGAATCCCAAGTCGTCACAAGCCAGGTAAACGGCGAGTACGAGTGCAAGGGTGAAAGAATGAAAAAGTACTGGGAGCAAGCGAAAAAGAGGATAGATGGGCTGCAAGCCAAAATAGTCCAAATTCCAAGAGGAGAAAATGAACATGCCGACTGAATTTCCAAAGCCGCATCTGCGGAACCTATGACCACCATTGACAAGGTACCTTCTTTTACTCGGTCCTCATCGTTAATTGACGTTGTCAGCATACAGGAAATTGGTTCCGAAAACAATTGGACCACGCCCTTGATCTCCTACCTAAAAGATGGCACGTTGCCTGATGAGAAGGAGGCTGCCAGGAAGCTGAAGGTCCGGTCTGCACGGTTTGTCTTGATAAAGGACGTCCTCTACAAAAGGGGCTTTTCTCGACCATACCTAAGGTGCGTAGACCCCGAAGAAGCAAGCTATGTTATGAGAGAAGTACACGAGGGGATATGCGGCAATCACTCTAGATCACGGTCATTGGTACAAAAGTTTATTCGGGCCAGATACTATTGGCCGACAATGCAAAACGACGCTCAGGTTTATGTGAGAGCTTGCGACAAGTGTCAAAGGTTCAGCAACATCATTCGGCAACCGGCGGAAGAATTGACCCCCATAACCGCCCCATGGCCATTCGCCCAATGGGGGTTGGACATCATGGGACCATTCCCGATGGCAGCAAGGCAGCTGAAGTTCCTCGTCGTTGGCATCGATTACTTCACCAAATGGGTTGAAGCTGAAGCCCTAGCCACAATCACTGAAAAGAATATAAGGGGTTTTGTATGGAGAAACATTGTTTGTAGGTATGGGATTCCAAGAGTCTTAATTTCGAACAATGGTAAACAATTTGACAACGACTCCTTCCGAGCCTTCTGTTCAGAGCTAGGAATCAAGAACCATTATTCCTCCCCAGCCCATCCTTAGGCAAACGAACAAGTGGAAGTCACCAACCGATCCTTGCTTCGAATCATCAAGACTCGGCTCGAGGAGGCAAAGGGCGTATGGCCTGAGATGCTACCCAGCGTGTTATGGGCATACAGAACGACAATACGAACCCCTACAAGAGAAACCCCTTTCCAGCTGACATACGGAAGTGAAGCGGTCATTCCAGCCGAGATAGGACTCACAAGTTATAGGGTGGACAATCACGACGAGGGAAGAAATGATCAAGAGCTTCGTTTACAACTGGATCTAATTGACGAAGTAAGGGCGGTGGCTGAGCAGAGACTCGCACGATACCAGGACCTCGTAAGCAAGCACTACAACTCTTGAGTCAAGCACCGAGACTTCAAAGTCGGAGATCTTGTTTTAAGGAAAGTAATGGGCGTAGCCAGAGATCCCACACAAGGAAAGCTCGGCCCTAACTGGGAAGGACCCTACAAGATCGTATCATGGCTAAGAAAGGGCACCTATCACCTAGAGACTCTTGACAGGCAGAAACTACGACACCCATGGAACGCCGAGCATCTCAGAAAGTACTACCAGTAGAAGATAGCAAGCAGAACGTCACTCCTCATTACCAGTTTATGATCTTTAATTATTTGTCTTAGCTTATTCCTGTCTACAGTATATTTTAAGTCCAAAGGGCTGAAAGTTTATTTTTTCCTTTTTGAACAAAATTTTACTTATGCATTCATCATAATAAGAGGAGGTTCATTCAGAAAACGACTAGTAAATTTTTCATGTCTTGAAGAAAACAGCAAATCCTCTACAACTAAGTCCACAAGTTGGACAATCTTATGACCAAGTTCACAAAGTGGACGACCTACTTTGAAGTTCATAAAGTGGACGGCCTACTTCTAAGTCCACAAAGTGGACGGCCTACTTTTATGTCCACAAAGTGGACGACCTACTAATAAGTTCACAAAGTGGACGATCTATTTCTAAGTCCACAAAGTGGACGGCCTACATTTAAGTCCACAAAGTGGACGACCTACTAATAAGTTCACAAAGTGGACGATCTATTTCTAAGTCCACAAAGTGGACGGCCTACTTTTAAATCCACAAAGTGGATGACCTATTTCTAAGTCCACAAAGTGGACAACCCTATGGTTAAGTCCACCAAGTGGACGGCCTCATGAACAAATCCACAAAGTGGACGGCCCTATGGTCAAGTCCACAAAGGGGATGACTTGCACCTGTCCATAAAGTGGACGTCTCCATGAATAAGTCCACGAGATGGATGACCTTACACCTGAAATCCACGGGGTGGACGACCTCATTGCCAGGTATGGGGCCTCATCACTAAGTGTATAAGATGTACAAGGGCAATGAAATGACGATCTGTTCCCTCTTGAACTCGTCATCTTGCCATGATGCAACAAAGTGACGGTGTTATGTTCAAAGTGACGGCATAATAAGTTAGCTAAGTTGACGGCATTGTTCGTGGAAATGATGGGCGTATAGCCAAATAGATACATCGAACTAGACTAGCAAACAAAAGAAGAGCTGACGCCGTTAGGAAATTAACAGGCATACAATTAAGTTTTATCCAACGACGTCACCCGCGAAACTGACGGAATGATAATAAATGACACTAAGTTTTTAAGAAAAAGAAACTGACGCCATCATCAGTTCAACAAAATTGAATTGAAAGAAAAAAATGCCGTCACAAATAAACTGAGGAGCTCATATAATTTTGACTTGGGATAAAAAACACACATACTTGAAGTATAAAATGACATTAAAATTAACATGGACGATGTCTTTACAAAAACCCAGAAAAATGGGCGTCAAGTACTACAAGTTCGTCTACACTTTTTCTTAAATAAAAAAAAGGGGGAGAGAAAAAGAAAATTTTGAGTTCATTGAAGGGTCTCAAGGTCTTCCATCGTCTTCGACAGTAAAAGGCTGGGTGCAGGAGAGAGAAGGGCTGACGGCATTTTGGTCGTCACTGCGGGGATTTGCTGGAGTCAGAGTAACGGATTGATCCGTAGCTGGTTGAGCTAGGACGACGCTGTTGTCTCTCTAACTGATGTCGTCAGCTTCTTCATTGACGGTGTCACCTGCAGGGGTTGACGGGATGGACTCATCCATTGAAATCCTTGACAAATCCAAGTCAGGATAGGCAGGTTTTACTTGCTTCAAGCAGTCCTCGAACCCGTCACCATAGTAGGCAGCACAAGCGTCTATGAAGGCTGACGAATCCTTAAACTCCGTCACAGCATCGTTCCTAGCCATCTCCACTTGGACTAGGATGGACCTCAGCTCCTTCTCCGCCGTCACCTTGGCCTCCGCTTCCAGCTCCCGTCGACGGGTTTCCTTCGTCAACTTTTCCTTGTAATCCTTCAGCTCCTCGCCTAAGATACGGTTCGCATCCCTGTACTGCGCCTGGCCGTCAGCTAGGTACTTGACGCGCTCGTGCAGACGGGTAATCACCCCTTCCTTAGCAGAGCACCTGCTTGATAGAGCCTTCATGCGAACCATAGCCTGGAAGAAAAAGGGGACAAGACAACGTCAGGGTATAAAAAATTGGTCGGGCACCAAAATAGAAAGCGAGACTCACTCTGGTAAGGTCGAAAAGGCCTGACGCCTTTATCTCGTCAATAGTCTGCTCGGCACAAGGGTCCATTTCCTCATCCTTCA
This sequence comes from Castanea mollissima, assembly GCA_014183005.1. NCBI lineage: Eukaryota > Viridiplantae > Streptophyta > Magnoliopsida > Fagales > Fagaceae > Castanea > Castanea mollissima. The sequence continues at coordinate 40,812,494 of JACAVU010000001.1, read as the reverse complement.
AAATGGACTCCGTCACCTCTACAACGTAGTCTTTATGGGTCAGCAGATGACGAACAGATCCCTGGGAGATAAGGCCTGACGAGGTCATGGGCCCCTTACCTGCCCCATGAGCGAGCCTGGGAGGTGACGACCTTCGTGAAGACTTGTCCCTAGGAGTTGGGGCAGCTTTCTTCCCTGGACGGTCTTCCCTACCGTCAGGTTTCCTCTTGGCCACGACCTTTCCGACGGGCCTGGGGGCTGACGGAGGGGTTGACTCGCCCCCAGCCTTCTCTTGCTGTTTTTTATTGGCCGCAACGGCAGCTCGAACCCTTTGTTTAGCTGACTCCATTTCTGCGAAGAATAAGGGTTAGAAAGAGACAGCGTCAGGATAAAGACAAGAAGTTGAAGGACACTTGCGACGACGGGAATAAGCGTTCAATTTGCAAGCTTCCTTCGTCGGTTCAGGACCACCACAATATAAGTGAAAAGTATCTAACGTGATTAGATCCCGACACTTCCTCTCGTCCAAGGGAATGGCCGTCACTCGACGAATGAAATCCTCTTGCCCCTCGGTAATACGTGGACGATTGTTAGCTGCAATGAAAAGTGACGAGTTAGGATAGCAAAAAAAGGTAGACGAAGCGAGAAGGGTCGACGGGATTAACCTGAATCTCTAACATAAGCCCATGTGTTATCAAAACCATTGGGCATTGACTCCCACTCCTCTTGATGGCATACCCAGTTTGTTCCTTCTACAAAGAAGTATCTGCCCTTCCACTTCCTATTGGAGTCAGGCATATCTGACACTAACTTCAACTCCTTTTCCCTCACTGCAAAATGATACACTCCTTTTGACGAGGAAATGTGCTGAGGACGATACCACCAAAAGAACTCGTCCAAGGTCAGCTGACGGTTCCAACCACTCAGACGACCCCACAAGATCTCGGCACCAATGAAGGTTCGCCAAGCATTGGGGGCAATCTGGCTGACGGATATCCCGAGGAAGTTAGCCAACTGACGGTGTAATGCCGTTAGCGGCAGCCTTAGCCTGGCCGCGAACATGGCATCATAAATGCCGACGTCCGCGGTTCGTCCCGAGTAACACCTCTCACCCTCCTCAGGAAGACGGATGGGAATGTCGTCTGGTATTTGGTAACGGGACCGCAAACTTTTGAAAACATTCTCCGACATCGTCAGAAGAAAATTGTTGACGGACCACTCTGAGGGTAAGATGAAGGGACGGTCATCACTAGAGGATCCCGAGGTGCTCTCTAAGGCTTCCTCGTCGCCGTCACTCTCACCCCCGTCACTGATACTTGCCTTTTCATAAATCCCCTGGTCTTCATCGTCTACCCCTTCTTCATCACTGCTCACCTCACTTCCTCTAGAACTCTCTACTTCACCGTCAGAAGGACCTGACGATTCTCTTTCTGACGACCAGGATAGGCCCTCTGCGGGCTCACGACCTGATTGGAAAACTTCGTCGTAACCCACTCCGTCGCGGATCGACGATTGATCACTCGGCGTCTCCCTAGACAAACGATGGGTTTTTTCTAAGATCCTAGGCAGACGACTTCACTAAAGGGCGTCACTAGGAAAAGTAAAAAGTAAAGTAACGAAAACTTACGTGTAGGAGGATGGTCTCAAGAAGCTGACGGCTGTACGATTGACGGCGTGATAAGATTGGCAGTGACGAATTCGTTCTCTCAAGATGAACAAGGCGAAAAAAGTGGGAAAAAGGTAAATAGTGAAGTATATATAGGAGAGAGGAGGCTCGAAAGACGAAGCGACACACCCGTCCAGACGCAGAGCCAATCAGTCTATGCCATGTGTCCCACCATTTAATGAAGATGGCACGAATTACCATGCACGAACCATTTCCCCAATAACGATAACTCCATGACCCGTCATCCATAGCTGACGAGGTAATGGAGTGGGGGCAGTTGATAGTGATGATATCTACAGGCCGTTAATGAGTTAAGGAGGCTGACGGGAGTATGCAACCCGTCAGCCAAGGCTCATTAGGATGCCTTCTTTTGACATTCGTGGCCATACCCCTTATGTAGCGACGTTAGGCTGACGGATAACGCTGACGAGTCAGGGGCTGACGACCTTGGTTGTAAGGGTCCTTGGCTGACGTTCTTTGTGGAGACATACATAGGCTGACGACAGTGTAGGAGGTACACGTGGGCTGACGACCTTGGCAGGTAAAAGCTGAAGGAGTAATCCAACCTTCATTCTTAGCCTATCTTGACTTCTACATACGTGAATATAAGGAAAGTTCTTGCGCTACACATTCGACTTTAGTCAAAAAGATTCCTATAAGGAAAGGGCTCTATATAATAGGCAAAGATCCACGAATTACTCTTTTAAAAGGAAAGTACTTCTTCATCAAGGCGTTTATTTCGGCCCCATACCACTATATATACCCCAAAACCCTCATGACCCAAAGGTACGCACAATTATCTCAACTCTTGCACTCTAGGGTTGCTGAAAAGACTCTAACTTGATCGTCGGAGGGTTTTTGGCCGGCACCACACCGGTGCTCTCTGTCCGATCATCTATTTGCTCTTCGCAGGTGTTGCTTCGATTTGAGGAGTATTCGCAGCTTACTGGTGATTTCTTCGGCATCATCACTTGTCATCAGAAATGACGTTATGAGCTTGTCCAAGTTGGCGGCTAGATCCATCCACACATTCTCACCCTTCTTTCCTTTCCTTTGCAAGTCCGAGGTGGAAAGGGTAACTCTTCAATTAACATAACCAGAGAAGGGACCGAAAAAGTATGGACGGGGGTGGAGAGGAAAATCGTAATGCTACTCCCAGTCTTCTGCCTTTTGGAAGGTGGCGTGGAAATCTCCAACAAAGGTTGATTCTTCTTCTCCTTAGCACGAGCATACCTACCCTGACTAAAGCGAGTGGCCATGCCTACAAGATAGAATAAGTTGTCCACAAGGAAATGACAAAGGAAAAGAGAATGACGAGGTAAGTTTATATTGCCAAAAACTTACTCCTCTCTGCCCTAAGAAGCAGCCCTTGAATGTAGGCTAAGGGTTCAGGTCCCAAACAATGATCGTATAAAGATCTAGGATCCATAAGCTCGTCAAAATCCACTATACTAAGAGAGAAGTCCAAAGCTGCTTCAACCTGTTCTTGATATCATCTCTTCAAGCTTGAACGAGCTTTCGCTGTAAAAAGAAGAGCGTTAGGACAAGCAAATACTCAGATGACGAAGAAAATCAAAATAAGGTTAAACGCACTAAGTGTGGGAACCTCCCACGTACACAGCAATGGGGGCACTTCACCCCAAACTTCGTTAAAAGCAGTTTCCCATTCCTTCCCCTAGACAAAGAATTGCCTAGACTTTAAATAGCAAAAAGAAGAAAGGAACCATGGACAACCCTAGAATCCCTATCCCAAGGATAAAATTCAAAATACCCATAATGGGTCAAAGGTTTTAGATAATAAAGGTACAAAAACTCATTCAGACTGATAATGCTCCCCTCATGGACGATTATCCAGATCAACATAACGCTCGTAACCATCGACCACGCATTTGGAATAAGCTAACCAAGTATGGCAGCAAGCATATCATGGCAAACACAAAATCATATAAAGCATACAATTGTACATAAAACAAGCATTCAAATGACATATCTCATCAAATACATGTTCATACCTATGCGTGGCTTACCTTCACTTACCATTCAGCAACATAGCAACTATAGCATCATGAATGGGTATGTGAATACATGTTCATGGCATCAAAGTAAGAAACAAGCATGAACCCTAATCTAAGCATGTTAAAGACAAACAAGCATACAAGACAGAGGCTCAAATACATATAAACATGTGAGACGGGTTTAAATAGAGGCAAAACATATGAAACAAGCAAACCAAACAACATAAGAAATTTGGATTAGGGTTTTTAGGCAAGTACCTACGTTTGGAGCCAGAGGTGTACGCAGGATTTAACCTACGTACACATGCTTATGACATGCGTGTGTGGGGCTTGTTCAAAACCCTAACCCAGAAACACAAAAAAGAAAACAGAGCACAAAAAAACCCTAATTCTAACAACCTAGCATGCTCAGAACATAAACCGAACTATAAAACTAACCTAAGCAAACATGTCTAAACATAGACTAAGAAAAAAACAAGATTAAAACATAGAAAGAAAAGCAAAAAATAAAAAGAAAGAGTTGAAGCTAGATACCTCAAAAAGGAGTTCCTAAGCTTTGTTTTTTACTATTCCCTTCAGTCAAATCTATCACAGTCAATAAACACGTGATTAGTAATCTTAAACTCAAAGGATTGGGGTCAGAAAATGTCACAATCAAATAAAATTGACTTAAGGGTGTTTTGTGGAAAACTCCCTTTTGATTCACTTTTTTCTAGTGAATCTTAGGTTTTTTCCCATGGGATTTCTATATGTTTTGAAAATGTACCATGTAAGGCCTTTTATAGTGGAAAAATTGGGGTTTGGAACGGCTCTCAAACGATGTGGGATTCATTCCAAATTTCAGTCATTATTGCAGAAAACTTGTCTTTTTCATACTTTTGAAACCCTATCTGTGTATGCAGGATGTGCATGCGTACGCACAAATGTGCCTGCGTACACATGCTTTGGCCCACGTACGTGAGCCAAAGGCCACTTTAGTCATTTTATTTTCAAAAATAGATTATTTTTTTCCTCATTAAAAATGTTATATTTTTCATTCTAACAGTCCTCAAGTCAATTTCATATCGGATTGGGCTCTAAATTGGCCTTAGGCCTTAGAGTTTGAGCTTTATTGGGGAACGAGGGCCCGATTTTAAGGGGTATAAAATGAGGTGTCTACACCAAGGGCAATCTTAAAGTGATTAAGTAGCTCATGAATGAAGGGATGGATAGGAAAACGAAGACCACAAAGAAAATCAGCCTTGTAGAAGCACGCATGACTAGGCAAAGGCACAAACCTTTTTGCTTAGACGAGGGAGATGTATCTTCATCTCAACAGGGAATTGGAAACGTTTTCTAAGATTTTTCAAGTGTTTCTCCTCCAAGACACACTCCTCGTTCAGAGCCTGGAAAGGTTTAGACGAAGAAGAGGTAGAGGGTTTAGATGTCGCCACATCCTCCTCTATACCCACAGGGTCATTGCAGGATGACAAACTCATGTCTAATTCACTCGACCTCACTTCATCACCTACGAACCTCTCCTAGACCATCTTGCTCGTCAAGTGGTGCCGAATCAGAGAATGGCGAATCAAAGGGTAAAGCTTGAGCAACACCAGCCTAAGGGCGTAGTCTCAAACCATGAACAAACCTACCTAGGGATGGTAATTTTGCCCCACCCCACCTCGTACGGGTTTTCCCTCCTACAAAGGTGGTAGGGCGGGGAGGGGGCAATATTTTGTCCCTGCACCCCGAGGCAGGGCGAGGATGGGTTTAATATTTTTATCCCCACCCCATCCCCACCCAGCACTAATAAGGACTATAATTGTAAATTTAGTAAACCCTAAATCACTAATATTTAAAGTGGAACACAAGATGTGGGATAAAATATTTTTTATTCTAATACCTATTGTCACTCTCTGACCCTTCTCCCTTCTCTATACGTGTTTTTCAAGTTTCAAATATTGCCATAAGCCAATTAGCCAAACTCCACTCCAACATTGCTTTTTAGGTTCATCTCACTCACTATCTTCCCTTTTGTTTTAGAGTTTCTTAAATTAGTTTTTTTTTTTTCAATTTTAATTTTTTTCCTAAAAGGAATTTTTGTTTATAGCTATTGAAAAAGCACCATTGGAAGGAAAAAAAAGGGATTGGTCTCTTGGTGCTTCTAGTAGGTTTGTTTCTTATCATATTCTGAATGTTTCAATTTTTATTTTGTTATAAGACAATGTTTATTTTGTTATGTATTTGGAGTTTGAATTATGTTGTTACATATTAGACTATTTAAGTACTTGGTTTATTTAAATGCTTGGATTTTAAAACATTTTGTTTTGTCGTAATTTATATTCTTGTAGCAAAAATTTTATTTATATATATAAAATTGTATTAGGGGCGGGGGGAGTCCCCGTGGGGCCCCAAGGGTTAGGGATAGGGCAAGGTAGTTTGCCTCACACCCGGAGGCGGGGTGGGGATGGGGAAGAGCAACAACCATGCGGGGCGGAGATGAAGATCTCATCCTCCGGCCCCACTAGCCCCATTGCCATCCCTAAACCTACCTGAGGATGACGACCACCCGAGTGCTCAAGAAAAACCCCTAACCTAGCAAAGAAAAAGGACATAGAGGGGGATTCTAACCTAATGGCAATATAATCAACCATGAAACAAGAATGGGTAAGGAAGAAGACTCACTAGAGAAGCGTAAACTCATGAGCTTGGACAAAGTAAAAAGGAAGAGGAAGATGGATGGTTTTTAAAGAAAAAACGTGAAATTAACACTGGAAAATCAAGGCCCAATCTCTGCACATCCAACCAATTAAACGACACATGGCCACGGCCAAACATATGATTTGAAATGCATTTAATGTGACGTGAATATCATCAAAGAATCCTCGTCACAAGAAATACAAACCATCATTATTCCTATTATTGTCCAAAGATATGACGAAGGAATAAGGGGCCGACTAACGAGTACCAAAATTACAGGTTCGTCATATAGCGACAAACCTTCAGTCCATGGACTCGTCCATATAGAAGACGAGCATAAGGTCTACAAGGCCATCATATGAGAAGATGATCATACAGCATTAATGGCGTAGCCATCAATTTTCTTGTAACCGACAAGCTCCTCGGTCAGAAATGCCAATCATTAGCTAATTAAACCTCCATTTATATTCAAACAGACATTACTCAAATAGCCAAAAGAGCCATTAAGAGGTCAACAACGGTTACACTCATAATGAGGATCCCAATGGCTATATGAAGGCTATAAATAAGCCACAAAGCACCATAAACAAGGTACACAATTCTAAACATACAGAATTACATTCTTATTCTTTAAGATATATTAAGAACTCTATTGACTTTATCATCAGAAAATCATTGGCTAACGCCACTCCTGTGACTTTCTCTCTCATATTTGCAAGGAACATAACCTCGTTATAAGCTCCAATAAGACTACTGACTGACGACCATTTTTGGCTTCATCACCATCAATAAATTGTTTAAATTGCTAGTTTTTGTAGTTTAAAATTATGCATAAAATATAAGCTTATAGATCACATGATATATAATATCCGATTGACCCAAAATTTGACATGTGTATTAAGAATGTAAAAAAACATGCAATTTAACTGTTAGATTTTCAAAATATGTAGTAATGTTTATTTTATTAAGTAAGGTTGTAGCCTTAGACTACAACCAATTTTGTAACTAAACTTTGTCCATAAGTTAATATAAAAAACAGGATAAAGTTTAGCTTTGAAATTGGTTGTAGTCTAAAGCTACAACCTTACTCAATATCTTTTTATTAAAGATGAATTTTGACAAATCCATCATTGGATTACATCTTCATCTTATATCCTCCATGCTTGCAAAATTTCTAGAAAACTAAAGATCAATAGATATCTCATCAATAAATTGTTTAAATTGCAAGTTTTTGTAGTTTCAAATTATGCATAAAATATAAACTTATAGATCATATAGTAAATAATATTCAATTGATACAAAATTTGACATGTGTATTAAGAATGCAAAGAACATATTTATTTTGTGGCTAAACTTTTATTAGGTAAGGTTATAACCTTCGGTTACAACCAATTCTAAAGCAATATTTGTAACAAATAGGCAGGATATTCACTTAGTGCAACCACGATTTCTAGGACCTATCTTTTATTAGATAGTAGATGGTTCTTTTTTAAAAAAATTTCTAATATATATTTATGAATCACTAAAGTGGTAAGTTACTTTAGCTTATAATCATTTTCATATCTACGCACCATTTACAACTTGCAACATCAGCAAATTTTTACACTAGACTCCTTCATTTCATTAACCTAGTGTTTGGGTGAAATAATTGATATATCTGTATAAAATTTAAGGGCAAATTATATAAATACCCCCCTTAAACTATAGGTCAAAATCAAACCAACAATTATTCCAATTTGAAGTTTTTAATTCCCAAACTTAGAGAAATGATCAAATTAGTCATTATGTTAGATTTTGGTTAGTTAAATGGATGGAATACGTTATCACATGTCGTGCCTGATAGTATGTTAATAAAAAATTATCTTAAAATTAAAAACGTAATAAAAAAAATTCTAATACTTTATAATAAAAAATGTAACAATTATTATTTTAGTTTCATTTTATTTAATTTTTTTCTCTTCTCTCGTTATTTTCTTACGTTGATAAATGCAAGAGGTACAATACTTTCACAATAATTTCATAACAAATTTTATGTGGCAAATTGTAAGTGGTTGGTAAAAAAATAATAGCAATGATCGACTCAAATGATAATCAATAATAGATTACCACATTAAATTTATTGTAAAATTATAGTGAATGTAGCATCTCGGTCCATTATCTTGTTCAAGGGTGAGCTAAATATGCGATAAGAAATAAGTCACACTTAGATTGATGCCATGAAATAGTACACATTTGGAGAGTTTTGCAGCCCATCTCTAGCCATGCATGTAGGGTTGTATACAAGCGGAGTCTTAAATGCAAGGTTGTTAACCCGAACCAAACCGTACAGTCCAACCAAGTTAACTAGGAACCGTTCATCAAGAGGGTTCTTTAAACTCCAAGAACTGGCCTATGCAAGAAAGTCAGTGAACCGTGCTAACCGTAAACGGTTCTTACAGATCAAACCGTTAAAAGGTTTTTTTTCTGGAAAATTTTTGGTACTTATAGGCTTACCACCATTGTTGAAGGCTGAAACTTCAACCATCGTGAAACGCTATCAAACTTGAGATCGCACCCCCATCTTCCTGTTCTTCTTCTCTGTCTCACTCGCACTCTCTCCCTCTGTGTTTTTGACAATATTGTTTTGGCAATTTTCCCGCTAGAGTCTTCTTCTTTTTTGGTAAATGGAGTCTCCTTTTTTGCTACTTTCAACTCAGCCACTAATATTTGCTTTACTGTCAACCACCAATGCTTTACTGTCAAGCACTTCTAGCTTTTGTATTTAACCCATTTTTAGTGCATGTTTGGATTTGGCTGAAAAGGAAAGTATTTGCATGCTTGCATTTTTGTATGGGACCTGCAAGTACTTTTTTCAGCAAAAATAACTTTAAAATTGGGTCTCACAGCACTATTCACACATTTAAAAATTATTTTGTTACAGTGTTTTCAGTTTTTAACAATAAGTAGTATCCAAACAGACCCTTAAATAGGCAGGCATCCTACAGGATTCAAATGGGCTTGGGCATAAAATATTTTTGATTGGGTTGTCAAATAGGCTTGGCCATGGGCAGACAAACCAATTTCTCTCTTAACCATTTTATGGGTCTCATAAAATTAAAAATAAAAATTATTGGGTACTCAAATGAGATTTGTCATCACTTAAGAGATCCAACAAAAATGCTAAGTGTATATACATATAAAATTATTTATCTTTATTTTAGTTAAAATTTCGATTTTTACTAATTTAATATATTTGTTTATTTTTTAAATAATTATTAAATTAATTATGATGTCATCACGGTTTAACCTCGGTCCAACCTCAAAAAACTTGAATCTCTTCTTTTTACGATTCATTGAACGGTCCGGATTTCAAAACCATGCTTAAATGTTCATGACTATTTATTTAATTTTATTTTGAACACGAGCTGATCTCAAGCTTATGAAACAAATTAGACTACACGTTTAAACTTAGTTCACTTTATTCTTTTCCTATATATAGTAAACACGACGACTAAATTTTTATTATCCTTTTGCAAATCTATGCTAATAATTAATAAATAAATTATTGTTGAAATTATATTATTAAAGTTACTTAAATAGAATGATTTTCTTTTATGAACTCATAAAAATTAAGTTTAGTAAGAAAAAAAAAACTATTTATATTATCAATAAATTATTAATACTAATTTAATATTTTAGGGTCTTCTCAAAAAAAAAAAAACTCTTAGGAACTTATTTACAATTATACACAATCAACCATCAAGTCCATATAAGTATATTTTCTTTATATGTCACTATGAGTATACATATAAATATACAATGTAATATATAGTTAAATTGAGCCTCATATTATTATGTTTGAACTTGACTCCTTTATGTTGATCCTAAACTTGGATTTGAGTTTGGTTCGTTTACTAAATAAATAGACATAAATAAATTTTTTCCTCAACTAAACACAAGTTGTTCACAAACGGTTCAGTTTAATTATAGTCCTATACACGCATTCCCTAACCCTAATTATGATGGATTAATGAAATCTTGAAGTAGTCCAAAAATGTCCTATGTATACCATCTCCTTACACTGGAAAGGTTAAAAAAAAAAAATACAAAAACAAATAAACACTTATGATTAATAGATAACATGTGAGTAATGACTTAGATATAATCAAAAGAAAATGCTAACAAATGCCAGTGAACTATTTTAAGAAATTTTTTATAAGAAAATAAAAATAACAATTAATGTTTTGACGAAATTTTTTTCCATAAAAGCAGTATCAGAACCTTATCAAAATGGTTTATTAACAATTGTTTTAAGGACACTTCTTAACATAATCAAACAGCAAAGCAAAACTAATAACTTTTACAACTTTTGAAGCATTAAATTTGAATTTTCACTTTAAATTTAAGGGAAAGAAATCAATTTTTAAAAACAAAAAGTGTATTTTAAAAAAATAATTAAAAAGAAAAGGGAAAGATCATTGATCATAGTGGGAATCAAAGGTTGCGTTGCACAAGCAAGTATACTTTATCATTCTCATTGGGGAGTGGGAATGGTGGGAATCTTTGTCTTTATTGTTTTCAATGATCATACTAACAAAATTGATACAGAGAGTCGCAGAAAGGAGCAGAGCAGAGAAAGATCAAAGCAATGGGAGTGTTGACGAACAAGATCAAGAGGGAGAATCTAAAAACTGGGGATCATATCTACTCCTATAGACTCGCCTATACCTACTCCCACCACGGTGCTCTTTCCATTTCTTCCTCTTTTTCTTTCTCTATAGTCTTCATTTTAATGTTTTTTTATTTTTTTATTTTGGGGTTGATTAGTATTTAAGTAATTACTCCTGCATTTAATATTTATTTTATTCATAATGACAAATTTAAGTGTTGAAATTTTTATTTATTTATTTATTTATTTTCAAAATATGATTTCCCAGTGCAAGATGTGATATAATTGAAATAGCACGATTTCAATGCAAAATTTAAGGAAAGGCTATTCTTCCAAATAATTTTACTACAATACTTTTTTTTAATAATTAATAATTACTTAATATTATTTTCCTACAAAAACCCAACTAAAATCATTAGATGCTATATTTTCAATGTGTCCTGTCTTTTTCACTTGGAAATGCTTTTGTGTATCTTGAAAAGGTGTGTGTGTGTATATATATATATTTGAATAATCTTGTTATGATATTAAGGGCTCTTGGAGTTGGCCCTCAAATTAACATTTTAGTAGGATTATAGTTTAACTGTTGGGGTTGATTACAATGCTGAAACCCTATTCAATGCTTAATTACCTTTGTCAAGTTATACCAGTAGAGCAGTAATATGAAAAACAGGGGTTATACACTTATACTAGCAGTTAAAGGGTTCTTTGTGTTTGATTGAATGAACGCAATCGTCTTCTCTTGGAAATTGTTTTTACAGCCAGAGTTGATTTCTAGTTTGCTTGATGTATGTATGTTACAATTTTAGCTATTTCAAGTAAGAACAGCTAGATTCTACTTTGTAACAACAGGGATATGTGTCGATGCGGGAAATGTTATCCACTTTACTAGGGAAGAAGGCCAGGAAACTGGTACAGGAACTGTGTTAGACCGCTTCATTGACTTCTCATTATTACCTCGACAACGTCCTTTGGACAATCCATGCCCAATATGTAGTGATCAATCAAATAGTGATCAATCAAAGCGTGATGGAGTCATCTCTTCTTGTCTAGATTGTTTTCTTTCAGGTGGAGGTCTCTACCTGTATGAGTATGGTGTCACACGAACTTTCTTTCTTGCCAAAGCTCGTGGAGGTACTTGCACTCTTGCTTCATCTGAGTCACCCGAACAAGTTATTCATCGTGCCTTTTATTTCCTCCGGAAGGGCTTTGGTGACTATGATGTTATCAAGAACAACTGTGAAGACTTTGCATTATGCTGCAAAACAGGCTTGAAAGTGATTCCTACTGTTAGCATGGGCCAGAGTGGGCAGGCAGCATCCTTTCAAGCTGCTGCTGGTATTGTCATTTCTTCATCACTTCTGTTTCTAGCCCGTTCTTCACCACTTGGATTTCTAGCTACCAATGTTACTGGTCTGGCCGGAGGTTATGGCACATACTGTGTCAATCGTTTGGCTAATGATATTGGAGTACGCCGAGATGTCATGAAAGTTGTTTTAGAGGAGGAAACATGATCTTCTGTTTCTGCCACCCGCTCTGGAACACTCGCTGCATGCAGCGGAAACACTGGATACCTTCTCCCAGAGTAATAATCTTTTGCCATGCGCAAGACTTGAGAGTTATATGTGGTTTGCGAGAATTTGATTATTATGGTGGCAATTGATGACAGTTTGTCATGCAATGAGAACAACCAAAATTATTTCAGAATTTGTTATGTGTGTGTTTTGAGTTATTAGAAAGACAGAGGATTCCACTTATTTTACTAAAATTGAAAAAAAAAATTGCTAAAAGTACTATAAATAAAGAAAAAAGTTAACTAAATACCATGAGACTCATAAATAGTACTAAAAAGTACAATAAACTCATAAATTATAATAAAAATAAATTAAATAATAAAATAAACTCACTTTTTAAGTTGGAGTCCAACATACATATAATTATAAAGCAAAGTATGCGTCTATGTGATGTCACTAGTGGAGCTAGGGGGCCGGAGGGGGCAGTTGCCCCCCTGACTTCTCTATAAAAGAAAGCATTTCTATTATGTTTACCATGTACCATGAACCAAAACTTTAATGCTCTGCCCCTCCTGACAGAAGAAAAAAAAATAGTCCCACTTGCGGCTTACCATCTTTTTTTTTTTTTTTTTTTTAAGAAACAAACTAAATGCTAAAAACACACCTACACTTTAATTATACTCCTTTGCCAAGCTCAAACACGTTAATTAACTCAAAATGTTTAGAAAACCAACCATTTTAGACCAACCAATTACTAACAACAATGTTCAGAAAACCAAAAGTATAATTGTTTTATGTACACAACAAATTATCACAATATTTTCATAATAATTGAGAATTCAATCTCTTATAACTCAAAATAAAAGTAAATAAAATAATGAAATATTAGAACAGAATCTACCACAAACTAAAGATAAGAATTTTATGATAATATTGTGACATTTTATTGTGTCCCTAAATTTTTCTCTAAAGAGTAACAAACCAATTTACTACCGAAATAACAAGAAAAAGACTGACAGACATACCAATCCATCCCTCATTTTACACAAATAAATAATAATAATAATAATAAATAAATAAATAAAAATACTTAATGTCCTTGTAATGTATTTGATGATACACGAAAACGAGTAGGCTGAAATGCTTCAAGCTATGATAATAGTTGTAAATCCTACTTTTTTTATTAACCATATATCCCACTTTTTTATTAACCACCAATATCATCTACGATGGTCGTGGATCTAAACAAGTAGACTCATGTCTAACTCTCTATAAAAGGAGGGAATCTCATCCATCCAAGGTAAGTTCTAACTATTCACTATTCACTATCTTCTATCCTTGTGTCTTAGAGAGAAAATTGACTTAACCGTCGGAAGGTCCTTGGTCGGGTCACACCGGTCACCTTTAACATTTCTTTCTTTCTTTCTTTCTTTTTAGGATTTACAGCCATTATCATAGCCCGAAGTATTTCAACCCACTAATCCACAAGACTTACATCACTTAGGAGTTGGTACCAAATCCCAAACCCCATTAGTATTATAACCCTAAAGCTATCTTTTGTATTTGTTCATCCATCTCTTGATTTTATCAAGATTTTAAAGTGTAGGTTTTGTCATATAAGAACTTAGAAAAATGGAGAAAATTTTGAATTCTATATATTTCTTAAAGGCGATCAATACAGTGAAACTATACAACTTTGCATATTTTTATATTGGTTTATTTTTTCAATTTATTTTGATTAACAAATTAGATGTCTAAAATTTAATTATTTAGATAATTTCTTACTTTGATTGTTAGTAACTATGAATTGATTATTTGTATTTATTTATTTTATTGATATGAAATATATACTTGTAGTTAACTAAACTAAGTATGAAAAATAAATTATAGTTTACGTTTAAATTAGATTTTGAATGACTATTAGAATTGTTTATTTGTTTTGTTATTAATATGGGTTAATATTTTAAACAAATAAGATGGGTTAAATATGGGTTAATATTTTAATTTTATAAAGTTAATTTTTTTTTGGGTTATTTTTTTAATGTTCTTTGTAATCTTGTCCCTCTAAACTAAAATCTTAGCTCTACCGATGTAAGCCTTAAGGAAATGTTTACTTCATTATCTTTTTAAGATTAATTTAAAGAATTAATTTTTTATTTGGGTTAGGATCACGTTACATCTAGTTTAACATTATCTAATGTTACACTACCGAATAACCCTTAAGTGGGTTAATATTTTGAAAACTCTACCATTGGATTATATTTTCTAAATGTTCTTAACGTCCATGCCAAATTCCTTATCACTTAGACGTTTTTTACAATTTGATCCATAAAGACATCTTTTATGCATAATTTTAAAGTATAAAAAAGTTGAAATTTTAATATTTTAGAGCACTTACATTGGTGGCTGTATAATAGAAAAAAAATTTGTAAAATTTACATTGTTTTGCCTAAAAATGACTCATACCAGTCAGTGTAGAATTGTATAAATTTACAAGTTTGCTACAGTAACCATGTAAATTTACATTGACGTTGTTCATTTTTGCGTTTAGTTTTCTATTTTTTCTTTATGTATCCCAATAACAATGAAAAGAGTAAATGATTGTTGTTGTGTGTGGAAAAAAAAAAAAAACAATTTAAAAAATCAAGAAAATTTTATATTTTAATGAAATGTAGTGTACAATTGATAATTTGACGTTTAATATTTTGAAAAGTAAGTATGTAAAATAGAAAAAATAGAATCTTATAGTTATATAGATAGAAATTTTTGTATGAGCTGATGCAAACAGTCTTATAATTAAATGAGGTAGATATTGAATTTTAATTATCTTAAAAATTGCAAGCATGGACAGTCCTATGTACGGGTTCCCTGGCCATAATCATGATGGATTGCTAAAATCTTGGTGCAGACTAGAAATGTCCTATATATACAGTCATCTCCATATACTTAAAAGGAATGGAAAAATAAAATAAAGCAAAAATACACTATTGGTCTCTAAAATTTGCTTCTTGAGCACTTTTGCTCTCTGAAGTTTCAAGCAAATACAATTGATCTCTGAAGTTTAAAAAATGAGTACAAATGGTCATTATGTTAATCGTGCTAGTCTTAATACCTATTGTGACTAGCTGAATAATGATATGACAATTTTTTAAGTGACATTTCATCAATTTTAATATTACAAAATAGAAAGAAAAAAAATCAAATCTAATGTGTTAGAGCATTCATAGTGGTGCTCTTAGAGCATCTCCAACAGAAAATGTAAAACCAAAATACTATCTATAATAGAGAGTAAAACCAAAAAATGTCTCGAATGGTCTCTCTAAATCTCAAAAAAAAATTTGCTCATGAACATGAACAATAGCTCATCATGTCTAATGGGCTACTGTTCATCAGCAATTGAATTTATTTATTAAAAAATTCTAGCAGGTAGTATTATATCAATTCTTTCTCTCTCTTGTTAATTAAAAAAAGTTGAAGAAATAATATTTAAATGAGATAAAGAAAGGAAAGATAGTCAGTTGGAAAATGTAATTGAAAAATTAGGTAGATAAAAGGTATATGTAACTGTTCACTCTTCAAACAATACAAAATTTTAAAGAATCTATTGGAGATGCTCTATATGGCCAAATTGCTATTTTTAGCACCACAAACAACAAAAAACTAAGCTTCATCAATGGTGCTATTGTTAAAAAATTTAACAAACTTGCTACAGTAAACTGCCACCTTTGGTAGTCTATTGTAGCAACAAAGTTATAAAATAAAAAATAAAATAAAAAACAATTATTTGTTGGGTTCTCTTTCTTTCATTCTAACACATTGGGTAAATTATAAATTTTGTCCTTATCCTTTACACCATATTTCAATTTAGTCCATAACTTTTCAATTGCGTCAATTTGGTCTATAACCTTTTCA
Organism: Castanea mollissima; assembly: GCA_014183005.1. Classification (NCBI taxonomy): domain Eukaryota; kingdom Viridiplantae; phylum Streptophyta; class Magnoliopsida; order Fagales; family Fagaceae; genus Castanea; species Castanea mollissima. Next base: position 40,796,081 of record JACAVU010000001.1, on the reverse strand, counting down.
GTGTCATGTCAATTTATTCCCTGTCATTATCCCTTGGATAGAAAAAGCTAATTTGTCAAACAATGATATTTAAATAATAATATTTATGCCAACCAGAATGCCATATATACTACCACATTAGCTTAATTAAAAATAAAGATAAAAGGGAAAACTCAAAAAATAAAGAAATTTAAGGTGTTTTATACCCATCCAGGTTCTGGGTTTTTATAGGTACTAGTGTTTAACCCGCGCAATTCGCAGAATCATTTTATAATTTAGGCTCACATTTACATCACTCACACCATAAAACTCCTTTGATAAGATTGACCTTTTGTGTTGCATATAAGACATGCAAAAATAATACCCCATATGTTGTTAATATTGACAATATTAACAATCTTGGCTTTGCGTGTCACCAATTAATTTGATCCATTTGTGATAGACCAAGCACAATAGATTAATAGGTAATCTGATATTTAGTTTCATTACTTGAAATTAGAAGCTTTTTAATGTAGCACCTATAAAAATGCATACTCATAGCATTCTCAATTTTCATCAATCTTGTATTCCCAAAATAACGCTGCACTGAACAATGTGGCAATCTAACAAAGACAACTAAATTGCAATTTACAATTATAACTGAGTTCAAAATTAGAATCACATACATTACAAAACTTAAATTCATGTTGATATAAGAGTCTTAGGATGCTCAGATTACAAAACCATAGCCTAAATACAGAAGATTAAGTAAATAAGAAAAAGAGTATGAAGTATAGAATTTGGTGCATAATTCTTAAGCATTTTTTTATGCTTCCAAGTCTTCTATTTCAGCAACTATTTTTCTATTATGTAAGAAAGTTATCTATCCAGTCCTTTAGGAGGTCATTTTGGCATAATTTCCTTTGTGACTTTTGGAATGTCAAAGTAGATGTAGAGCTTTGTTGCCCATGTGAATGACAGTCGATAGTTACCTACAAATTTTTTTAATCAGTTAGGCATTAACATTTGTCATGTTTTCATTTAAAGTATATGAGAATAATATCTAATAATATATAAAAGAAACACCCAAACGATCAAATAGTTAAACTTAGAGGTAAGAAAAACATAACTTTCATTTCACAAAAATGATATAACTCTCATGCTCAACACATATTGCAAAGATCATAACCACATCTATATTTCATGCCCAACTGACAAAACACAAAGTAGCAAGGCACAAGTTAATTAAGTTTAAATATAACTTTAGAAAACAAAATGCTCTAAAACTAAAAATGTAGTGAGCTCAAGTATAAGCGAAATCTGGTTTTCGCTTATACTTTACCCAAGGATTTCTATGGGTAATAGTGATTTGTGCAATTATTCTCCTTAATTCTATGATATATCTACTCCCTTTAATTTAATTTAACTTGGCATGATGTTTCTATGGATAATAGTGATCTATGCAACTTTTATCATCTATCCGTATAATTGCAGCCATTATTTCCAATTGCTCAAAAAAAAAAAAAAAAGCATAGCAATTTTAAATTGCAGCAGAGAAAGATGAAAGAAATATTGCAAACAAAGCCTAAGAAAACATTGAAAATATGGGTTGAATTGAAAAAAGTAATGCAGCAGTTCAATGAAAATTCAAATCTGAAAAATGAAGGTTTGGACCACGACTAATCAAACCTTGATTCTGCATTTGTTAGTGGTTCATGTAGAGCCCAGAATTCAAATAGCTACAAAATCTATCAATAAGTGATCAATAAAATGGAACATAGTGACTTATCAAAAAAGAATAAAATATAGGATGCATTTAGATGTCCAGATTTCATTGGTGTAGCAGCCCAAAAGTAAATATAATTATGCAGATAGAGTAGAATATTAACTAAAATCTAAGAGATAATCAACTTTGTATAAAAAATATTACACTTTCAGATTTCAAAGTTCTACAATTTCAATCACTCTTCAAAAAAAGCAGACCAGGTAGGCTGGAAAACAAAAACTGAAAATTAAATTGAATTCAAAAACCAAAAATTGAGCATGCATAACAGAAGGAACAACACATTCATCACAGGAAAACGACATGAAAAGGGCCTAAATCAAAAATGGAACATAATAATAACAAAAGCGAATATATTGAATTGAACAAAAAACAAAATTTAATCAATACAACAATCGAACAAATAGAACTCAAGAAATTGTAAAAATAAATTGGAAATTAAGGAAAAAGGTAGCAATTGGCATCAGTGGAGGCAGAAAGGCATTTTAATATTCAATACCTCCTTATTCTCTATGTTCCAAGGTTTCATTTTTTTAAATCAGAGCAACTATAAACGAAAAAATTTAAATATATACTGCAAAAACCTTAACAATAATGGTAGAGAAGAGACATGCGAAACGAAAATATAAAAAGGGGAAAATATTTCAACAAAAAATTAAAAACAACATAAATGAAATGGCAAAACTTTATTTTTTTGGCAACACATAAATCTATGTTCTTCAGCACCAAATCGATTTCAGTTTGAGAGAAATCATCAATAAATCTACACTCTACAGTAATTTTCAAAACCCTAGAAACAGTAATTGAATAGAAAACCAAAAGAGGGGAAAAAACATGCCTACCTTCTGAATTGTCTTCTGAATCGCCTGTTGTTGCAGAGGACGAGCAAAGTTTTTCAGCTTTCACTGTTGCGGAAGACGAACAGAATCTTTTTTTTTTCGCTTTTCTTTTCTTGTGTGCTTGTTGGTCTGGAACACAGTATTCTGATCTATGTCTATGGAGTTGCAGCAAAGAGAAAGTCAAAGTGAGTGTGAAAAGCGATCAATCAGGATGATGATCCAATATGCTTTTGATAATATTGAACATCAGCAATAATGTGTAGCATGCATACCCGATTAGCACTTTTCTCCTTTTAGTAATAAAATTGCATCTAAACTGCAAGGTAAGTAGGTTTGTAATCTACAGAAGGGTCAATGTAGTAAAGTCAGTCCTCTCTCTGTTGTCTACTTGTATGTCATACCTACTATGAAGCTTCCTATCAGGCTATTAACAAATGTAATGGGTTCAACTCATATGTCAATTTCCCATAGAGTCCATACATGAATAAAAAGCCTCTACTGGAGATGTCATAAGGACAAATGCAAAACCATTTTTAATAGGATTAATTGGACTTCTGCCTAATTAAGCTATGTTTTTGGCATTATCAAATGTATTAGATCTTATTGATCTTCAGCCAAAAGAGAAAAAATTAAACGATGCACGCATTGACAGGAAGGATTTGAAAAGCAAAACATCTAGTCAGCCCGTAGCCAAACATATCCTACACAATCCATCCCAGTTTCTCTCCAAATCTTCGGGAATGAAACAATTTTGATGTCAGAAATTTACTCGACAGAATTTCAATATAGTTTTGTTTCCTATTATGAAGGTTAAGCCTACAAATTAATCCTAACTTCAGCTCAAGCCAATGTAGCCGGTGCTAAATGGACTACAATCTGGTCCTTATCTCTACCACATAGGATTAAATTACTTCTGTGAAATCTCAAAGAACACCTATCCTTTACTCTTCATGAGATTTGAACTTACCAAGTGAGCCATCACCCCACTTGCATGCATTAATTGGGGGATTTCCACCCAATATATGTCACCTATCAAATTTCCATTCTATGATCCATATGAATGATGCAGGGAGTATGAAAACAATTTTATTTTATTTTTAAGTCAATCGTATTCTTACTAATGGTAATTTTTAAATCCCTTTTCCCCCACTTGGTGCTAACTCCTAGGATTTTTTTTTTTTTTGGTTCTTTATTTTGTTTCTAGCAGTTTTCTTTCATTTTGTGCTACATCAATGAATCAAGTAATAAATTTGTAATGACTATCAGTACTTTGATGTGAGGATCATCTTTACAATTGATAAATCCATAACTTAAACAGATGATAGCCAACCAAACTTCACGTCCATGTTTTGTCAAAGTCAGTATTCTTGCTGTTGACCGTAGAATTGATAAATCTTACCCTACCTTGACGTATGAGTTACACAAAACTAAAGTCAGAAGCTAAAATATTGCAGATATATCCTTATACTTAAATACCTAGAGGTTCTTCCTTATTTTAGACCCAAGATATATTACAATTGTTTCTATATATCCTAGAAGTGCCAAGAACTTCCAAACTCAAAATCAGAATTGATTTGATGATCTATCATTCTGCAGTTACTTTCCACTTTTATTAATATTCACTCTGCTCTGTGTGTGTTTTTTATGGGGGGCAAAAGTGCCAAGGCATCTAGGTTTGATGAGGTTTTTATTTTGTGAGGGACAGAAGTGCCATGTCCTCCTTTTTATTTTTTTCCTTTTTTTATACATGGGCTAAAAACAACAATATAGCCTAATTAAATATATATAAAAAAATAAAAATAAAAAAGTCTGACAGTAATTTTAGGACTAATGCTCTACGGTTGTCTATCAACTCAGCTTGTTTATAAAATTTAAAACTGTTAGCAAAATATATTAGAAAACAAACATAGACCAAGTATCATATAAAGTGATAAGGAACTTGATTAGCACAATTTTTCAACAAAGCACAGAAGCGTACAAAAATAAAGAAAGTATTAAAGGGGTGACATTTCAGAAAATTTCCACAAAAAAGTGAAATTGATTAGAAAGCATAGTGAACAAAAATTTGAAGAGATTTCCAACCTTCTATAAGGCTGCTAGAAATAGGGTAAAAAAATTAAAGCAGTTCCTACTTTCTATTAAACACACACACACACACACACACACACATATATATATATATATATAATATATATATATATATATTTGATGATGCCGAAAAATCACCAATAAGCCGCACTCTCTCACAAACCGAAACAACAATTGCAAAACGAAAAGAAGAGACCTAACAGCGAGCACCAGTGTGATACCAGCCGAAAACCCTCCGAAGGTCAAGTCAAAAAAAAAATTTCACAACCCTAGAATGCCAGAGTTGAGTAAATTATACATACCTTGATTTGTGAGAGTTTTGGGGTATTTATAGTGGTGTAGGGTTAACATCCATGCCTTGGCCATGAAGTCCTTTCCTTCTAGGATTGAAACTCTTCCCTTTTACATACCTTCTAAAGTTCTTTTCCTTATAGGAGTCCTTTGATTAGGGTTAAACATGCGACGCAAGAACTCTCCTTATGCACGTTTGCGTGGAGATCAAGCAAAGCCATATCAAACTTAATCGTAAAACGCAAATTCCATTTAGGGATCCTTGGAGTCAAACCTGGAAGGATGACTGCTGTGTCATATCTGTCCGTCCACTGTGGATCTGTGCTCCTTGGTCTCGTCAACTATAAACCTGTCACCCTTGTACCATCGCATCCAGCCACATGGATCCATAACATTCATTTTTATTCCCCTTCAATATCAATAGAGACATATATCGATAAAGAAATAATAATGAAATAAAATATCAAAAAGAAAAACAACAAAGGCGATTGTATTCTCGAAACATTCAGATTTTAAACCATCCATGTTACAAATATGACTATTAATATCAAGCGTTGTTTCCATTTGGAAGGTAATTAACAGTTCAATGTTTTCTTTTTCTTTTTTCTTTTTTTTTTAGAACGAATCAACAAAACATAGATCTGCACAAAGCATAAATTCATTCAAATTTTAGGGGTGTATCAAAAAATGCACAAACATGACAAAAACTGCCAAAAAAAACAAAATTTAATCAATACAACAATCGAATAAACAAAACTCAAGAAATTGTAAAAATAAATCAAAAATTAAAGAAAAACTTTAAACATATACTGCAAATATATGAATGTTCACTCAGTGAAAGATCCTTGTATCAAATATATTACTTGATATTGTGAATTTTGTTACTGTGAAACTATTTTTATTGTGTTTTGGATTTGAATTACAAAATTATAAAACTAAGTTTAGATGATTCTATATCTAACATAATTGCCCCAAAACTGAGTAAATTAGTTGACTCCTAGATATCTTTTATATAAATAAACAAACCAGAATATTATTTAACTAAATCAAAAGAACAAAAATCTTTCATCATAGCATAGCAGAAAGTCAAGAGGGAAGACAATGGAGGCAAATACAAAAGGAAAATAGCAACAAGAAAGCCGAACACAGGGGAAGTAACTCTTTCATCACTGCAAGCATATAATCTGACCTTTACACGGTACACTTGTACATTCACAGCCATTTTAACTGGTTACAAATCTCACACACACCACTACACAAATAATCGAACCTATACATTTACATCAGTTTTTTTTTTTTTTTTGGAAATATTTTGGATGAGATTTATTGCCAATAAATGATAATACCTTAAAGGCTAAAGCCCAATGAAGAAAGGTAAATTTTGTTTATTTATGCTACATTTCTTCAATATAGAAAGGTAAATAAATAATTTTTGCATATATAATTATATATTGAATGAAAGAGTCCAACTTTGTGCTTCTAAAAAAACGAAAGAATTCGAGTTCAACTTTGTGGAAGATCCCTGAATTGTGTGTCGGTCACCATATTGGCATCAGTGGAGGAAGAAAGGCATTTTAATGTTCAATACCTTCTTATTCTCTATGTTCAACGGTTTCATTTTTTCAAGTCAGAGCAACTACAAATGAAAAAATTTAAATATATACTGCAAAAACCTTAACAACAATGGTAGAAAAGAGGCATGGGAAACTAAAATATAAAGAGGGGAAAATATTTCAACAAAAAATTAAAAACAACATAAATGAAATGACAGAACTTTATATGACAACACATAAATGTATGTTCTTCAGTAATTTTCAAAACTCTAGAAATGGTAATTGAATAGAAAACAACAAAGGGGAAAAAACTTATCTCCTGAATCACCTGTTTTTACAGAGGAAGAACTAAGTTTTTCAGTTTTCACTGTTGCAGAAAACAAACAGAGTCATTTTTTTTCGCTTCCTTTTGGATTTTCTTTTTTTGTATGCTTGTTGGCCTGGAACACGGTATTCTGATCTGTGTGGCTATGGAGTTGCAGCGAAGAGGGTGGAAGTCAGAGTCTAGAACGGTATTCGGATCTAGCGAAGAGGTGGAAGTCAGAGTGAAATATGGAGTTTGTGTTTTAAGGGTTTCCATTTTTTTTTTTTTTTTGATAGGCAACTTGTCTTTTTTTTTTTAATAGAAACACATTTAATGAAAATGAGCCTCTCCAAACACATCATACGGTATTCTAAAGAATAAATTGTAAACGTGACAACATTTTAAGTGGCCTTTTTTCCTAACATGGCAGCACCTCTTAAAAGGCTTTTGCTTTTATATATTATTATTAGATTAGATTAGATAAGGAAAGCAAATTCTTCCCAGGGACGCTAATTAAGTGAGTATAGGCCAAGTTTATCAGCAATCTCAAAAGCATCGGCATTGCATAGTTCAAACTGCAAAATAATAAACATGTCCTCATCACCATTACTTGTTGTCCAACTCCTCAGAAAACATGAGCTCACAAGAAAACTTCTCTTCTTCAACTCATCCTCATGTTGTTGAAGACGAATGGTACCAAAATTCTTCCTCACCACGGCAGCGGTGTTGAATCTTCAAAATCATTGGCAATGAGCCAGAGATCTGATTTTGTTGGTGGAAGATTGGAAACCTTTCCTTTCTCTCTCTTCTTTGGTTGTCGTCGTTTCGTTTGTTACATTGAAAATTTAGATCTAAAATTTTAGTGGCTATCTCTAAAAAAACCTATGGTTGAGTTTATGGGTCCAAAACCTAAAATAAATTTATTTACTTTTTATTTTTTAGTTGATATTTAGTTGTAAAAAAATCTTGGAATTGGCCATGGAAAACCCTTGTGATCTCATTGGTGTAGATGTAGTACACCATGCTAACCATCTGCCTTTCCATAAAATAGGATAATGGCTTTATTTCACCCAACCAAACAGCATAATCTATGAGAAATTGAGGAACAAACAAGATCGAGTTCCCAGTCACAATGTCCATAGCTCCATAAAAGCTAGGTTGTTTTGACTCCGAACAAGTAAGCAAATTAACTAAGCAAAGTATCTTTCCTATTTACAACTTCAGGGATTTTAGGGATGGAGATGAGGAAGAAGAGATGGAGTACTGATTTTAGGGATTTTAGAAACTATTAGTTTCCCCAAACTTATCTCACGTGTACATAGACACATCAACTTTTTCCATCCAAAGGATAACGTCAGGGACTAAATTAACACGACGTTAAAAGATTAAAGACCAAATTGACACAATTGAAAGGATAAGGACCAAAATAAAATATGATGTAAAAGATAGGGACCAACTTTGTAATTTACTCTGATACATTTTCTCTCTTTCCCTTTTCTCTTTTTTCAAACTTCTCTCTCTCTTTTCATTGGTTGAGCCTGTTAGTCTTAGCTTTACCTGTGCAAAAATCTCACATCTCTTCTCTCTTCTCCCTTTGACTCAAACTCACTCAAAAAAATGTGGTGAAATCAGCAACAATTTAGGATTTCTAGGTTGAGAGTGGGTTGTGGTGGTCTTCAAGCAGTAGGTGGTTCGATCCGGTGGTTTTGTATTCGTGGGTAGTCCGATTTGTGGGCTTGTGGGTTCCAATCTATTGATAGTTTTGGGTTTTGGGTGGTTTTTTTTTTTTTTGTTCTTATTTGCTAGTTTTTTTTTCCCCACCCCCAGCTTTTCAAAATCTCCCTTAAAAGCATCAGTAACTAACAAAAAAAAAACCATAAAAGTTAAGAACAACTTACTAACTAGGCCACCTAGAATTTTGACAAAAAATATAGGCATGTTTCAGTCCTCAAATCTTAAGCTTGTTTAGGGGAAAAAAATCCAAAATAAGAATAGAATTTGGCCCATTTCTTCAACGCATAGCTCCTCTAAAATATAAAACCAAAAATAATACTTTTAACAAATTTGTAATTGTAAGGATTGGATTTGGCGACCCAAACGGCTGAGGGACCCAGGCCCAAATAGCCAACACAATGAATTTGTTAGAGAATGAGCTCCGAAACTAGGCTTTCATAGGTGAGATAGCGCTTACCATGGGCCAAGAAAATCAAAGAGACAAGGAAAAATAGATGGCAATCACAGTATTGAGAAGGATAATTCTCCTCGGATAAGTCTGAGGAGGTTTTGTTCTTAATATCACTATCAGACTTGTTTACAATTTCCTTTCTTTGTGCTACAGTGTTTTTCTCTGCTCTTTTTTCGATCCTCTCTCTTCGAGGGACCTTCTACCATATATAGGCCCTTTTAGACGATCCTGGTCTTCCATTCGTTGATCACGCAAGCCACCACTCAAGTTCCAATCCCATCATCCACCTTCCCTATACCCTATGAGATGTGGCAACCAAGGCAACACTGTTCAAGGGTCTTCTCTATATAAATGCAACCAGGAGGTTTGGTAGGATGCATTGAATGTAGTGGCAGCCTTCAGCTCTTCAATCACATCAGTGCTAGTCCCCATCCCAAAGCTCTTTCTGCACAGTAAGGCCTCCTTTGATGACATGTTGATGACGTGATCATAAAATTCGAGGACGTGGACTCCTCGGCACAGTAACTGCCCTTCTCAGCCATGCTATGACACGTGGCGTAACCGTCTTACTCGGAATTCTAGTACCCAACAATAGCCCCTTAAAATTCTCATTGGTTTCCTCCCTTCTAAGGAGAGAAATGGGGTTTGACTTTAAGCAGTTAAATTGACATGTGTCTCTAACTCCCATGCGTACAAATGTCGTTTTGCGTGTCTCGAAACTATACTTAATGCTTTGTAGTCTGCAATGCTTTATTAAATGCTCCAGGTGGTTTCTTGTTCCCCGCATTCAACGATGAGATAAAGATCCTACGGTTGACATTTTTCCTTGAATTTTGGCTGGGATAACTCCCACCCAAAGCTCACCTCCTATATAAGGCGCCTAGAGAGTTCATTTCACTCACTTTGTAAATTTTTGAACTCTCCAGGCTTCCCACAATCCCAAACTCCCCAGATTTCTCAACTCTTCCTGTTCCCAAGACGTTCCTACGGCGTACTTCTCTCTCGTTTTTGTAAGTTTTTCATCTCTAGGCTATTTTCTCCTCGGTCTTCTATTTTCTTCCTCCTTTTCTTAGACACCTCATTTGCCTTTCTCTTTAGTCTATTTAGATGGGTAGATTCAAACACCTAGTAGATTCCCCCGTCAGTATCGAGGGATTTAGGACCAAATACCACATCCCCCCAGGAGTTTCCCTGTAGTATTGCTCTCCAAGGCAATGGCACACCGATAGGCACGAGGGGGAGGTGGTCATTCCTATGATAGAGGGGGGAATAACTCTCCCCATGGGTAGCACGACTAGGGATTACCTACTCGCCCATAGGCTATGCCCACACCAATGCGCACCTAACCTATTTAGGGTTCTAGGCAGTGTAGACACCCTTAATGCATATATGGGTCTGAGTGTCATTCACTTGGTGACTCCGGGTATTACCTTAAATCCCGATCCTCAGCCGTTAGGTTTGTATCGTGTCTTCCCAAGTCCAACAAGGGAATGAAGGACGACTACTTGATTACTTCTGCGAAATGGCATAACGGTTTTCACTGCCAACCCAAGAGAGGGAACTAGGTGGGGTGTCTTAGGTTTAGGTCCCTCGTCGTGAGACTTAGTTTTGTGATCCCCCCCCCCCCCCTTTTCCTTATCTTTTTCTTTGATTGGGTGTCCATTGTTCTAACTGTGGTTTTCCTTCTCGCTGTGTTTGCAGATAAGAGATACGTGGCACCCAACATCCGATTCGTTAACGTTGGTGATCTCAATAGGGTGCTTAGGTTTGAGGTGTTCGTGAGCAAAGATAGGAAATTAAGGGCTGTGCACCTCATTCTCAACTTCTATCCCCTATCTGATTCCTTTCAGGAGGTTGGCAAAGCGATCTGAGCGGGCGATCCTCAGCTCAATCGCATAGACGTCATTGCGCCGAGTTTTCTAGCCCGAGAAGATGTGATGCAAGTTGTCCGACTTCGTCCACGTGCTACCCAAGGAACAACGATCCTAAGAGAAGAGACTGCCTCCTCTCAACTATCACTCGAGGAGGAAATCAACCAATTCCATCTTGAAGAAGAAAACGAGGAAGCGGGAGATCCTATCATCCACCTTTCGAACGAAGAGGACGAGTTGGACAGAACCTCAGGTGTTCGTGCCCCTAGCCTCGTAATCGCGTACATTGATAAAAATTCTGAGGAAGAGGAAGAGATGGCCCTGAACAAGAGGAAAACCTTAAAGGACCACCTTGCAGATAGGGCTAAAGGGCAAACCTTCGAGGACCTTGTGGCGCCCCCGCCCCTTCCCACTCTTCCGCCTCCTCCCCCTCCTCTAGGCAGCTTGCTCCCCATACCTAACCTGAAGAATAAGAGAAAGGAGAAAGACAGGACCGAGGAGGGGGTGGCTTGGCAAAATGAGCCGAAGCAGCAGAAAACAGCCAAGGGCTAGACACGAGCTTTCTCTGTCAACAGCAAGGAGGAGCGTGAAATAGTGGAAGTGCACCACAAAACCCCCCCTTGGGCTCCTCGGTTGGAGCTAGATGGGGCTGTCATCCCTCGGAACTCATCCATTAAGGAGTTCCAAAAAGGGCACGCCCACTACTTGGCCGAAGCCCTAGAGCAACCTGTCCTTCTGCCCAAGGATATGACTGCCCTAAAGAAAATAAGGCAGCAGGAGCTCTTTCTATCCCTAAAAAGGGATCTTGCCTTGGTAAGTTCCTCGGTCCCTCTTTTCTTTTCTTTTTTTTACTTTTGGGCTATCTTCTTCCATTTCTTCTTTCCCTTGAGTAACACGCTCATTTGTCGCCTTTGTGCAGGCCATATAGGAGGTGTTTATCACCAAAGAGTGGGTGAATGACGCTCGAAACGAGGCTAAGGCCGAGGCCAGCCTCTGGGCCGATGCTGACAAGGCTCTAAGAGCGGCTAAGTAGAAAATCTAGGACCTCAACACAAAGCTAATAGAGGAGGAGAAGGGGAGATGAAGCAATAAGGTCGGGCTGAAAACCGTTGAAAGCCAGGCTGAGAGGCAACTCAAGAAGCTCCACTATGCTGAAATAGAGCAAGCTATGGCCCAGCAGAAAGTCTTGGACTTAAAGGCAGAGTTGGCCAAGGTCAAGGAAGTAGCCCAGACCATTAAGGAGACTGCAGAGGCCTCAGCCCAAGCCTTCTATAACCAAGGGGTAGAGGATATCGAGATCTGCCTCGCAGAGGAGCTCGCTGAGGTCTGCAGGGACTACTACAAGATGGTATGGATAGAAGCCCTAAACGTGGAGGGAGTCCTAGCTACCTCAAAGTGGAGGAAGCCTGAGAATGTATGGTATCCCCCAAATATCTGCGCGGCTCTAGCTGACCTTCCACCTCCAACTGCCCTTGAGCCTACTCCTCTCAAGCAGCTCTCTTCCACCCAGAGCTATCTCCCTTCCCCCAAGGTCTCCACAGGGCCTGAACAAGCTGGTGATCAGGGCCAAGGGGCTAAGGGGGCCTAGAGAAAAGGGGCTAGCCAGGGTGGTCCTTGGCTAAGAGAGAAAGGCAAGAGCAAGGAGGTTGAGTCCCTGACAAGGGTCAAGGGATCAACAACTGCCCTCAAGATCAAGGATGCTGAGGTCACATCCAAGGATGATCCCCCTCCCAAAGCCAAGGACGCTGAGGCTAAGTCCAAGGAAGATCCCCCTCCCAAGGCCAAGGCATAATTTATTAGGATCCCTCTCTTATTGTAATCAAGATTATTTTGTCCTACTTTTCTTTTCTTTCTTGGCGATCTGCCTACAAATGTAATGTAACTATTCCTTTATCTAATGAAAAGAATTTAAATTTTTATTCTGTGTATGTCCCTTTTTGTTTTCCATATTTATGTTTGGCTAGCTATAGCCCTTTACCATTTGCTAAGGTTTTTAGGTAAATAACGCCTCTACAAGTGAACATCCTTGTTTAAACAATAATAAACGCCAAGGACTTTGTTGTTTATTCAGACAAGATAGGACCACGTAAGTGATGAGAAAAAATGACTAAGTGTTAGTATTGGAAGATTCGTTAAGTATTAATTTCCTTAGGGCAGGTAATCCGAGGGTTCAAATAAGTTGTGGAGAGTGTTAATTTATCCATGGCACAAGGTGTAAGGGGTTAGGTATAACTAAAGCTCTATTGAACACTTAGAAAATTTAGTTAAGATGTTAATTTACCCAAGGCATGGCCGATGCTTTGTTTAACACTTAGAGTATGTAATTAAGATGTTACTTTATCCAAGGTATGACCGAGGTTCTATTTAACACTTAAAGTATATAGTTAAGATGTTAATTTACCCAAGGTATGGCTGAGATTTTGTTTAACATTTAGAGTATGTGAACCAAAATAGGTGGTCTGAGGGACCAAGCGTAACTAAGGTAACGTATAATGTAAAAAGGGTAACGCATAATGTAATAGACGATATAGGAAAGCAAAGACTTTCATTAATAATACCTTCACAGGTTATTTACATTCCAGGGATGTGGTACAACATTTTCATCTAAATATTCAAGATAATAAGCTCCTATTCCAGCTACCGAGATGATGCGGTATGGCCCTTCCCAATTGGGCCCCAACTTTCCCCATGCTGGGTTCTTCGCAGTGCCTAGAACCTTTCTTAACACTAAATCCCCAAGTGCTAACGGTCTTAACTTCAAGTTTGAGTCACACCCTTGCTTAAGCTTGTGTTGATAGTAGGTCAATTGAACCATGGCATTTTCCCTTTGTTTTTCAATCAAATATAAACTCTTCTCTAACAGTTCATCGTTGTTGCTCGGAGTGAAAGAGCCCGTCCTCAGTGTTGAGAACCTGGTCTCGAGAGGAATCACGGCCTCAGCTCCGTAAGTCATTGAAAATGGGGTCTCCCCCGTGGATCAGCGAGGTGTAGTCAGATATGTCCAAAGAACATGTGGAAATTCTTCTACCCACTTTCCCTTTGCATCATTTAACCTCTTCTTGAGTCCATTGACTATGACCTTATTGACAACCTCAGCCTGTCCATTCCCTTGTGGATAAGCCGAGGTGAAGTATCTATTTGTAATGCCCAGGTCACATTAATACCTCCTGAAGGCTTTGCTATCAAATTGAATACCGCTGTCCGAGATAAGGGTATGAGGAATCCCAAATCGAGTAACAATGTTTTTCCACACAAATCTTTTGGTGTCCACATCCCTGATGTTTGATAAGGGCTCAGCTTCAACCCACTTGGTGAAATAATCAATGCTAACCAGAAGCAACCTCTTGTTCCCTACCGTTTTAGGGAAAGGTCCCACAATATCCAAGCCTCATTACGCAAAGGGCCAGGGACTAGAGAGGGGGTTGAGAATACCCCTAAGTTGGTGAATGTTTAGGGCGAACCTTTGGCACTGGTCACACTTCCTCACATATTCTTGTGCTTCCCTCTGCATTTTCGGCCACCAGTACCCTTGAGTGAGTACCCTATAAAATAGAGATCTGCCACCTGTGTGACTCCCACAAATTTCTTCATGCAATTTTTCCAAAAAAGGTTCTACTGCCTCAGGATGTATGCACAACAAGTAAGGCCTAGAGAAATAGTGATTAAACAATTTTTGGTCCTCAAATAACCAAAAGCAGGGAGCCTTTCTCCGCACCTTATCAGCCTCCCCCCTTTCCTCAAGTAGGATGTCATCTTTAAGAAATAAAACAATAGGATTCATCTAGGTGGGGCCGACTCGAATCTGGTGAAGGAGGACTTTTCAATGGTGATCCGCTCAAGGGATACGATAACTAGCCCCACTCCTGATCCCTTTTGATTAGTTGCAACATCTACGTACACCTTGCATGGTGGAAGCTCCTGAACGGTGACCATCCCAACTGATTTTCCATCCATGTCTGACCTCTCCTTATTTTCTACTGTCGAAGGTTCAGCGAATTCAGCCACCAAGTCTGCCAGGATCTGGCCCTTCATGGAAGTGCATGGCATATACTTGATGTCGAAAGCTCCTAGAATTGTCCCCCACTTTGCAATCCTCCCCGTGTAGTCTGCTGCCCGAAGCAGTGATCAAAGGGGGAGTTGGGTTAGGACCACAATCGTGTGTGCTTAGAAGTAATGCGGGAGCTTTCGTGTAGCGTGTACAACTGATAAGATGGCCTTCTCCAGGGGTAAATAATGGACTTCTACCTCGTGTAGTGATTTGCTCACATAGTAGACTTGTTTCTGCACCCCATTGTCAGCTTACACCAATACCAGACTCACCATGTAGGATGCTACTGTGATGTAAGCAAATAAAACCTCCTCCTTCTCGAGTTTGGACATAATAAGTGGTCGAGAGAGATATTCCTTCAACTGCTAAAAGGCCAAGGAGCATTCCTCTGTCCATTCAAATCCCTTCCACTTATGCAGCAGTTTGAAGAAAGGCCGGCACCTATCCGCTGATCAGGAGATGAATCGATTCAAGGCGGCAGTCATTCCTGTTAATTTTTGGACTTCTTTGTGATTCTAAGGAGGCTGTAGGTTACAAATGGCCCTAATTTGATTAGGGTCAACCTCAATCTCTTGATGGGTGACCATGTAGCCTAGAAACTTTCCAGAGCTAACACCGAAAGAACGCTACAAAGCATTGAGGAGCAACTTGTGTTTTCTTAATATACCAAAGATACTTTTAAGGTCGTTTACGTGCTTGGACTCCACTTTACTCTTTACTACGATGTCGTCTATGTACACTTCGATTCACTTGCCCAGCTACGGTTCAAAGATCCTGGTCATCATCCTCTGATAAATAGACCTCACTTTCTTCAATTCAAATGGCATTACCTTGTAATGATAATTCCCTATTGGTGTGACAAAGGAAGTCTTCTCTTGATCCTCCAGGGCCAACGGGATCTGGTGATATCCCTAGAAGGCATCCAAGAAGCTCATCTGAGGATGGCCCACGGTTACATCTACAAGTTGGTCTATCCGAGGTAGGGGGAAGGGATCTTTTGGTCAAGTCTTGTTCAAATCCGTGAAATCCACATACTCGTCATTTCCCACTTTTCTTCTTTACCACCACCGTGTTGGCCAGCCATTCAAGGTAGAACTTCTTCCTTGACGGCATCGGAGTGTTCCCTGGAAGAGCACCGAGGTGGTTGCTTTCTTGAAGCAACAGATGGATCAACATATAAATAGTGGCAGATGAAGTCTGAATCCACCCCTGGAACCTCGTAAGGGTTCCATGCAAATACATCAACATTTCTTCTAAGAAATTCTATTAATTCCTCCTTCTCTAGAAGGAGTTGAACGCCAACTTGAAAGAACTTCTCCTCATCATCCCCAACGATAATCTTTTTCGATTACTTGCACTCTACCTCACTTCCCACCACATCCGAAGACAACACCAGTGCCTTTAATTGTTATAAACTCTGCCCGCTAGGGGCTGAAGGCTCTATTCTGGCTTGATGTCTAATCACAGCTACCAAGCATTGTCTAGCCATAGATTGTCTTCCCACCAGCTCTTCGATCTGATCTCCCGAGAGATACATTACCTTCAAGTGTAAGATGGAGAGGATGGCTCCCATGACATGGAGCCAGGGCCTCACCATAATGGCGGTATAAGGGGAGCAGGCATCCACCACGATGAAATCCACCTCCACTACTTCTGATCTCGTCTGCATGGGTAGTCTGATTTGCCCATTTGGGATAACAGATGGAAATATGCATGTATGCAGCGGAAAAATAACAAATCTACTTCATTTATAAATGTTAACATGCACTATGTAAGTTTCAGAATTTAAGAACAAAAGAGTGTACCTTGGAGTAGTAAATTTCAAAAACAAAGATCAGGAGCACTTGGGAACACTTTCAATCTTCACTCCAATTCCACTAACGCTCAAGATGTGTGGTCTCTCAATCAGTTTTCAAAAGGAGAATGTCAAAGTGTCTAACACTCACATATACACCACTTCACAATAGTGTTCTTGCAATTCCCTACAGAAAATTTTGTATGTTTCTCCCTTTGTATCTAACTGATTATCTAATTGGGCTAACCTTTTGGGCATTTCCAATTGGACTTAAGTGTGTGGCTTGGAGTGGGACCAAAAGGGACCAATAAGACACTAGCTCCAATGGGCGTTAGGTTTTTCTATCAACTCTTGACAAGTCCAAAGTTACCATTAATTATATTTAATATCACTATATAAATATAATTGCACTCTAGGCCTTATTAATAAATTATATCTCAAAACTTTATTGTACATGCAACCTCTTCATAAAATATTCGTAGCTATATAAAGTCATTAATGTAGACTGTCACTTTGTTAATTACTACATCTTAATTCCTTGAGTACCCGGTTTAATCCTTAAAAGTTATTCATCATATATTTATGAAATCCAATTCTATAAATATATACTTTAGTAACTCCTTACTGAAGTGGTTAGGCCTAACTCTCTGAAGAACCAAGCCCATTAAACTTATCTCAAGGGAATATTTTATATCTCCGTTAAGAGACCATGAATTCTATCTTGAGAATATATGTTCCATCAACACTAAATATGGTTGCCCAACATATTGAGGTTTTGACTGTAACTTTAGATCTCACTCCTGATATATCAAAGCAACCTACACTTTATGATCAAATCTATTATCCTCTCAGGATTAAGAGTTCATGTAAATATAAGTCGTGAGTTTATTATTCATTTGACAGTCATTAGAAGAATAATAAATCTCACAGCGGTCCAGTTCAATATGTCTTAACTCTTAAAACATATCAACATCCCAACTAGAAATCTCTATTTCCATGATCAAGACAAATCATCTTAGTTGATATATTATAGTCTTCGCAGATGAAATGCCCAATTTCATCACCGACTACAAACTAAAATTCTGAATTTACAAAGAACTTGTGATTTATATCTTCTGTGACTAAATCACATACTATGCATCTCATGGACTATATGATAATGTCCAAATATTCATGTTACCATTATTTTTAGATAATAATAAAATAACTTCATTAATCATAACATTAAGTCATACATAATATCAAACATAATAACATACATAGCATCATACAATAGTATTTAAGGACACTAATCCTAACAATAACAATCTTTCCATCGAAACCCACCAGAGGGGAGCTGTAGCTAGTTAGGTCTTTTGGCTTTAGTCTCAGCCCCTTGTATAGATCGAGGTACATGATCTCCGCATCGCTGCCCTGATCTACCAACACCCTCTTAACGTCATATCCCCCAATTCTTAGGGTAAACACTAAGGCGCCATCATATGGTTGTAAGGTTCCCACTTTATCCTCGTCGAAAAAGCTCAAGGCTAGTCAGACTCCCACCCTGCTCCTCTTTGGACTAGGGGTTAGGTCCTCGGCAGTTGTTTGATCTATAGACATTACCCTGGATGGAAGGGAACCGATTCTGCCTGAAGCAGCAAAGATTATACTAATTGTACCCAATGAGGGTTTTGAAGAAGCATCTCCATGTGCTCTAGGCCTGGGCTGGCTACCTTGCTCATTAGGCTGATACAAGAATTGCTTCAACTTTCCTGCCTGCACCAGCTACTTCAGATGGTTCCACAAAGTCCTACAGTCCTTGGTGGTATGCCCACACTCCTAGTGGTATTGGCAATAAAGACTCTAGTTGCACTTCGTGGGGCCTCCCCCCATCTTATTGGGTCACTTAAAGTATGGCTCGTTCCTTATCATTTCAAAGACCCGATAGACAGGCTCTCGGAGCATGGTGCTAACTACCTAGGCAATAGCTGGACCTGAGGGCCAAGCAAAATCCATCCGAGGTCTGTTGCTATTGTATCTGTCCAACCTAAAATCCCTCCTCTCTTGGGGGGGAACCTTAACCTTTCCCTTTCCTTGCTGCTGGTCTTCCTCGACCCGTTTGTACTCATCGATGTGATCCATGAGCTATTGAATAATCCCCATAGGCTTTCTTGTCAGGGATTTTCTCAAGTCATGCTCGATGGGCATGCCGACCTTGAAGGTGCTTACGGCCACATCATCGAAGTTTCCCTCAATCTCGTTGAACATCTCCCAGTACTTGTCGAAATACGATTTCAAGGTCTCCCCTTTGTGCATCACCATGGACAATAGTGAGTCCAAAGGCCAAAGAACCCTGCTACAAGTGATAAAACGAGCTCTGAATGCCTAAGTGAGCTCCCTAAAAGAGCCAATGGAGTGTTCCTTCAAGTTTCTAAGCGTCTCATCTCCACGGGCCCCAAACTGGAAGGGAACACCCTGCACATTAGGACCTCATTTTTGGAATGTACAGACATTCTCTAGTTGAAGTGACTCATATGCTCCACGAGGTCTGTCCTACCATTATACATGGTAAACATAGGTTGGGTAAATGAAGGAGGAAGTCTTCCTACCTCGATTCTACTTGTGAAGGGTGACTTGGAGATCTAGTTCAACGCTCTGCTCATGGCGTCATTCCCCAGGCCTTCACATGACAAGCCCCTGTTTCTGCGCCTATAATGGCACTCCTCCTCCTTTGAAAAAGACTCGTTGAGGGGGGTCCTTGATCTAGGCCTATAGCTGCCATCTTGGTCGTCCTCGGAAGAGTGGTCGGAGTGTAAGGGAGTCCTTTTTCGCCTTTCACTTCACAGCCTCCTGCGGAGGTGGTCAATTTCCCGTTGCATGCTTCTAGTATTTTGTTCATGAGAGATGTAGCTCTTTCCTCGAGATTGGCTCCTGCTATTATGTGCAGTATGCATACTGACCTCTCTATCCCCTCCTCATTCACGGTTAAGGAAAGGGTCCTGGTGCTGAGAGCCAACAGACTCCTCCCAGTTTGGCCCTGGCCTTGACCTTACCATGGCTAAATGCTAAACGTCCTAAAAGCTCAAGTAGTCCCCACAAACGGCACCAATTGTAAGGACTAGATTTGGCAGCCCAAACAACTGAAGGACCCAAGCCTAAATAGCCCAACACAATGAAGTTGTTAGAGAGTGGGCTCTGAAACTAGGGTTTCATGGGTGAGATAGCACTTACCATGAGCCAAGAAAATCAAAGAGACAAGGAAAAGTAGATGGAAATCACAGTATTGAGAAGGATAATTCTCTTCGGATAAATTCAAGGAGGTTTTGTTCTTGAATATATCACTATCAAACTTGTTTACAATTTCCTTTCTTTGTGCTATAGTGTTTTTCTCTGCTTTTTTACCGATCCCCTCTTTCCGGGAGACCTTCTACCTTATATAGGCCCTTGTTTACAATCCTGGTCTTTCATTTGTTAGTCACACAGGCCACCACTCAAGTGCCAATCCCATCATCCACCTTCCCTGTACCCTGTGAGATGCGACAACCAAGGCAGCACTGTTCAAGGGTCTTCTCCACATAAATGCGGCCAAGAAGTTCGGTAAGATGCATTGAATGTGGTGGCAGCCTTCAGCTCTTCAATTACGTCAGTGCTAGTCCTCATCCCAAAACTCTTTCCACACAGTAAGGCCTCCTTTGATGACATGATCATAGAATCCAAGGACGTGAACTCCTCGGCGCAGTAACTGCCCTTCTCAGCCACACTATGACACGTGATGTAACAGTCTTACTTGGAATTCTAATACCCAACAATAATATTTCAACAAATGAAGACCAAATCTTTTCTAAATCAAGACTCCTAATTTAATGAAAATTAAAATCCAAAAAATATCACACAATATATAAACAACTCTAAACTTCACAGTTGTTTGCTCCCAAAATGTAAAAGTTGGATTAAAAAAAAATTGCCCTTAAGTCACCATACTTGCAAGCTCAACTCTGATCGGTGATCTCATCCACACTGTTGAATAACTAACTAGCCAACCTATCTTCATTGTGCTATCTCTCTCAATCTCTCCCTCTCTATGTTCAGTAGCCTTTCTTCAGTTTTAATGTTTCAGACTTTCAGTTTGTAGAGTTATGCATTTTGTTTTTAGGAGAGTAAGGTGCTGTTTGGATTTATGATTTCCATCACCTATAACTCTGTTTCCATCACTCATAACTCAAAATAAGTGGGACCCACAAAAAAGAAAGGTTTGTGTTGGATTTGTTTTATGTTTTTGTTTCTATCACTCAATTCTCTGATTTTTGAGTGATGAGTTATGAAAACTGAAAACACATTTTGGGTGTTTTCAGTTTCCAAAACTCAGTTTTCAATGGCATTTTGTACTTAAACAGCCTCTAAGGGTCCCACGGTCAGAGTAACATCACAGCAGGCGTGCCTTTTCATGGATCTTTTCAACAGCTCTCTTCATTAAACTCATTTTCATCTCCAAATCACTATCATCTCCATTCCAGTAAGAAGCTCTCCTTCACCTCACCTCCTCACGCAAGATCACCGATTGGAGCTTAGCCAACCCACGCTGTTGGGTCAAATATACTTTATCAAAAAAAAAAAACATGGGTACCAATTTCTCAAACCCAGAAAATCAAACCCATAAACACATGAGTTAGATCATACACACTAACACAGAAACACAAACCCACAAACATGTTCACCATGGGTCTTAGGCCATTGCCGTTGAGCATGTCGGATTTTCTGTTGGGGTCCGGGTTCGATCGGCTTTTGGAGCAACTGTCGCAGATCGAATTGAACGGCGTCGTTGTAAGGTACGAGAACCCGCCAGCTTCGAAGTCAGCAATCGAGTCAATGCCCACGACCGAAATCGACGAGACCCAGGTAGATGTATACTTCCTTGGCTTTTGATTCGGAATCCTTGCCCACTTTGATCATACACTAACCCATAAACTTTTCTCTCCTTAATCTTGTTTTTGTGTGCTTTCTTTTCTGCCAAGCACCAACAAAGGTAACCACAAGCACCATAAACAAAAGAAGGTGAGAGATCAACGCTGGGTTGAGAAGGTGGGAGATCGGCGCCAATCAATGCCACTACACGTCGGAGGTGGGAGATCGGTGCAACCGCTGCATCAATCGGCGTTGCTGCTACACCAATCAACACCGATCGTCTTCTATCTTACCTGGGTTCGAGTTTGTGTTGAGAGAGTAACAGGGCAAAGGTAAAGGAGGAGAAAATGAAATGAAAAGAGTTGAGGGAGGCGGGTAGGCTAACTATACTCACTGACATGGTGTCAAGCAATGGGTCCCACAAACAGTAGAAATATTTGAGTGATGTGAAGTGAAAATAAAAACCAAACTGGTGGGTATTAGAAAATTGGGGTATTTTAAGTGATGAGTAATGAGTAATGAGTGATGAGTGACGAAAATTGAGTAAGGAGTGATGAGTGATGAAAAAAAAATCCAAACAGGGCCTAAAGTACCACTTTATTTTTACAGTTAGACATTTGACACTTACACTTTTTGATTCTTCGATGGAGTGAAGTAGTTCATTTTTATGCTTATTTTATTAACTAATTATTAAATTGTATTATTTTATTGAGTTTTTTTGTGGTATCCAACCATCGGTAGACTAGACTTGCACTTGAATTATACTATTTTATTAAAGTTGCAGTACTATTGTGGTTTCAGTGGGTTACAACTTGTACTTGGACATTTGATGTCATAAAAATAGTTTTTCAATTTATTTAGTTCATAATCAATTATAAATGGTTTTAATGGGATGGCATAATTTTGCAGAGTTGAAATTGATTTGTGAAATAAAGGTTTTTTTTTTTAGTTATGAAATTTGAATACTTAAGAAGTTTACTCAACTTAGTTTGGCCTCTTTGAAAAAAATTCCTGACTCCGCTATTGATGGTGGTTGTGGTTTGGTGGTGCTGTGATGGTGGCTATGGATTGATTTACTGATGTGGGTTTGGTGGTTGTGGTTGTGGTTGTAGTGGTGGTGTTGTGATGGTGGTTGTGGGTTGAACAGAGGGAGAAAATAGAGAGACAGAGAATAAGGAAGTTATATGTTTGATGCAGTGGCATGGCCATGTTGGGACCGAAGGGGGCCATGCCCCCTTCCCCCCTCCCCCAAATGTTTTTGAAAAAAGTTGAAATATATGGATTTATAATGAGTTATCACTATTTTTTTTAGGAAAAAAAAAAAAAAAACTCAAGTTGATATCCTTTTGTCCCGCCCCCCCCCCTTCTCCGGTTAATTTTTTTTATTTATAAAGTTTCAATTATCTATTAGTGATTAGTGATAAATTTAAATATCGATAACTTAAATTAACTTAGTATTCATCAACTTGTAATAAACATATAGTTTTTAACAATTATCTCAAGAAAAAATTTCAAAACTTTGCTCCTACCTTGTTAAAAAAATAAAATAAAATAATTCCTCTTGCTTACTTTGGCTATGATAACAATGTTTCTCAAAAAATTATACCACCACAAAACACAACACCACCAGTAAATCTACAACTGAATTGTTAAGCAACTCACCTTAAAACCACCGGTGAGTCTTTGACCATTTTCTCAAATTTAGTCCTTTCTCTCTCCACTCCATAATCTTTCAATTTGTCTCCTTCATCTTTCTTTGTCTCTAACTTTGATTTCCCTTTTCTTTATCTTCTTTTACTTCATGCTCTTTAAACTTATTCAACAAAAAAAAAGCTCTATAAACTTGAATATGAAGTTTTTAAGTGCCTGTAAATTGTTTCAATTTTGTAGGTTCTAATTAGCTCAACTAGTAAAGTCTCTGATAGTTAAATAAGAAATTTGGGGTTCAATCCCCACCTACACTAAAAATCAATTGGCGTCTTGGTCTAATAATAAAAAACTATCATTAGAAGTAGACGCAATAAGTTGAAAATCCCTCTCAAAAAAAAAAAATTGTTTCAATTTCAAGAAAATCTATTGTCCAAGTGTATGGTTAAAAACCATACATTAGCAATGATGATTAATAGAGTAACCATAACCACATCTCTCTTTCTCTCTCTTCTAATTTTGTTAAAGTAACTATTTTTTTCTCTACTCCCAAGGTGCGAAGTCTCTCAAAAAAAAATTGTTTCAATTTAAAGAAAATCTACTGTCCACGTATATGGTTAAAAACCATACATTAGCAATGATGGCTAATATAGTAACCACATCTCTCTTTCTCTCTCTTCTAATTTTGTTAAAGTAACTATTTTTTTCTCTACTCCCCATGTGCCTTTTTTTTTTTGAGAAACCTCCCCAGGTACATGATTCTTCTTCTTATATTCTTTTTTTAAATTGTTTTTTGATGATTTTTTTTATTGTTAGATATTTTATATAACACATAATATAATAAAGTTTTAGTTTGATAAAAGTATATAATATATCATATAAATAAATAAAATAATGGAAGATTTTATTTGATTATATTTTTTTATGTATTCAATTTCAATGACTATTGGTTTTATTTTTTAGCAATCTTTAACCAATTAGTAAATTTTTATCTTAATTATAATATTAAATCTAGGTCTATTGACAAATTTTAAAAAAAAACTATGAAGTTATAAGTACTTAACTATTGAAAATCTCTTTAAAAAATTATTGAATTGGGTTTTTTTGGGGGGGGGGGGGGGGCCTCAAGCATAAATTCTTAGGTCCGCTGCTGGTTTGATCAATGCAGGAGGGAGAAGAGCAGAAGAGAGAGAAAAAAAATAGTGTTTAGCTGTGTTGTAAAACATAAGCGTATTAATGTTAGGTGAGTCGTGAAATGATAAGTTAAAATAGATAAATTAGCTATTTTAAGTGCTAAAAGCTCAATATTTTAGCACCACCACTGCAAATACTCTTAAACCTATTTTGAAACAAGGTCTCCTAAAATGAAATCCCCATATTTGTCCTCTACCTCTTGTCGACTAACTGAACAATGACACAAAATTTGTCATCCACCTCTTGCAACCCATTCTTTGCACAGCCATTGGGCGAGAAGGGGAGGACAACGTTATGAAACATGAATTAAGTAGATCCAAATGTAAACCATATGACAAAAGACGTTTAGTAAATCTTGTTTGTTAAATCTAATTACGATTATATATATATATACTAATTCTTTTGTCCAACATTTTTACATAATCTAACTAATCAACAAAAGCAATGAATGTTATATTCACATCTATTAACAAAAAAACTTGTGTTGCTAACGTGACATCTCATTTGTGGCTGTGCAATGAATTGGTGACACAATGAAACGACCACGAAATGTCTCGTTTGAATCTTCGTATATTAGAAAATGTGGTCGGGTCACTTGCACATTGGCTGTGCAAGGGATGGGTTGCGAAGGACAGAGGTCGACGACTAGGGATTTGGCTCCCTCTCTTTTTCTTGTTTCAGTTTCAGTTTCAGTTTCAGATTTGGATTTGGGAGGCCCGTTTCATAATAAGTCTAACACGTTAAATCTGATTTTTTAATTTTCTAATATAAACATTGATGACATGTCACTAAATACTTGTCACATCATTCTGAGTCCAAATCTTCTGTCCCACTTTTCCTGCTCTACTCTATACACTACCAATAAAAACTTGCCACGTGTTCACCTAATTAATTAAATACTATCATTATTGACTTATTAATGCTACCGTTATTAATTAATAGTAGTATTTAATTAATTAGATGGACACGTGGCAAATTTTTATTGGTGAAATATAGAGTGGAGCAGGAAAAATGGGACAGAAGATTTGGACTCATTCTTTTGTTAGCCACTTTTTTTTTTTTTTTTTTGACACTTAGACATTGAAACTAATCGTTGTTATAGAATGACCAATTGCTCTCATATTTGAAAGTTTAAGGACCAATTGGACTCTTTTGGGCCAATCCCTGGCACAGCCATTTTTTTGCAAAGAAAAAGATAACATCCATGTTATTGGGACTTATTGTTATTAATATTGACAACTTTGAGCTTTTTTTGTGTTTTACTTTTATACTTATAAATTGGACATCATTAAGTAGTAAAGCAAAACTAATAACTTTTAGGTGAAAACACTTTTGGTCCTTACATTTTAGAGTTATAGTTAATTTGGTCATTACATTTTGTAGCAATCAATTTGGTTCTTGCTATCTTTAATTTGCAGTCAATTTGGCATCTACCCTTAACTCACTAACAGAAAATGTTTACGTGGCAAACAATGTGCATTGTTAACATACTTTAAGTTTATGTGGCAACTAAAATAATAATATTACATACTACATCATTTGGAAAAAAAAAAAATTGATTTATCAGTTTTAAAGAAGCAAAAAAAAAAATCAGATTTGGGAAGATCATGAACCCGAAAATCCAACCCAAATCCACTTCCACCATATTCTTTAAGCAAATCCAAAAAATTAAATAAAAAAAAATTAAATATTTAAAAAGTAATCACAGCTTGTGAAGCTTCTTGATGAGGGTCGTAGGCTTGCGTTTCAAACCCCTCCGAAACAATACAGATCATGTTAAAGATGAGAAACGGTGCCAATTCTAGTCAAGAGAATGGTACACATGAGACTGAAAAAGAGGAAGCTCCCACACGTGACAACATTTATTCAAACAACAATGTTTCTTTCTCAAGACCAAAGATAAAAACAATTACAAGACTGAGAGCCAAGTGACACCGTTTTGTCAATAGTTTGTTAAGAGAAAATGGCGCCGAAGTTTGTTAAGTTTGTTTAGAATTCTGTTAGTGCACCAGAGTTAGTTACCCATATAATTTGGGATCTATTAGAGCCAAAGATCCATGTGATTATTAGTCAGGTCTTATATAAACTCTACGTATTACACATTATCATTTATGTAAGATATTTTCCAACTCTCTCTCTCCCTCAAACACTCTTTCTCTCTTTTCTTCCCTACTTTTTTTTCCTTCTATTCTTTAGCTTTTCTTGCATCTCAGAAAATCTCACAATGCTTAAAGGTTTTCTTCATGTTATCAAAGCCTACGGTTCAATCTACCACTCTTCCAGATTCAACCATAGCTCCTTTAGCCTCAACAATGGCATCTACTCCTTCATATTGCCCAAATGCAAACACAACCATACACATCATAAACCAACCCATTGCATCTTCTCTCTAATATGTCAAACATGATGACTGTCAAATTAGAGAATTCTAACTACATCGTTTGGAAACACCAAATCTCAACGGTGCTTGAGACCTACTCAATGATGGAATTACTCAATGGTACTCAAACTAGTCCAAATCAGTTTCTCAAAGATAGTTCTGGTGCTATCACAAGCAATCTGAATCCTAAATTTCAAATATGGAACTATCTTTCATCCTTCCTGAAGTTGACTTGTTACAAGTTGTTTGACTAATGGTTATTAAATTCACAATTTACTATCACTTTAAACTTTTGGATTAAATGGTACTTTAGATTAGAGCAAATGGTTTTGAATTTGAATCCTGTCTCCACTCTACCTACCCTTTAAAATTTAAAAAAAAAAAAAAAAAGCACACATGTTGGATCACATTTATTGAGGGAGACTTTGTGCCGCGCATGTGAGGAGGCTGTTAGACTAATGGTTAAGTAATTAAATTCACTATTTCCTATCAGCTTCAAGTTTTGGGTTAAGTGGGAGTTTATCACAAATTAATAACTTAATATATGTAGATTAGAATATCCAATGATCAGTATCATCATGCTGATATCTACTTTGATGGGGATGAGTTCAACATATACAATGTTAGGAATCCGATGGTTCCTAATGGGGATGGATAGGAATTATAGGGGATTGATGAAAATTATAAGGAAATTGACTTAATTTGAGATAGTGATCTACACGCACTCTTGATGGATGTTACCAACTAAGTTGCAAATTGTTAAAGGTTGAGCTTTAGGCTCTTAATGGATCCATATCTCTATCTGTTGGAATGGATTGTAGCTGCACACACTCCAAATGGCTGCCATCGACTAAGTTTCAAATTGAGATGAGAGTTGTTTTATGTACATGACAAATTATTACAACATTTTCATAACAAAAGACCTAGGTCTTCTATTGGTCAAAATAAAATAATAACATATTGGGATAGGACCTGCCACAAACTAAAGATATAAATAAGCAAAGTTGTATAGTTTCATAGTATTGATCGCTTTTTAAAAAAATATATAGAATTCAACATTTGTTTCTCTAGTTTTCTAAGTGCTTAAATGACAGGGGGGGGGGGGGGGGGGGGTTACAACATAACCTACACTTTAAAATTGTGATAAAGTCAAGAGATGGATGAACAAATAGAAAAAATAGTGGAGGCTTTAGGGTTATAATACATTACAATGACATTAAGTGTTTTTTATTATTATTTTCTATAAAAATGTGGGACTGATTGCTGTGAGAAAAAGAATGAGGGAGAAGAACTCAAAAAAGTGACGTGAATGCTGAATAATGGTGAAAAGTGAAAATTTAGATAGAGTTAGGTTTTTTTAAAAAAAAATTGAGAGATTGGTGTTTTTGGGAGTCTTTTCCTTGTTATTTCAGTAGTAAACTAGTTTGTTAGTCTTTAGAAAGAAAATTTAGGAATACAACAAAATGTCACAAAATTTTTATCCTTAGTTTATGGTAGGTCCTATTCTAATATTTTATTCAATTTTATTTTGACCAAGAAGACTGAAGTCTCTATATTATGAAAATGTGATAATTTGTCTAGTAAACGGAAGAAAACTCTCATCTCAAGTAAATATACTTTTTGGTTTTCCATACGTTGTTTGTCACATGTCAGTGATTGGTTGCTTTAAAATGGTAATTGGGACTTGTCTTTTTGTTTCTTTTCCTTGTGCAAAGCATATTATAGTATGGGTTCATGGTACATAGTAAACATAATAGAAATGCCTTTTTTTTTTTTTCTTAGAGAAGTCTGGGTGAGCAACTACCCCCTCTCCCCTGGCTCCACCAATGACATTAAATACTTTGCTTTATAATTAGGCAAAAATGGCCGAATAGCACTGTTTGACAAAATATTTAGTAATATATTACTATTTGTGAAATATTTAGCAAACTATCATTGTTTTAAAATTCAAGTCCACAAGACTAGAGTTTTACATGTAACTCGAGTTTAAAGAAATCGAGTTTAAAAAAAAAAATGGTACTGTGGCACTAGTGATTTAGAATTTAGAATTAAAAATGACATGTGGAACAGAAGTTAATTAAGTGTGTAATGAGATACTTGATTCCACTAAAATCGAGTTCTTTGTTTCTACGTCAGTGCAGTCAAAGCACAAAGGCAAAAGGCCAACCTTTTTTCTAGTTCTTAAATATTTTATGAATATTTGCTATATTGGTCTTTTCATAAAACCAAAGGCCCCACAATGGACCGAATGTGGTGCACACCTCCTTCATGCTTCTTGTAACTAGAGCTATCCAAAATCATTTGAAGACCCGACCTACCCAAAGAAACCGACTGGATCTAATCCGACGTTGGCCTACTCGACTACTCTTGCGGTTAGTGGTAGATCTTCACCACCAGAAACCAACTCCAATAGGTCAGTACCCAAAAAAACCGAACCGACCAAAAGATACATAGATTCTAGCAAATATTTCCCAATTCCGGTGAAAATTTCTGATGAAAAAACCTAGATTCCGGCGATATTTCACTTAGATCCACTGAGATTTTGATCGAATCTGGCGAAATCTCATTGAATTCGATGAGATCACCGACTCTAGCGAAATCTCACAAAATTTGATGAGATTTTGGCCGGAACTGAGTTTTTCTCACCGTTTTCTCATTGTCTTCTCAAATTTATGACTTCGATCGACCCGTCTGCCACCTGTTGAAGATCTGATCTGCCCGACCCAACTACCCCAGTGGTCGGCAATAGATGAAATTTTCTGCCACCCAATTCCAGCGGATCAATTCCGAGTTGGGCATAATCCCAACCCATGGACAACCTTACTTGTAATTTGTTTTCATTTCTATTATCTATTTCTAATGAGCTAGTGGATGAACTTATGGTATATTATTTTACACAAGGTGCTGCTCTAGAATCACTCGCCATAGAATCCAGCAACATGCTTGAGATGTCTTTGGCCCCTATTCATCTCCTTCCTACAAAGGTATCTTCAATTTCTACCACAAATGAAAATAAGGGAGTTACTATTACTAGATCTCATGAGGTTCCTGGAAAATCTAGTACAAATGGGACATCTTCAGCTGTTCGAAAAAGTGGAAGTCTATCTCTTGATGTATTAGCTAAAGCTAAGAAAACTTAGAGAGAAAAAAAATCCCAGCAACCAAAACCCAAATAAAATTCAAGTAAAAAATCTCAGCAACCACCAAAACTTAAAGCAGACACGTGAACCAAGCCTAGCAATCACCACAACATAGATCGCATACCCAAACCACAACCCACCACTATACCAAACCCAGCAACCAACGCCACCACAAGACGCTAATTTGCCACATCTCCACCACCCCATGTACACTGATCTCAACACCATGATCTGCCAAACGCCCACTTCCCACACTGGTAGACTAGTGAAGAGTTCTAAGAATTGAGAGGGAGTTTGACTAAGAAGAGGAAAGAAAGAGATAAAAAGTTTCTAGGAGTTCTGAAATCTTTACGTGGGAAGGGTTATAATTCTTAGGAAATCAAGTTTCACAGGCATTTTTAATTCTAAATTTCAGATCACCGAGTATCACTGTGACATTTTTTATGGAACTCGATTTTTGTGAACTCAAGTTACATGTGAAACTCGAGTTTTATGAACTTAAGCTTTAAAACAATAGTAAATTGCTAAATATTTCGCAAACACTGATATATTATTAAATATTTTTTAAAAAAAATACTAAAGTATTTTTAATATACACATGGAGAGAGGGGAGAAGGTTTTTAATGTATGAATTTTGTTTAAGTATTTTGTTTAATGTACACATATTTTTTTTTAATTAATTTTAACCTTTTAAATATCATACAAAGAAGATTTTCTAAGAATAATTATAATATATATCTTAAACATTTTAAGAAAGATATTCAATAGGATTAGTTTTAAAATATGCTTTATATTGAGAATAGTTATGTTATAATTTTGTGATATTTGTTCTTTTTAAATGTGAAGTAATTTATTCATAATAGACATTTTGCAAGGGTGCTATCGCAGCTTAAGCAGTCGGTTATTCAAGGTTGGTCAATGCCTCAATAGAATCGAGCCTGGCTTATCGCTGGTGAGGCCCCTGTTGATTGAGTATGGGATATGGAGTTCTATGTCAAATGGCAACTACGATGTGAGTTGCTATTTTTGGGGGTGGGTTAATTGGGAAAAGATGAGTGGTTTGTGGTTACTTGCAGTGGTAGCTGGGGCCGTTGGTTAGGGGATCGTCATGAGTCTGGCCATATGGGTCAAGTTTGATATGGTTTCAAAGCATGGGGTGTATAGGGCCTAATGGGTTATAGGTTTGGTATGAGCTTGGTTAATTTGAGTAAATTGGGTTAGATAGGGTGATTGTGGGTTACAAGTTTGTATTAACGAGGCTTTAAAGGGAGGTTGCTTTGGTGGGTTGTTGGCAGACCTGTCGAAACGGGTGGGTCGGGGTTTAGGTCAAGTTGATTGGCATTTTTTTTTTACATGTATTTTCCATGTGATAAGTTATGCAACAAATTATTAGACAAAGAAAAAAAAACATATAAGAAATTACAGATGCCCTGTTGGATAGCTTATTTGACCAAAAAAAAAAACATATAAGAAATTTCCAATCTTAAAAAAAGAAAAAATATATATATAAGAAATTTACAATCTTGAAAACTAAGCGAGAAATTTATAATCTGCTTCACTCTTTTCACACTTAGCGATGCTTTTCATACTTGTCTATAATTTCAAATATATGTTTTTGACTTTATTGCAACTAGATTATCTTGACATGTATTTTATTTTTTAATATCTAAAAAACTTTACTTATTGCCTTTCTCAAGTGAGAATAATGTCACAATCATTCTTCTTTCAATTCGTTTGTCAATTGAGATTGAGTTGTGCACTATAAAGCTCAAAACAAACAAGTTAGCCAACCATGTATTGATTTTTTTAGTTTTTATTTTTTAAAACGAGTCATGTCACGAATCAACTTGTTTTTATTTCAAATAAAAAAAATTCATGTTTAGGTTGGGTTATCTGTTATTGGGTCCCAACCCATTTTTCCATGTCTAGTTGTTGGAATTAATTGAATGTTGAGTTCAAGTAGTAGCAATTGTGGGGGTTAGAAAATAAAAGAGAAACAACATAAGTCCTTCACTTAGGCTTGACCACCTAAAACTTGCCAATCTTAGGCTTAACCACCTGAGGGTGCTTTGAATCACTGCCAGGCTTACTAGCAAAACATCTCTAGCAAAAAAAAAAAAAAAAAAAAAACAAATTGCTTCACTCAAACAATTTCATCTTTCTAATAAGTTTCAAGGATTATATTAAGGCACAATTACATCCCAAGGAATCCTCAATCATAACAAAAGCTAAATTCAAAATTCAAAAATAAATTCCGACATTTTAAAACATACACATAACAAATTCTGAAATAATTTTGGTTGTGCTCATTGCATGACAAACTGTCATCAATTGCCACCATAATAATCAAATTCTTGCAAACCGCATATAACTCTTGAGCATGCCAAAATATTATTACTTTGGGAGAATGTATCATGCGTTCCACTTTATGCAGCTAGTGTTCCACCGGAAACAGAAGATCATGTTTCCTCCTCTAAAACAACTTTCCTGACATCTTGGCGTACTCCAATATCATTAGCCAAACGATTGACACAGTATTTGCCATAACTTCCCACCAGACGGGTAACATTGTTAGTTAGAAATCCAAGTGGTGAAGAACGGCCTAGAAACTCAAGCGATGAAGAAAGGATAACATCAGCAGCAGCTTGAAAGGATGCTGCCTGCCCACTCTGGCCCACGCTAACGGTAGGAATCACTTGCAAGCCTGTTTTGCAGCATAATGCAAAGTCTTCACAGTTGTTCTTGATAACATTATAGACACCAAAGCCCTTCCGGAGGAAATAAAAGGCACGATCAAAAACTTGTTCGGGTGGCTCAGATGAAGCAAGAGTGCAGGTACCTCCACGAGCTTTGGCAAGAAAGAATTTTCGTGAGACATCATACTCATAGAGATAGAGATCTCCACCTGAAAGAAAACAATCTATACAAGTAGAGATGACCCCATCACTCTTTGATTGATCATCACATATTAAGCATGGATTGTCCAAAGGACATCGTTGCGGTAATGAGCTCCCAATGAAGCGGTCTAACACGGTTCCTGTACCAGTTTCCTGGCCTTCTCCCCGAGTAAAGTGAATGACATTTCCCTCATTGACATATATCCCTGTTGTTACAAAGTAGAATCTAGCTGTTTTTACATGAAATAACTAAAATTGTAACATACATACATCAAGCAAACTAGAAATCAACTCTGGCTGTAAAAACAATTTCCAAAAACAGACGGTTGCGTTCATTCAATCAAACACAAAGAACCCTTTAACTGCTAGTATAAGTGTATAACCCCTGTTTCTCATATTACTGCTCTACTGGTATAACTTGATAAGCATTGAATAGGATATCAGCATTGTAATCAACCCCAACAGTTCAACTATAATCCTACTAAAATGTTTAATTTGAGGGTCAACTCCAAGAGCCCTTAGTACCATTACAAGATTATATATATATTTCAAGATGCACAAAAGCATTTCCAAGTGAAAAAGACAGGACACATTGAAAATACGGCATCTAATTGGGTTTTTGTTGGAAAATAATATTAAGTAATTATTAATTATTAAAAATAGTATTGTAGTAACATTATTTGGAAGAATAGCCTTTCTTTAAATTTTGCATTGAAATCGTGCGATTTCAATTATATCACATCTTGCGTTGAAATCATATTTTGAAAAAACAACAAAATTTTAAATTTTAATACTTAAATTCGTCATTAAAAATAAAATAAATATAAAATATTCAAAAAAATCCGCACCTAATTTAATGGAGCCGTATAAACTTTTTTTTGGATTGGTATTGTAATCCATCCGAATAATGTCATTGTCCACACTCCACACGCACACAAAATAAACGAGAAATATGAGAAAAACAGATCTTATTATGAAAGAGTAAGCAAATGCAGAAGTGATTACTTAGATACTAATCAACCCCAAAATACAAAATAAAAAATGAAGATTATAGAGAAAGGAAAAGAGGAAGAAATGGAAAGGCAACCGTGGTGGGAGTAGGTATAGGCGAGTCTATAGGAGTAGATATGATCCCCAGGTTTTAGATCCTCCCTCTCGATCTTGTTCGTCAACACTCCCATTGCTTTGATCTTTCTCCGCTCTGCCTCTGCTCCCTTCTGCAACTCTCTGTATCAATTTTGTTAGTATGATCAATGAAAACAATAAAGACAAAGATTCCCACTATTCCCACTCCCCACTGAGAATGAAAAAAGTTTTCTTGCTTGTCCAATGCAATCACTTCCTTCCCCTGCTTACCTTTCCTTTACTTCCTCTTTCCCTTTTTTTAAAAAATTATTTTATAAAAATACATTTTTTGTTTTCTTTAATGCTTCAAAAAATTATAATTTATTAGTTTCGCTTTACTATTTGATTATACCTTAGACACTAACATCAACTTTTCTAAAAAAATTAAGATTTAGCATGTCAAAAAAAAAAAATTTATTTTTTTGAGAGAGTATTTAATGGTATACCATACATCACATCTTCTACTCTTTTATAGAAACACCTATATATAGATTAGGCATAATTACAATAAATTCACCTATAATTTGATTTGAAATCACTTTGTCCACCTGTGATTTAAAAAGTGTCATTTTATCTGAAGTAAACTTTGTTTGCCTCCTATAATATGACTTTGCCGTACACATAGTTGGATTAGATTGGAGCAAAAAGCAAAATGGACATAGTTGGCTAGATAGGAAAAATGCGTAAATGTACTTTTGATCCTTATATTCTAGGCCGATAATCGATTTAATCCCTAAATTGATTTCACTCCTAGGCCAGTTCCTGATTTCAAAAAATCATTTTTAAGTAACAAAAAAATCTAAAGTGACAAACAGAATGTATTGTATGCACAGTAAATGCTAATGTGGCAAATAAAATAATATTAAAAAATTTGATTTGACATTTTTTAAATGCCAATGTCAACATTTAAAATTCCACATTAGCATATAAAAAATGTATTTTTTTTTTTTTTATTTTTATTAATTTAAATGCTGATGTAACATTTAAAAATGCCAAATCAAAATTTTTATTATTATTTTATTAGCTATGTCAGTATTTACTGTGCATACAATACATTTCATTTGCCACCTCATATTTTTCTATTACTAGATTGACGGCAGGAACAAAAAAAAAAAAAATCTGAAATCAAGTACCGACCTAGGAGCAAAATCAATTTATGGACCAAATCAAGAACCGGTCCAAAATATAAGGACTAAAAACGCATTTATGTCTAGAAAAAAAAGGATCACCAAAAGGTAGCGAGCAAAGGGATGTGCTGGAATAATGGAGATCATGAAAGCGTGTTGGACGGCACGATCTACCCAGGACCAAATGGTGTAGGAGCTGCACAAGGGAAAAACTGAGGAGACCTAAAGGAAATCTTACAGTCGGAAGAAACCCAGGTGATCTGGGAGAGAAGCAAGGCATGACATGAGGCAAAGCTCACACAATGGCCCATGGAAGAACTCCATACATGTTGGCAGAGCGGAGAGAGAAAGCATAACAAATTAGTTTATAACCTGTAAAATCTGTGTGAAGTATTCATAGAACAAGAAAGCATATCAACTAGTTTAAAATTCATGACCACTAGTTGTTAGCTTCAGCCACAACAGTTTTAGTAGGGTATTGGTCATGATTATTTGGATTGGACCTTGACTAAACTGCTGGGTTTTATTGGATTTAGGTAATGACGTAGTGGATTAGGAAAGTTTGGTTGAAGGATAGATACGAGATGGGAATGCCACATTTTTAATTTTTACAGGAACGATTTTATGTTTGTTCTTAAATTTTACAAAACTTGGCTTTTAAATTTTTCTTTTTTCTTTTTTCTTTTTAATATTTTGGAAGGGGAGAGACATAAAAGGTGAGCAAAAATACATGTTTCTCCTTATGTTTAACAGAGCTGGGTTATGGAAGATAAATAGAGTTTACCGGGTAAAATAACACTTTTTAAACCATGGATAGGCAAAGTAATTTCAGTCCAAACTACAGATGAGTTTACTGCAATAACTCCTATATATTAATAGGTAAAACTTAGAGAATTTTCAATTAGATTCTACAATTGAAGTCTAATTTTGTGCTATATATTCTAAATTATTTATTTTTAGAATGAGTTTTATTTCTTAATTTTGAAGTTAAATGTGATATAACATTATAAATATCCATCCAAGTTATTGTATACAAAAACCAAAGAGTCTAGAATTAATGAATATAAAAAAAAAATTAAAAATTGATAATTTACACTTTCTATCTAATAATATTATTACAAGACTCTTTAAAGAGTTAAACAAAATATAAGAATGACTATTAATAATATTTAAATTATATATGTAAGAATTATTCTATATATATTAATATATATTTTTTAAGTATATCCATGTATGTGTATGGGGCTATAAGATAGTTCAAAATAATGCATTTCACGCCAAATAATTTATGGTAAGTCACAAAAATAATGATATATATATATATATATATATATATATATATATATATATATATATATATCATTTAAAATAATACGTGTTGGCCCAACTTGAGCCGAACTTGTCCCCCCCCCCCCCCCCCCCGTTTTGCCAGTATTGCCAACAACTCACCAAAGCAACCTCCCTTCTAAAGCCTTCTCATTACAAAATTGTAATCCAAAATCACCCCCATCGAACCTAATTTACTCAAATTAATCCAACCCATACCAAACTTGCAACCCATTAGGCCCTATAACCTCATGCTCGAAACCCATATCAAACTTGACCCATACGGGCAAGACTATGGCAATCCTCTAACCAAGGACCCCGCCTACCATTGCAAGTTACCACAATCCACATCATCTTTTCCCATTAACTCACCCGCCAAAAATAGCAAGCCCACTTCACAGTTAGAGCATTCTTATCAAGTATTCTAAAAAATTTAATATTTACCATCTCAAAAGTCAAAACTCAATTTTATAACATATAACACACCACTTTACAATACTACCTATGTAAGTGCACAATTGCACCTTGACCCAAAGACAGCTACGGGCTCAGGCCTAATGAGCCTTAAACAATAAAATTTGTAGAGCGTGAGCTTTTTAAATCTAGGTTAGAGGTACTGAGAACTTGATAACAGGCTAAGAGTTACAAATACTTGTAAATGACAAATGACAATTGCAAATAGACCTCCTCGAACGTAAGCCGAGGACTCTTCTGTATTATTTCTCTTTCTTTCTTAAAGGTTACAATCTCTTTCTTCTTCTCTCCTGCAGGATAACCTTCTCCTTTCCCTTTCCTTGCTGCTGGTCCTCCTCTACCCTTTTGTATTCATCAATACGATCCATGAGGCGACGTACGCTGCGGAAGGGCTTTTTGGTCAAAGACTTTCTCAAGTCATGATCAATAGGCAGACCTACCTTAAAGGTATTGAGCGCCACCTTATCAAAGTCACCATCTATTTCATTAAACATCTCTCAGTACCGGTCGGAATATGCTTTCAGCGTCTCCCCTTCCCTCATGGTCATGGACAGCAATGAGTCCAATGGCCGAGGTACTCTGCTACACGTAATGAACCGCAAAGCGAATGCTCTAGTAAGCTCCCCAAACGAACCTACAGACCCCGATTTAAGGCCGTTGAACCACCTCATAGCAACAGGTCCCAAGTTAGAGGGGAAAACTTTACACATCAGGGTCTCGTTGTGAGAGTGCACTGCCATCCTCTGGTTAAAGTGACTCACGTGCTCCACTGGATCAGTCCGGCCATTGCAGATGGTGAAGGTGGGCTCGGTAAACCTCCTGGGGAGCTTCCCCTTCTCAATCCTCCGTGAGAATGGAGATTTGGAGAGTTGGTGCAACGCCCGGCTCATAGCATCGTTCCCCAAGCCCCTGGAAGGAAGTTTCTTGCGTCTGCGAGCTGGCTGGTCGTCCTCCTCACAAGAGAACATTGCGCTGGGGGGTGAGCATGACCTTGAGCTGTAACTACCTCCCCGAACCTCCTCTGAGGAAGGATTAGATGAGGACGGTGAAGACCTACGTCTGGCGCGGCGTAGCTTTCTCTTCAAATGATTGATCTCCTTCTACATGGCTTTAGCACCATCCTCATGGGTGGTGCTACCCCCACCATGAGTATGGCTAGCCCCGGGGTATTCTATATGGACACTTCCCTCGCGATCCCTTCGACGCTCAAGATGTTCAAAAAAATCCTCCAGTTGTGATCCCTGTGATTCTGCATGGTGAGGACCTAAGCCTGCCATAGTATCCCCGCTCCTTCTAGACTAGATTTCCCACAGACGGCGCCAATTGTAAGTGCACAATTGCACCTGGACCTAAAGATAGCTACGAGCTCAGGCCCAATGAGCCTTAAACAATAAAATTTGTAGAACGTGGGCTTTTTAAATCTAGGTTAGAGGTACTGAGAACTTGATAATAGGCTAAGAGTTACAAATACTTGTAAATGACAATTGCAAATAGACCTCCTCGGACATAAGCCGAGGACTCTTCTGTATTATTTCTCTTTCTTTCTTAAAGGTTACAATCTCTTTCTTCTTCTCTCCCCCCTTCTCTTTACTTCTTGCCCCCTTAAATACTTCTTTTCTTGATGCTTTATCCACGTGTTGCTCCAACACCCTCCCCCCTAGATATTTCTTTTCTTAGTGCCTTTGAGTAGTGACCAAAAGTTTCAGTTCCACTGTTCAGGGGTCACTTCCCCCATTAATGCGGCCAGGGAGGTAGGTGTAGAGTCTTTAATGTGGAGGTGGCAGCCTTTGCTTTTGGTGCTTTTCCAATATTGGTGTATCTAGGACATTCAAGGGTTCCCCCTTTTTCACCATTCGTCTTCACAGAGTTGTGTCTTGACCTTTATAATGAAGTTCCAAGTTCTCCTGGGTCTGTCCGAGGAGAAAATCACCCTCGGATGTGTCCTCGGACTCTCGGTATATGGGCCGATTCGCAGTACTAACAAATTCTTATCTCAAAAGCAGGTTGGCCCTCCTTGCTAAAGCCCAAAGGCCCATATGCCCGCTTGGGTCCTTTTACTCCCTACAACCTATATCAAAGCTTCTATTTTTTTACCATTTCATTTAAATATTGTTTCTTTAGTATTTTTCAATAATTTTTTATTTTTTCTCTCTCCTTTGTCTCTCTCTTTCTCACAGCATCGCCGGCGCCACACTACCAATAGTCACCACAAAACCCACCACCCACAACCACCACAAAATCCAATAGCATCAGTCACAGCCACCTCCACCATAGCACTACCAGCACCAACCTCCATTGTAGCGACCAAAATCCACCACACCAACAAAAAAAAAAAAGGGCCCAGCCACTATCTTCCTCTTCCAAATCATAAATCAACTACCATCACAATCACAAAACCCAGATCGGCAAGAAGAAAGAAGACAATCACAAAACCCATATCGGTGAGAAGAAAGAAGAAAGACAGAGAGGCAAACTCATCACGCCAGCGAGCAAAACACACACACACAAACCCACCACGGCAAACCTCCACCAAAGCAAACATCATGCCGATCCACTACACCACGACCCACTATGACCCAGACACAACCTAAAGACCCACGCTGATTGCAATCCAAAGTCACAAACCCACAACCCATAGACCTATGCCCACGCCCACACCCATGCCGATCACAATTTGAAATCACAAACCCACAACCCAGAGACCCACGCCCACGCCGATCACAATCCAAAACCACAAACCCACAACCAGACCCACGCCGATCACAATTCGAAATCACAAATTTATAACCCACAAAATCAAATCACCCCACCGTCAAGCTCTACCTCCATATCGACGACAACACTTTGAAGGCATTTGGGCTTTGATGTTCCTGACTGATGAACCGTGGAGGGGAGGAGCTCAAATCATGAACTTGAGAGAAATAGAGAAGCTACGGGAAAGAGAAAAGAGGAAAGTGAGAGAGGAGAGAGAAG
The DNA here is from genome assembly GCA_014183005.1 of Castanea mollissima. Lineage (NCBI taxonomy): Eukaryota > Viridiplantae > Streptophyta > Magnoliopsida > Fagales > Fagaceae > Castanea > Castanea mollissima. The sequence continues at coordinate 40,756,202 of JACAVU010000001.1, read as the reverse complement.
AAAGAAGGGAAAAATAAAAAACAAATACACGCACAGTACCATTGGAATAAAAAAAATGGTTTAAGATTTGTGCTACAGTGAGGTTGTATTGATACAATCTCACTGTAGTAGTATCTCAAAATTTTTTAGATTTGAAATGTTTGATGGAGTTGGTTTTTTGGTGTTTTGGGGTTAAATTTTAGCATTTATACCATTCGCCCATCTTGATAAGAATACTCTTACCATTTGACTTGGAACTTCACATCCCATGCTCAATCCACAGGGGCCTAACCAACGGTAAGCCAAGCTTAGTATCGTTTGAGGCATTGACCAACCTTGCATAGCTGGTTGCTTAAATTGCAATTGCACCCTCATGAGCCCTTTGCACAATTGGTGAAGCGAGAAAATTTTCTTTTAGGGGACTGTGGTGTGTGTCTATATATATATATATATACACACCACTATTAAGAAGTCTATGACTTTTTATTTGTAACATGGTGCTCAATTTTTTTAAAAAAGAAAGAAATAAAAAAGGGTAAGGAGACAAATCAAAAAGTCACATTGGTCTTTTGGCCTAACTGTTTCAAAACTTCTCATAGCGAGTGTATAATAAAATTATATGTAAAATTTACATAATTTTGCCAAAAAATGAGCCACATTAGTCTGTATATAATTGTATAAATTTACGTGTTTGCTATTGTAACCATTTAAATTTACAATAACACTATTCATTTTACATTTATTCTTTTATTCTTTCTTTACATATTCTAAGGATGAAGAAAGAGAGTGGATGATGATTGTTATGTGTGAAAACAAGAAATTTTTTAAAAAAAAAATCAAGAAAAATTGATATTTTAATGTAATGTAATGTAAAATAAATAATCTGATATGGGGTGTTTTAAAAAGTAAGTGTGTAAAAAAAAAATATTCTTATGCTAAAATAGATAGGAATGTTTTGTGAAAATGCTTCTATGAGCTCATAAAATCACAATACAGTTACTACCAAATCAACTTGTGAAATAAAATCTAAGTGCATCCGCATCAGTCCTTGGGAAATTAAAAAAAATGTTAGTTTTACGCATTTCACCCCAAAAACACTCACATTAATTGAGTTAAAGTTGTCTATAGATCCACAATTGCTACAGTAACCATGTAAATATACACGGTTACTGTTCACATGTATTTTATATATTTTCTCTCTCTCTCTCTCTCTGTCTCTCTAGATCTGCTCTCTCTCTCTTCCCCTTCATGCTCTTCTCTCTACTTTTTCTCTGCTCTTCACTCCTTCCCTTCACTCTCTTCCCTCTGTGCCTCATCAGATTCTCTCCAAACACAAGATCCCCCCACAAAAGACTCAACATCAAATACTTCACCTACATAAACCTGTTGGGGATATTATACAAAGTAATAATAGAAAACAAGGTTAACACAAAAAATAAACAGAAAACAGATAACTTGGAGTCACCATATCGTTTTCCTTAGTCAATATTTGCCCCCCCCCCCCCCCCCCCACATTATTGTCGCTAAAGGGTTATCACAAATTTGTTTTCTGGATACAACCAATATGTTAGGTTCTACAGATAGCAATTCTGAAGAATGACCACAGGATTTCAAGTGAACATAAACCTCTATTTATACCCATAAGATTATATTTCATCAAAATGCACGTATAGAGAGTTAAAATATTTTATAAAACCATTAACAACACTTGAAACCTCTTCAACCTTTCTGAACAGTTACCAAAAAATTCTCAATTTTCAAATTTCTATTAGTCGAGAGGTCTTTTCAACCAATCGAATTCTCTTCGATTGATCGAGCCAAAATTTCAACTGATCGAAATTGCTGAATTTCGACTTAGAAAATTCTAGAACTTGAATTTTCACTTAGAAAATTCTAAAACTTGAATTTTCACTTTATGAAACCATATTATCCAAACTCAAACATCATTATTGCAATTTATCCTTGTATATACCTATATATACAACAAAACCCATAATTTAGACCAAACCCACATCTCAGCCACACATCAAGCAAGTTGGGCAATTAAATTAAGGCTTTTAGACTCATTTTAGTGAGAGAAAAAGACCAGAAATTAAAGAAACCAACTGCAAAGGAGGAATAGGAAGATGAAGACAAGGACGAAGAGGGCTTGATGAATTTTTGCATGGACTGCTTTCTTGCGCAAAATGCTACGATTTTTTCCTCTTTTATTTTTGTTGGTATTTGTTTTGGGTTAGATTGATTTGGGTATTGATATTTGAGAAATTTGTGGGTTTGTTTTAAATTGATGATCAAATTTGGCTACTAGAAGAAGTTTGGCTTCAAGATTGCTGGAAATTTTGTTTTGTTTTGGGGTTACTTTGACTAGATTTTTCCTTCTTGTTTGGCTCAATTTTGTCGGAAATTTTTTTTGATGGGGTTGATTATTGAGGAGGATCGGTTAAGGAAGATAAAGGTATTTGGGAAAAAAAATAGAATTTCAATAAATGTAGTGTAAAATAGATAATTTGATGTAGAAATTTTTGCGAAGTGCTTTTATAAAATAGAAAAGTAGGTTGTTACACTAAAATAAACGGAAAACTTTAAACCAACTAATGTGAATGCTCTAATATATGAGCGCATTTGCATCAAAACTAGCCCAACACAAGTTTTAAAATACAATTATTTGTCTTATTCTAGTGATCCATGTTAGTGTTAAAATCTGCTCATTTGAAGGTCATTTAGACTCATGGATCCTCATGGTTAGGTGAAATAAATCAATTCTTTGATAAACATGTTTATCAATAAGATTAGGTTTGCTAAGATAATATTGATAGGTGGGACTATTGGTAGATTATTGAAGAGTAATTCTTAAATACTCCTAAAATATAATGAATGATGATCTATCCTCGCATATTCATAGTGGTCCACCATGAAGTGGAAAAACTTGATACTATGGTGCTTCCTATATATAGAGCAAGATAACACTACACCATTTATCGAGCCATTAATTTTACTATTCCAGACACATTTAATATGAAGAAATAAAAGACTTCTTTGTTCTTAATGTAGCCATGTCTGCTTCAAGAGTAACTAAAATTATCAAGTATATGCCAAAGGCCTTGTAGCTGAATTGGCACCTCCCCATGTACAAAGTGTTTGAGGGTCTAGGGGGGAAAGGGTACAAACTGCGAGGTTAGCGGCATGTTGTAATTATTTCTCAAAAAAAAATTATCAAGTATAATAGTTCTCAACAACAATAACATGATGTTGGCCACCATACGTTTGAAGATTGATTTCATCAAGCAGAGAGTGTGTCTAACATCTTCCATTTTGTATTTTAATCTCTGATCTTAGATCAATGGTTTTAGGTATGTAATTTTCATCTTCTTCTTGTTTTTTAGAATATATTAACTTAAATTATATCTAGAATCAAAAGTAACGTAATTTTATTTTTTATATCCAATAAGATATAAATTCAATCAATGAAATTATGTATTTTTTAAAATTATTATTATGTATTTTTTTTCTTTTTTCTATTTTTCTATTTTTTAACTCTAAATATACTATCATTAAATTAAGCTTTATTTGGGAGTTTATAAGGGAATGAAATGAAAATAAATGGAATGTGTGAGGACAAAAGGGTTAGAATATGTTTTTGGGTCTTTGGCTAGATCCGAAGGTATTAATCTGTCCGATGAGGGTTTAATGGTAATAACTATGTCGAACTTAAAAGCCCACAAGCCTACTATTGCTAATGAGGTTGATGGGAATGGTCCAAGGAGGGGCATCTCCTCGGCTAAGTCAAGTGAAGGTCATATGATACGCCATGATGTATGGAAGGAAATTCTGGAAGGTCTGATAGATGAAGATGTGTTCCATAAGGGCTCAAAGAGGAAGAACGAATGAGAAATATCTTAGAAAAAACTGTTACCACCACATTAAAGACTCTGCACCTGCCTCTCTAGCCGCATTAATGGAAAAATGACATCTGAACAGTGGTGATTAGCCTTACAGCTAATGTTTGAAGACTTCCAGAGGGCGGTGGATGAGATAAGTACCTGGGTCATTGATTTGATCCATACGTGGAAGATGGAGGGAAGAAGAAGAATGATATAAAAGGAAAAGAAAGGTATTCAAAGAGAGGGGATCGAAAAAGGAAAAAAAAAAAAAAAAAGGAGAGAGAAATATATTGTACACATCACCTACAATTGTATTTTGTCTTTAGAACAAGAAAAGACAATACAAGTCAATCTTGGCTTATGTCTGAGGAGAGTTTTTTGGCATAAACAGTCCGTTGCATGTAAATCGCGGGTATAGCCCATTATCTTTGTTATTCAATATCCATAAAACCTAGGTTTCAAACCCAAGCTCTACCAATTTTATTGTATTTGGCTTTTTAGGCTTGTTCCCTTCACACTGTTGAGTTCGGGTGCGAATATTGGCCTGTATTGGGCTTTTTGGACTTGTTCCCTTCACACTGTTGGGTTCACACTGTTGGGTTCGAGTGCAAATTGTGGCCTTACAGAATGTATTTAAGTAAAAAGTCATTAACAAAATCTCATCCATTCATGTAAGTCTAATCCAAATCAAACCTTGAAGTCACTATACCAAAAAAAGAAAAAGAAAAAAAAAAAAAAAGAAATCGTTCTTAAGATATTCACAAACTTGGTCACTCTCATATACTTTATGTTAGATTTATATAAGGTCATATCATATTTGTATTAACGTCACATTAGCATTGAAGACATTTTTTTGATGAACATTAGCGTTGAATACGCGTTCGGTTATGTAAGCAATCGCTTTATCAACAACAAATCAATAGAATAGAAAACTTTAAAAGGGGATTAACTTGTAATTTTATTTTAAATTTTGGGGGGTGAAAATCAAAATTTAAAAAATAAAGTGTATTAGTAAAAACAAAAAACAAAAAACAAAAAAAGAAAAGAAAGAAAGAAGAAGCGGAAGTGAGCGTTACTTTTACGCGTTGGAGTGGAATAAATAAAGAAAAGGAAACCCTTTTATTCCTTTTGAATTTGAGGCAAAGGAAGCGATTGCACTGGACAAAAGAGTAGCGTAGAGTCGCCCCCTCCTCCTCCATCCCTCTCCTTGTCTCTCTACCTTTCTCCTTCATTCTCAAGTGGGGACTAGTAGTGGGGCCCTCTCTCTTCAATTCCTTCCTTGATTTTTCCAAACAAATTTGATATACACAGTTGCAGAGCAGAGCAGAGCAGAGTAAGAAAGATCAAAGCATAATGGGATTGCTGTCGAATAAGATCGAGAGGGAGAATCTAAAACCTGGAGATCATATCTACTCTTGGAGACACGCCTATATCTATGCCCACCACGGTGCCTTTTCTATTTCCTTCCTCTTTTTTAGTTCTCTCTCTCTATCTTTATCATTACTACGATCTAGTAGTAATTTTTCTTGCATTTGCTTCAATACCCATATACATAATAGGATCAGTTTTGTTGTCTTTTTGTTTATTTTTGTGCTAACAAACATCATTATATGTTTTCTCATCTTTCCCGTTTGATTTGTGTGCATGTGGACATATTAGTTCACAACCCCACCTCACAAATTTTGATGGGATTTTAGTTTACTATTTTTTGAAGCTGGGCTTATGGGACCCAAATCTCCATTTTTTCAGTAAAGAACAAAAATCATAACTATTTTAAGATTAAGGAACATTTATTTGGCTCCATTCAATTGGGTGTTATATGTTCAATGTGTTCTGTCTTTTTCACTTGGAAGTCCTGTTGTGTTGTGTATCTTTGAATGGGTATTGGAGGCTCTTCGAGTTGGCCCTCAAATTAATATTTTCGTTGGATTATAGACTTATAGCTGAACTATTGGGGGTTGATAATGATTTCAATGTTGAATTCCTAATCAATGCTTAATTACCTTTATCTAGTTATACTAACAGTTCAAGGTTCTTTGTGTTTGATTGAATGAACGTGATTGCGTTTTTTGGAAATTGTTTTTTACAGCAAGAATTGATTTTTAGTGTGCTTGATGTATGTGTTGCACAATTTTAGTAATTTCAAGTAAAAACAACTAAGATACTTTCCTCCTTCCTGAAGTTGACTTGTTACAAGTTGTTTGACTAATGGTTATTAAATTCACAATTTACTATCAGTTTAAACTTTTGGAATAAGTGGTACTTTAGATCAGAGCAAATGGTTTTGAGTTCAAACCCTATCTCCACTCTACCTGCCCTTTAAAATTAAAAAATCCCACATGTTGGATCACACTTATTAAGGGAGAGTTTGGGCCGCACACGTGAGGAAGGTGTTAGACTAATGGTTAAGTAATTAAACTCATTGTTTCCTATCAGCTTCAAGTTTTGGGTTAAGTGGTAATTTATCACAAGTTGATATATGTAGATTAGAATATCCAATGATCAGTACCATCATACTGATATCTACTTTGATGGGGATGAGTTCAACATATGCAGGACTAGCTCTTTCTCAGTGCGTTGTTTGTTGACAATGTAATTTTTTGTTAAATTGATTAGAAAGGGAGTAATAATGCTTTGCTTGAACAATGCCCCATATGCCTTTCCAAGCAAAATAATTTGTGTTAAGAATTAGATGTAGAATTGTCATCTAGGGAGTATAAAGATTGATAGTAAGCAGATACACTGACATGTCTGAAATTGATAAGAAAAAGAGTTAGATTTTACAAGAAAAATACCCATTATGCTTTATCTGCAGCTTTATGTGTGTCATGCAGATGGGGAGGTTAGGCTAGGGGCTACAAATGATTGGAGCAAGAAAATATGTTCCATTTCCCTTTTTTCCTTTAAACCTAATAGTTCTTACTAATAAGATTGGAGGGTAGTGATTCTTCTGGGAGATTTATGTTAATGAGGTTGACAACTACTCCTTTTTCCCCCAATAACTGTATAAAAACATGAGTCTTTAGGTCAGTTTTCTTATGCCATATAATGCTTGGCTATTAAACAGCAACATGTTCATTTATTGACTATAACTAAGAATTTGACGTTGTAGATTGTAAAATTAAAAAAAGAATGAGTACAAGAAGCAACTTTTTTTATGATAACCTGCAGTAGCACCCATAATTATGAGTGGGTGAAAGGTTCTGCCCCTTAAATCTCATTTTTCTTTTCCCAATTCTGTGGATTCTTTTCATTTTGATTTCTATTCTTAGATTTGGTTCTCTTTCATACTTGTGTATTGTTGTTGCATCCCCTGAGCCTCTACATAAAAGGTGATTTCACTGGCAGAGGCCAATAACTTAAGGGTTTAGTGATAAATATTCTCCAAGTAAGTTCCACGAAACATAATTCAGAGTTGCTGCAGTTGCAAGCTTCTAAAACAAAAGCTTGCTTTTGAATTCTATACTAAGAAGCACAAACACTTTAAACACCCGCCCCCCTCCCAAATGTTGAGGGTACTCCTGCATGTGTATCCTCATTATGTTGGGAGAAAAACATGAGTCTCCAAGTGACAATTTTTCAATGAAAGTTGGGGACAAACCAGATATTAGACCAAATAAAATGGCTGGTTTAGAATTACACTTAGCCAGTTTATTTTCCTTTTATTTTTTGGCTTTTACATCTTTAATTTTTTTTTTTTTTTTTTTCACTTACTAACGTCTTAAAAGTTTACTCTATTAGATATAATGAGGATCTTTCTTGATTTTGTATATGAATCTTAAACTTGATTGGTAGTATGACTTTGCCAACCTTTCTACTCTTTTACAACAGGGATATATGTTAGTGAGGGAAATGTTATTCACTTTACTCGGGGAGGAGGCCAGGAAATTGGAATGGGAAATTTTTTAGACCGCATCATTGTGAGCTCATCACCTTCTCGTCCTTCAGACAATCCGTGCCCAAGATGTGGTGATCAATCAAGGCTTGATGGAGTCATCTCTTCCTGTATGGATTGTTTCCTTTCTGGAGGAGAACTCTACATCTTTGAGTATAGTGTCTCCCCAGCTCTCTTTATTGCCAAAGCTCGTGGAGGTACCTGCACTCTTGCTTCTTCTGACTCACCTGAAGAAGTTATTCACCGTGCTTCTTATCTCCTCCAGAATGGTTTTGGTTACTATGATATTTTCAGGAACAATTGTGAAGACTTTGCAATATACTGCAAAACAGGCCTGCTTGTGTATACTGCCATTAGTGTGGGCCGGAGTGGGCAGGCAGCCTCCATTCTTGCTGCTGCTAGTGCTATCCTTTCTTCGCCACTTCGATTTCTGACTACCAGTTTTGGTGGTCTGGCAGCTGTAGGTTATGGCATGTATTGTTTCAGCCGTTTGGTTTCTGATATGGGAGTACGGCGTGATGTCAAAAAAGTTCCAGTGGAGATACTTGTTTCCCGTGCTGTCTCAGATGAGTCAGAGGCTGTAACTGAGATGGCCAAGGCAGACTAGTCTTTTGATATGGCAGGGGTTCTATGTGTTGTTTGCAGGAATTTGGTTATTATGGTGGCAATTTAAGACAGTTTGCTTTTGCTAGCCATTGTTTATTCTTGTGATTGTGAATGTGTAAATTGGTTCTCCATTTAAACAATTGATTATTTTTAATTATACAATATATTCAATTTTATGTGGTATGTAATTTGGTTTACCTCTTTAGCGACTTATTCGATGTTTTTCGAATAACCATGTCTGTTAAGATCCACAATATATTCAATTTTATGTGGTATGTAATTTAGTTTACCTCTTTTACTTTCAATTTTGCTGCTAGCAGCTCTGCAGTTTCTATGCATCCTTCTCTTCCCATCTGGGGTTTCATATGGGTAAAGATGATTTATTTTTCAAGCAATCTAACGCGGAACAACAAAACCCAGTTATAAAAGAAAGTTTTTCTCTAATGTTGGACCACAGGTAATAATTTACTTACCAATAAAAAATTCATGCGAAGAGAGAGAGCAACTTGTTTTGCTGCTTGTACCTTCAGTTTGAGGATTACAGACAGTGGATTCTTGAGTGCACGGTAAAAAATGTGTCACCCAATCAACTTGAGCTTGTGCGTATGGCAGCTTTGGAACAAACTTTTAATTACTAGCCTTACAAGGTAAGCTAAAGTAGCTTTTATTATGTAGTGAATTCATAAATTGTATGAAGGTGTAATGTTCTATTTGACATGCCCATCACAAAAAGTTTTTGAAGGGTTGAAACTTGAAACCTTCCATGCTGAGACTAGTTTGGCAGTGCTGTCTAACACGGATCTCAAATCTCATCTCTCAAAGCTCTTTCGACCAATTAATTCTATAATTTTACTGACATCACTAGAGAAATATCTGGAATGTCTTATCCTTCGCCATCCACGGACAATTTGAGGTCATATAGATCGAGAATGAACTCGTTGGGCTTGTTTAAGACATTTCATATTCTTGATTTTTTTACACTTTTAAACACTTACTAATCTAGGCGAGTTTTATCCATTAAATTGGTAAGGACATTTGAGGTGTCCACGGGTCAATCTGGGTCAGGTTTGTGCCCAACCAGAAATTAACCCAACAGAATCAGGTTGAGCAAAATCTCACCTGCTGCTAACCACCAAAGTAGACGGGTTAGGCGGATCAGAACTTCAATGGGTGGCGGATGGGTCAATCGGCGTTATAGATCTGAGAAAACGGCAAACAAATTGTAAGAAAATGATAAGAAAAACTCAAATCCAGCAAAAATCTCATTGGAATCTATGAGATTTCGCCAAATTTGGTCAAAATCTCACCGGATCTACTTGAAATATCACTAGAATTTGGGTTTTTTCACCGAGATCTAGAAAAATTTCACTGGAATTTGGGTTTTTCGTCGAAATCTAGGTTTTTGTCGGACAGTTCGAGTTTTCCAATTTTGAGGGAGGGAAATTGAAACCAACCCGCCGGAGTCGGTTTCTGGTGGAGAAGACCCACTGTCGACTGCCAGAGTAGTCAGGTCAGTTGATGTCAAATCGAATCCAGTGGATTTCTTCGGGTGGGTCTAGTCTTCAGATGGGTTTGGACAGCCTTAGCTGCATATGATATCTTTTCGATCACTAAGAAAATCAACTAAAGTAAAAAGAATAAATTATGAAAATAATAAAGTTTGGCGTGTTGAAAAATTATTGAATACTCCGGGAATACCATAAATACGTACTCACCCATCTCACATGAATTGTGAACCTCACCATAAATTTAATTAGTGAGACCCACAATTATGTGAGAGAGGTAAGTATGTATTTATGGTACTCTGAAAGTATCTAATAATTACCCTGGCATGTTTGTCAACTAAGCAACGAGACTAGTCTTGCCCATCAAATGACAGGCATGAGATTTGAGATTATGGACAGAACAAAACAGAATATTGAAAAAGGGGGCTTTAGACATTCATGGCCCTACCTAGTACATGAATCAATGCAAACATGGCATTACGCAAAGGGAGATGACAACAAAATCACAATAATAATAATAATAATAACAACATTATCTCACAATACTAATATCATAAAATCAATGGTGCTACATGAGTACTTAAGTAGAATTCTGTAAAAACTTAATAAATAGGAGAGTAAAACAGAGGAAAGGGAAAAAAAAAAAAAAAACAAGCAAGACATTATGTAAATTGATATGGTATAATAGATAAAGTTAGGTATAATCTATACTACTATTTAAGAGACTTCCTCTGTTTGGATTCCTTATTTTTTTTAATTTAAAAATGCCCCTACAGCCTTATGTTTAAGTAGAGACAAAACTAAAGGACAATCTTGTAAAAATGAAATTTTAACTCCCACTAAAACATTACATAAAAAATAGGACCACTCTCCTGTTAATTTTTAAATTTCTTTATCCACTTATCAATTAGATTTTCAAAATAAAAACTATATATATATATATATATATATATATATATATATATATCTACAAAATAGGACTACTAACAACAACAAAAAGTGAAAAAATAAACTCTCCACAATCCCCACTTTTTCCTTAAAAAACCATCCCACCTTCTAAATAAATAACCACCCTACCGTTTTCTATTAAAAAAAACACCAATCCTTGCCATCCAAAAAAAAAAAAAAAACACCTATCCTAAGTTCGGTAAAAAAATAAGAGGGATGTTACATCCACAACATTTTGACAACAAATTACAAGTGGTTAGTTGTTATTGGTTCAAATTTGAACCTAACATTAAGATTACTTTTTTGCCCAAACAATAATAACCAGTAACAACCAGCCACTTAAGATTTGTTGTAAAAATGTTATAAAAATATTGTAGACATATCATTTCTCAAAAAGAAAACTACCCCCACCCACTTTTCCTATTAAAAAAAAAAAAAAAAAAAAACTGCCGCACATCACATAAAAAAAAAAAAAAAAAAACATATTTCAATGTTATTTTGTGTTCATTTTTTAGAGCTAATCTTATTCTTTGGCCATATTAGTTGTTCTAAATCTGCAATTTTTGTGGAAAAATAAATATAAATTTCAAATTAAAATAAGTGAAAAATTATAATACTAATAATGAAATTTTAGAAAAAAAAAAAAAAAGTCTCATCGCACGCACGAAGCGCATGTGATGAGGCTAGTATTATGTAAAGTGATATGCTATAATAAAATAATAGGCAAGACATTATGTTGGGTATATTGTAATGACATGATCGAGTCGAGTCTAGTATTAGCTTCTACATTTTACAACCACCTCATCCCAACCACAAGGCTGTCTAGACAAACAGTCATTAAGGAATGAGTTGTGTACGAGTAGGGACGGAACTCTCAATGAGTTGGGGGGGTCATGACCTCCCCAAAATTTTCAATAATTAAAAAATTACCCTCAAATTTTGTTAAAATTTTCAAAAATATATGCATGGCCCCCCAAAATTTTCACATAATTTTTAAGTAGTACTCTTAAATTGGATCAATTTTATATTTGTTATTACTTTGACCCCCTCACTCTTAAAATTCTAGTTCAGCCCGATTTCTGCCCATGTACGAGACAGAGACAGAGACAGAGACAGAGAATTATTGAAGCGGTTCCTCAAAGTTAATTTCTCTTGAAATAATCTTTGCAAGCCCTATCAACAGATTAGACAGACAATTGTCTCACATGGATTCCGAATAAATTCATATAAAAACACTTATACAGCAACAATAGGAAGTAGGAACCGTGAAATTACAAGAGTTGACAACACATTTTTCTTAATTAACACATATGAAAGATGTTTAAACACCACTTGCCTAAGCAATTTTCTCTCACGAGAGAAATGAAAGATGTTCATTGTGTCAAAAGATCTCCATCTAGTTTGGCCAGAAACCACCTCCATCAGGCTTCTTTACAAGAATCTGATTGTATTCTGGTCTTGATGTCTGCAATTGATTTTATCAATTTTTAGAATTAATCAAAAAGCAAAGTAAAAGACGAGAGTGGGAGAAGGGGCGGAAAGGGGGGAAAGAGATAACATAAGCTTTCACCAGGAATTTCATCATACAAGAAATGTCAGTCATGAATTAAAACATCAAGATAGTGAAAGCAGGTGAGAAATGGAAAGAGGAGGATTCGCATTTCAAGGGTAACCCTTCTTAAGATACCCATGTATGACCATTTTCTTCTTAAAGGGTGGTTTTAGAACGAAAATAAATCTGCAGGTTCAGCAATATAGTTTGGATATGTCAATAAAGCTAGCACTATCATAAATCCTTCCTAGTTCTTTTCAGTTAAAAATGACATCCCACTATTAAGGAAAATAGTAATCATAATCATATCCTCTTGAATTTTAAAAATGGTGGTTGAGATATTTTTACATGCTTTGAGACTGGATGACCACACTATGTGGCCATTCCTTCTCTAATTTTCTTGAGGTCCTAGATTGTTGTACTTTTTGTAGATTTCTCAATTTTAAGTACACCTCCCCTCCCCTGTACTTTTTTTGTAGTCTTAATAAAAATAGTTACTTACCTATCAAAAAAGAAATGGTGGTTGAGATATTTTTAACAAGGTAACTATGAACTAATAACTACTAGAAGGAGAAAAAGAGGGAAGAAAAAAAGAATGAGAGTCAGAGGGAAGAAAATTAGGAGAGAGGAAGAGAGACCAACTGAAACTGCTGCCTTTATATGTTTATTATAGATTTTCTCTTTCACAACACCCAGAAATTTGGTTCATATAAAACATCAAAACAACCTTCCACAGCACCCATACTCGCAAGAATCATGATTTTGCAGCACAAATAACTAGAGTAGAGAAATATCACTCAGGTTACCATTTGGATTTGCGGATCAGGAAGCAAGGTATTTTGATTGTGGTCTACAGTATAAATTCTATGAATGAAGGTATAACCATACATTGAGGTTTAAAGTGATAAGGAGCAAAGAGTGTATTTGTTGGAAAAGAGAAACAGAGATGCATGCTCCAACAGAATTAAGTTCCATCTAATTTACATGGAATCAACTATACAACATGTGCAAACAAGCTCTAGCTCAAATAGCACATCCTCCCTTTTAAGAGTAAGATACAGCATAAGGCCGTGGTTTCAAGACCCACAAGGTGCGTTGTGCATGTGTAATTTTCCCAAAAATAAAACTCATACAACTCATCCTTCACCAATCCACCCAATAACAACCAAACCTTAGTTCCAAACTTTTGCGATTGGCTATTGGATCCTGAACTAACTAATCAAGGTTGGCCATGTATATTCTTTTTCGTCATTCTATTCTATACAAAGTTATACTCTCTATTACCTCTTTAATTGACATGTCCTTTTTTATTACTTCAATCAACTCACTCCATCCACCATTCTATTTTATTGGGTGTACTAATGTATTCCTCTATCTTTTCTTTTCTTTTTTCATTCCCTCAACTTGAATCAACTCACTCATCCTCAATGTTGAACATAACCAAATCATCTCAAACAACTTTCCCCTTACCATTTCATCAATAGGGGAAATTTTCCTCACTTTTCACCCTATCTTTGTGTGTGTATTTTCACTAATCCATCTAAACATTCGCATTTCAACTACACTCATTTATGAACAAGTCACTTCTATACAGCCCATGTCACAACAGTTTTTTTTATTTTTTTTTTATTTTAGAAACTCTTAAATTCATAGCAATTGTTTCCCATTTCATTCCATCATTGAACCTACAAACTCACTCATCATCTCATGACCTTGTAATCTCCTAGACCACCTAACATTCTGTACAACTACATATACAACAACATTGCATTTACAGGATCCTATGTTTCAACTATTTGTTCTATGATACTAAACTCACCTTCAAGCGAACAACAAAAGATTCATAAACCCAGTATTTAAAAAGTTGATCTCAGATTAACATGACAACAAATTCAATCAATTTAAATCCAAACTTTAACAAATCTATTAAAATTTCATCTGATTCATCCAAAAAACAGACAAGACTATAACCATTGAAAATTGCTAAGAACATAGAGAGAGAGAGAGAGAGAGAGAGAGAGAGAGAGAGACTGACAAGATCTTTGAAGAGGAGAAAAGCGATGAAGAAGAAAAGAAAGAAGAGGATCTCAAACTCAGCGAATCTGACGAAATCGAAAACAGCATTCACCGCACGAGTCATTGCTGACTCCTCCTTGTTCCTCATCGTCCCACCTACTCGCCTCCCCATTTCACCTATGAAACGATGTCGTATGTTGTATGGGTAATGGTTTAAGGACAGAAAGGAAGCTTGCAAATGTTCAATGTTCAATGTTCAACGATCAATCTCAATCCTCTCTCTCTTTGATTTTTCTTTTGCCCCCTTTGGCTTGGCTTTGGTGATTGGTGATTGGTGATTGGTTTTGGTGGTCAAAGGTTGCTACTTTTCAAAATTGTCCTACGCTCCTACAATATGCCTCACAGGCAATGGTGCTCCTCTTCACATAATATTATTTCCTCCTTAATTATATGACTTTAACGAATCGGCTTAAGTGCCTGCAAAAATTGGGCTTTCCTTTTCTTTCTCTCCTTCTCTCTCTTTTTTTTATTTTTTTTTTTTAGTCTAGTAATATTTTTTTTAAAACTATTTAAGTCTGTGTTTCTGTTTTAAAACTCAATTTTTTCAAAATCGTATTTTAATATAAGATTCGATTCGTAGAAAATTGAGTTATACCAAATCAAACTTAAAAATAAATTGTGAAACTTGAGTTCTTAAAACTCGAATCCTGTAAATTTTTTTTTTTTTAAATTTCGGTTGCCACTAACTTGAATTTTTAGCAACCGAGTTTTACGCTGAAACCTAATTTTATAACTAATATTTTAACTAAAAAATTAAATTAAATAGCTGTAAAACATTAAACCTCAACTTTAATTTATATATTAGACATCCAAACTCAAGCCCGCAACAAAGAGGATTTTAGTTATTCTTTCATTTTTCAAATAACAAAAAGTCACTGATGAGTAGCAATGTCATTGCCCAATTGATATGTCTTTCCCACTTACACGTTACTCCAACGACCACATATTTTGAAACCTTTTATCCACACCTTGCTTAATTAAAAGCTCTGTACTTATAGCTTCTTTCACTTTTTTCTAATTTTTTATCTTTTTGCCTTCAATACTCACTCTCTCGTCAATATATGTGCATCAGTGCATGTGCAAGAGCAGCAAGCAAAGCTCTTAAACTGAAGCAGACAGATTGTACGTGCATCTATTTGGTTTGGACTTCCTCGGTTCTTCCTCAATTATGTCAACTCATAAATAGTAAATTTAATGTTTTTGGTGTCAATGTGGCCGGCTTAGGCTTCATAGCTTTAGATTTAACAACATATTTAAAGTCAAAATCTCTCTTTTTCTTAAATTTGAAATAAAATCTCTATCTTTTTAATTTTTTGTCAAAAACAAAGTGGTTGAAGTGTTAATGAACAAAGCAGCTTAAAATCAGTTTAACCGTACCAGTTTATGGTTTTCCGATTAAACCAGCAATTTTTTCGATTTTTCTTAATTTTCAATTTTTAATAATAACTGAACTGGATTAAGATCCGGTTGTTGGCTGAACCAGCCGATCAGGTTTGGTTTTAAAACCATGTATTTTATTGCTTTTAATCCCTTAAATGGAAAACTCATTCCATTTTAGTTTCTATTGTCACCTCATTAATGGATATTAGCTACATAGCAAACGAAGTACAGTGTGCTATTAAAATAATAATAATAAAATTTAATTAATATTTAAAAAGTCCATGTTAGCATTTAAATCAATAAAAAAAAACACACATTAGAAAAAAAAAATTAAAAATTTTGAATTTCTATTTTTAAAAAAAATAAAATAAGATAATTAAATTTTGTTTTATTCCTTTCATTAATCTTTTCGAAATAACATGGTCAGGTGCTTTGTGTTCCTTCCCAAAACATGACTCATACTCCTAACAAATTAATCCTTATTTTCTTTTTTTTTTCTTTGTCTTTCTTGTACTTTTTATAACACAGCAAAACTTAGATCAATAGTAGTTTTTAAAAAATTATTAAGTATTTCTTGGCAACCAAATCTAGCAAATTCTCATTCACAAACATAAAAAAGCCTCACACTCACACACTCAAAAGAAAACTTCAACCCAACACTTCCTTATCAAACCGGTTCCCCTACATTCCTCAAACCTTCCTCTCTCTCTCTCTCTTAAATCAATGGGTCTCTTTCTCGAATCAATTGGTCTCTTGCTTTCATCTCTCTTCTCTCAACTTGGTGGTGGAGATAGATAGTGGTGTATTTCGATGGTGGGTTTATGGGTTGTGATTTTTGTTAATATGGGTTTGTGGCGGATTAGTGTTGTGATTTTGTGGCAAATTTGTGGGTTTATGGGTTGTGATTTCGAAGGTCCAGTTTGAGAATGGTGGGATTTGGAGGATAGTGGAGATCGGTGAGTTTCCAAGTTGGATATGATTTTGTGTTTCGATGGATCGGTGGGTTTCCAACTCGGAGATTGGTGTTGATTTTGTGAACATAGAGGATGCAAATCTTTTGATTTTGGTTGGTGTATGTTGGGTTCAAACTTATGGGTATGCAGATATGTTTCTATGTTCAATTTTGGTTGGTTTATGTTGATTCTGGTGTGAGAGACCTCGAAAGTGCCTCTCAAAAAAGAGATATTTGGGTGTTTTTTAGGGCACCGCTCTTTTTGAGTAAGTGGTGTGGAGTCGCCACTTGTTTTTTATACAAAAAATAAATATAAAATAAATGACTGAATAGTATCCTTCTCATTGATTGAATAAAAAATACATGTTTGAAAAATTGAAAATTACATGGCTTTGGATTCTAGTTACAAACTACCAAATAATTACATGATTTTTTTGTCCTAGTTACATTATACCCAAAATAAAAAATAAAGACAAGGCTTAAATCTACTTATCCAAAGACCAAAATTTGGAGGCTAGGTTACAAAATGGAAATGTGTTAAGTACCCATTCTGCCCAGACAGAGTTTGGTCTTCTAGACTTTTGTGACCATTGTATCATTTATGCATGCTATGAATGACATATTGTATAAACACAAAACTAAATCACACAATTTTGTTTATGAATGAATCCTCTTACTTTGTTTAAAAAATTCAAATCTATTTTAGTGATAAAAAAAAAAGATTTTGGTTTGTCAAAAACGCCATATCTGCTTTTAAGAATCTGAAAAAATATGGTTTTTGGAGACATAATTCAAATCTATGTTTATTACACAAAACAAAGTCTTTTGATTTGAAAATATCATATTTGTTTTAAGAACTAAAAAAAAAAAAGGTTTTTTGATGATAGAAAAACCAGATCTGTTTTTATATGTTTAAAAAATTTGAAAAAGATTATTTTGAGAAGAGAATTTCATTCATAAGATAAATTTATGCAACATGGACTAAATAAAAAAACAACCATAAACACAATCATGTTTAATCTTTTTCTTTGTTTCAAAATCTACATATATTAAAGAAAAATCATATCTGTATCTAAAAAAGCTACAAATCAGTTTTTGATTTGAGAAAATTTAGATCTGCCTACATCTAAGGAAGATGCAAATTCATTTTTTTTTGAGAAAAATTCAAATCTACATCTAAGAAAGATGCAGATCTATTTTTATTGTAAAAAGAAAGAATCGGTTATATGCAGATCATGAAATTAAGAAAGAGATTGTAACAAATCAAGATCAATGTAACAAATCAAGATTGTAACAAACTTATAGCTAAAGTGTTGGTCAATCGGATGAAATTGGTGCTTTTACATGTAGTTTCTGATTCTCAAAGTGTTTTTCTATTTGGAAGACTTATATCTGACAATGTACTTGTGGCTTTTGAGACCTTGCATTACCTAAAAAGGAAAACTCAAGGAAAACTAGGTTTTATGGCCTTAAAACTTGACATGAGTAAAGCATATGACTGGATTGAATAGGTTTTTTTGGAAAAAATTATGAAACATTTAGGCTTTGCAGATGTATTTGCCAGCCTCATTATGTCTTGCCTCTCTTCTGTGTCTTATTTTGTTTTGCTCAATGGTCAACCTGTAGGAAATATAAAACTTAGTAGGGGGCTCAGACAAGGCGACCCATTGTCTCCTTATTTGTTCCTTTTGTGTGCGATGGGTCTGCAAGGTTTATTGAAAAAAGCTGAGGTGAATGATAATATTAAAGGAGTTGCTAGTCGCAATGGCCCTCGGGTTTCACACTTATTTTTTACAGATGACAGTGTCTTATTTTGCCGAGCAAACGAAAGGGAGTGTCAAAAAATCCTTGAGATCCTGGTTATATATGAAAGAGGGTCAAGGCAGAAAATAAACAAAGATAAGACCAGCATTTTCTTCAGTTCCAACACTCAGGAAGGTGTGTAAGCCAGAATCCAACATCTCCTTGGTGTCCCAGCCATTCGCTAGTATGAAAAATACTTGGGGCTTCCTGCTTTGGTGGGCTGAGCTAAGAAGCAAAGTTTCATTTACCTCAAGCAGCGAGTTTGGAGGAAACTATAGGGATGGAAGGAAAAGCAATTGTCCCAGACAGTTAGGGAAGTCCTCATAAAATCAGTTACACAGGATACCAACATACACCATGAGCTACTTCAAACTACCTAAGGGTCTAGTGAAGGAATTAGAAGTTTTAATTCGTAAGTTTTGGTGGGGTTATAATGGGAAAAATAGAAAGGTTCATTGGGTGAGTTGGGAGAGGATGTGTGAAGCAAAGGAAGTGGGTGGTATGGGTTTCAAAGAGATAGAAAAGTTTAATGATGCGTTGCTCGCCAAACAAGTGTGGCGCATGATTAATAATCCTGATTCCCTATGTTCTCGTGTTTTCAAAGCACGATTTTTTCCGGAGGGTTCTATCCTTGATGCAAAAGAGTATACCATTGGGTCATATGCTTAGAAGAGCATCCTTAGCGCTCGAGATGTTATTGGCAAGGGTATAGTGTGGCGAATAGGTAATGGCCAATCAATCCGCTTGAAAGAAGATAGATGGCTCCCAAAACAATGCAATAAAGTATTCATTCCTCAGCTGCCTTCAATCCAAAATGAAACCAAGGTGAGTTCCCTTATTAATCAGGACCTTGGTATCTGGAAATCTGATGTTGTAGAGCAACTGTTCCCACCTCATGAAGCTTCAATTATCCTAAGTATCCCTCTCAGCCCAAGATTGCCTCCTGATTGAATCATTTGGGGTCATACTCCCAATGGCTGCTTCAAGGCTAGTAGTGCATACAAAGTATTAGCTTCTTGTGTTTCTACTAACTCTGCAGGTTGTTCTGATTTGGCTGCCCAGAAGCAGTTTTGGAGAGGGCTGTGGAACCTACGAGTCCCTAACAAGATAAAGCATTTTTCTTGGCATGCGTGCAACAACGCCTTGCCAACAAAGTTCAACCTTCATCGATGACACATCATCCCAACTGATATCTGTGAGGTTTGTTCAGAACAGCCTAAAGATCAGATCCATGCAATATGGTCATGCAAAGGAGTTGAAACTGTTTGGAGGACATTCCACTAGGCTCACTATCCTGACACCCCACCCCCCTCAAGCTTTTCAGAGTTGCTATCTAATTTTCTACAGTTTCATGAGGACTACAGGAGGGAAATATTTATCCTTTGTGCTTGGTGCCTATGGAATCGTAGAAACTCTACTCGGCTTGGACTACCGGTGCAACCCGTGGCTACCACAATCTCCACTGCAACTAGAATGCTTCAAGACTTCCTTGCTGCCCAGGACCTAGCCCAATCTGCCCCCACACACACACTTCATCATCAATGGCGTCCTCCTGATCCACAAAACTACAAAGCCAACTTCGATGCAGCAGTCTTTAAAGCAACAAACACAGCAGGTATTGGTGTGATCATCAGAGATTGTGCTGGAGAAGTAATTGGTGCTCTTTCCCTTCAAATCCCACTTTCACAAACTGTTGTTGAACTGGAAGCTCTAGCCTGCCGAAGGGTAGTTCAGTTTGCTTGGGAAATTGGTTTAAGAAGGGTAATCTTCGAAGGCGATTCAGCAGCAATCGTTCAAGCCATCACCTGTGGGAACTCAGATTTCTTAGCTTTTGGAAATATCATTGATGATATTCGGACCCAAGTTGCTGGTTTTCAATTTTCAGAATTTTGTCATTCTTATCGTATATGTAATACTGTGGCTGATGCTTTAGTAAAGAAGGCCAAACTTTGTATGGGGCTGCAAGTGTGGCTGGAGGACATTCCAGCTGACATTGCTCCTCTAGTCTTTCTTGATGTTCATTGAGGTTTTATTAATAAAGCCCAGGCTGCCCACAGTCTGGTTTCTTGAAAAAGAAAAGATCATCTAAACAATGGCTAACAATTCATATTAGGGATAAAGGAAATCATGCATCATCATAAACAAGAAGCATAAAAAAAAGAATAAAAAAAAAAAAGAATAGGGTGATTGAAAACAACCTAAAACCCCTAATTTTAGCAGCAAACATCAGAGAAGATTAGCAAATATAAGCACTTTGAGAGCCTAAAAACGTATGCCTCTTAGGGCACCCAAAAAAAAAGAGTCTCCTTTAATTATGAGATCCAATCCCTATTTATAGAGGCCAGAGAACTCTAAAAAATAGCTTCGATGTGTAAAACGCAAATCGGGACTCATCCTTTTGCAAAAAGATCAAAAAGGGTGTGCTTTATCATCACCCGAACGAAGTTGGGCCAAAGTCCAAAAGGGGCCAATTCAACACTTTTAAAGTGCCGTTCGGCACTCCAAAAGTGTCGAATGGTGCTTTTGAACGCCAAACGCACTTCCGTGTTTGGGTGCATTTTGGACTCTCTTTTTAGGGTTTTTTTTATCCGATCCTTGTACCTAGACGTGTTTTCATCCTTAGTCTATGATTTTTATCTCTTTTTTGGATAATTCAAACTTTTTAGGAACAATTATCTTGTAGATAAATCTTTTAAAATAAATCTTGATAAAATTCAGATTATCCACAATTTTATTGTTATCCAATCATCCATTTTATTCCTGTGCATGAAACCCTACTTTAAACACTAATTATCAATCAATCACAAAATTATTTAATTAATTTTAATTGTTTAACCAATCAAAATTAATTTAAATTAATTGTGCGTGGTCGACTCTTCCTAGACACAATGCATATTGACCGTGCAAACTTGATCATGCGATATCTTTCGATCTGATGATTCGATTTAGAAACCAAACACACCATTACAAATGTTAGAATTTCAAGATCGTTTTTATGATATGAAATGAATAAATTGATGCATGTAATGCAAGAACAAATTGATACATGTAATGTAATTATGATTTTTAGAGTACATGGATGGTCATTTTAGTCGTTTTCCTTGATTAAATCATAGGTGCAAAATCGAGTGTCTACATCTGGGTTTTGAATTTTGGCTGGTTTATGTTAATTTATGGATTTGGGTTGGTTTACGTTGATTATTGTTTGATCTAACTTTTGGATTTTGATGTGTTCGATTATAACGAAAGTATTGGAAAGACAAAGAAAATAAAATAAAATAAGGATTAATTTACTAAAAACATGAATTACATGAACAGGAACAGTCATGGGAAGAACACAAAGAACATAAACAAATATGTTCTTCCAACAAAATAATGAAAAGAAAAAAAAATTAATTGCTTAAAATAATTATTAAAAATCTAAATAATAACTAAAATTTTATTTCTTTCTAAAAAAACTAAAATTTTATTTTATTTTAAAATAATTAAAGAAAAGAAAAAATTATGACGTGGCTTTTTTTAATATTTAAAATGCTGATGTAGCATTGTTTAAATGCCAAATAACAAATTTTATTATTATTTTAATGGCCACATAGATGTTCGGTGTGTCCATTGTGCACTTTGTTTGCCACGTAGGCTATTTTTTGTAAGTAAAATGACGGCAAGGATCAAATTGATAACATTTTTTTTTTAGGGACTACATGCATTAAAATTAAAAAAAGAATGGACTAAAATAGAAAGAAGATCAAAATGTAGGGAACAAAAGTGCATTTATGCCTAACAAATAATATTGCAAAATTTTACTATGTACCCATTACAAAGATATCATCAATTGTGGTGGTAGGCTTATGGTCTTGGGCGTGACTTAAACTTGAAGCTATTAGATTCAGTTCACCACATTATCGACTCATTGAGTTTCTAAGATATCTCATCGCAAAAAGTGAAATAGCTTGGTCAAAGGCATGGTCATTACTTCCTTATATATATATATATATATATGAAAAAGTTAACACATGTGGCATTGATTTAGGAAATAATTTTAGATTTTTTATGGAAAAAGAAAAAAAGTTTTTGATGTTTTTTTTTTCTCATAAAAGTAGTATCAAACTTTCCAAAAAGGATTCATTAGCAAATGACCTAAGAGTATCCATTAATCGGACCTATATATATAAATTCCCTTTTTTGAATTGGACTTTTATGTGATTCAAAAACACCCTCATCAATGAAGGGTAACTTCTCTTAGAAATATGGTCATAAATGTCAAATAATAAAAATTTAAAAAGAAAACTCATAAAATTTAGGATTTTTTTTCCTTCATGTTCATCTTTTTATTTCCTAAAATTTAGCCATTTTTTATTCATTTTTCATCTGAATAAAAGTAAAACACCCCCAATTTAAAAAATAAAAAATTAAGAGAACTCTTAAAATTTAGCCTTTATTCCCCTCACATTCATCTTATTTTTCCTACCCAAACATTTCTCTATATCGCTACACCACTTTCAAACACATCTTTAAAAAAGAAATTATAGTTACTACTTATTTCTAGAGTTTACATTTTTCATTTGTTTGAAAAAAAATATACATGTTTTCAAAGTAAAATAGATACAAATTATTAATCTTTATTCAAAAAAGTAGAAGAGCTTTTCAAAATGCACAACACACGTGCTTAAAGGAATGTGTGTGTGTGTGTGTAAAAATACCAAATAAAGAAAAAATAATGCTACACCTACTAAAAATGTTACTAATGTGACAATAGTATGATTTGTGATATTTAAAAATATAATAGATAAATATTTAAATTATTTGTTGTGGTTTGTAACCCATCAATTTTTAAGGTTTATGTAGTCAAATTCGTAGCATTCCTAGGCCCTAACATCACTTACTTTGAAATTATAATATATGAATCTGATTTATTTTTAAGCTTGGTAACATGTTAGCACGTAAATGTTATGTAGTAAATTTTAGACTAAATAAAGTGTAAATCACACCATTGAAGTTTGGGGGCATTTTGAAAAAAAAAATTCCTAACGTTTCAAAATTTTGATTTACTCCCTTAACATTAGAGGGACATGTTGATTAGCAGCACTTCCGTCAATGCTTATGCTAATGTGTCCATTAAGTGACATCTAAACATTCCATACATGCTAAGTGATCAAATTGAATCATGCCACGCTGAATTTACCTATCATATAATTAAATAAACTAAAAAAAAAAAAAAAAACTTCACAAATGAAAATAAATCCTAAAATATAACTCTCTAGCTGAGCTCATTATAATTGTTATGGTTGAGATTTGTATGCATTCTTACTAAATTAATATCAATTTTTTACATAAAACGCATTTTACCCAATATCTTCACAAACCTTCCATTGTAGCTCTCCTCTTCTTGAGTCTCATTTCTTCTTTAGCATAGAGGAAAAGCTCTGTAACATACCACTAAGTCTCTTCTTCCATCCCCGATCTAATTACATACCACCAAGCATTAGCGAGGAGGCAGGCAGAGGGGTTTCAATATTCATTGACCCTTGGAGAAAATTTTTTAGCTTTACCACTGCTACCAAGTACTTCCCCTTCCATTCAACTTCAAATATTTTATTGTTGTTTATTTGGTTCTTTGGTCAGTGACATACCACGGATTCTTCTTCATTGCTAGGGTTGGAAAATGGACGGGATGGGTCATAAATGGGTTGGGTGTGTAATTACACATTTATCCATTTATGATCAATTTATATATAAATTCATTACCCATTACCAACCCAACCCATTTAATTAGTAACCCACCCATTTAATCCAATATGACTCTAATACCTCTAAAACTACTTAAATACCGTCTTGACTTCCAAAATTACCAAAATACCCTTAAATACTTAAAATGACCCAAATGACCCAAATACCCCTACACTTCCAAAATTACTAATATACCCTTGAACATCCAAAATTATCCCCAAAATCTCTAAAATGAGCAAAATACCCATAAAACCCCTAAAATGACCAAAATACCCTTAATATCTCTAAAATCACCAAATATGCTCAAGAACTACTAAAATGACCAATATATCCCCTAAATATTCAAAATGAGCAAAACACTCATGAAACCTCTAAAATGACCAAAATACGTCCGATATCTCTAAAATCACCAAATATGCTCAAAAACCACTATATTTATATACAATGCACCCAACATCAATATATTTATATTTCTTTTTTATTAAAATAATATAAAAAATTCATTAAAAAGCAATGTGAACATAATCAAAATAGATTTTTTTTATTATTAAAAAGTAGTGTGAAATCAACAATTTATTATTATTATTATTTTACTTTTTTTTACATATGAGCTACAGTGCACAACCAAAAGTAGTTGTGCACGTAACTGTGAAGCCAAAGAATATGACTTTAGCTCCACTAATGTGACCACATTTTGGTATTTGGTGGTGCCAAAAATAGTAAAATAACTTTTTACCACCACCAATACTCGTGCTCAACTTAGCAAGTTAGCCAGTATGTAAAAAAGAAGATTTTGGACGATAATTTTTTCCATGCTTGACATTTCCTACAAAGTATAGGATCCACGCTTCTACAATTACTAGTAAGGGCAACACATGCTAGCCATGGGAAAAAAAGTAGTGATTAGGATCAATTCTAGATTTTATTTGTATCGCAAAATAAAAATATAAATCATTTTATTTTTAAAATACATAGAGATTTACATTAATTAAAAGAGACATTTGTAAGTGCACAATTACACCTGGACCCAAAGATAAACGTGGGCTCAGGCCCAATGAGCCTTAAACAATAAGATTTGTAGAGTGTGGGTTTGAAATCTAGTTTAGGGGTATTGGAAACTTGATAAGCAGGCTAGAATGCCACAATCTTTGCAAATGATAAACATATATGACAAGGGAACCTCCTCGGACGTAAGCCGAGGATGATTTGTATATTACTTCTCCTTTATGCCAAAAATTACAGTTCTTAGTTCTTTTTTTAGCTAACTGATAGATCCCCCTTTTTCTTTTCTCCCTTCTCTTCTTAAATATTCTTCTTCTTCCCTCTTACATCCAAGTATCACACAAATCTTCTCCTTGGGTGCCTCCCCCTTCCACCACCTTCTTGAAGTCTTTAAATAACAGCAGGAAAGTTCAATTCTACTGTTCAGGGGTTATTTCCCCATTAATGCGGCCAGGGAAGTAGGTGCAGGGTCTTTAATGTGGAGGTAGCAGCCTTTTTCTCAAATATTTCTATCACGCCGTTGCCTCTAGAGGGTACTTGAATCCCCTTCTTACCCAATAGTTTTTTCAGAACTCTGCTTTTAATCTTCTTGGCAAATCCTAGGGTGTTTGTCGGACCCATCCGAGGAGACATTCATCCTCGGACGGTTCCTTGGATGTCTCTAGTGTAGGCTGACTCATGGGCTTAGGGGCCCAATGACAAAAACAAACTGGTACCAATTGATCAAGCCCACGACCCATTTATTTATTTTATAAATCTTACCCCCCACAATAGCCCCTCAAAACTTTATTTTTCCCCCCATCCGAGGAGAGAAATAGAGTTTTGATCCGACCAAAATACCTCCCACACGTTTTGTATATCGCCACGCGTGTGAGGGTCCTTTCGTTTCCCAGAATATGTCGTCTGGAGCTTCGAATCCTGGAACACGCGCATTTATAACCGCAAGTTACACCCTGTTCCCCATGTTCAACAGTGAGATGAACATCTAAGGGTCCAGGTCACCCCCTGAAAATTTGAGCGGGACAAATCTAATTTCGAGGCTGCCTCCCGCACGTCAAAACGCTTGGAAACCCACGTCTCCATTCATTTCTTCAGAGTTCAATCATATCAAAGTATCAGTCATAGCCTTTTCTCTCCAGAAACTCGTGAAGACTTGCATAACCAAACCCCATAAGTTCTTGCTTTCTTTGCTCCTCCCTTCTCGAATTCTGTCATCGGCTCCACTCTTAGCTTTTTTTCTTCTCAAAACTTGTATTTTCACCTCTCCTAAATGGGTAGGTTCAAGTGCCTAGTAGATACCGACGCTGGTATGGAAGGGTTTAGGGCCAAATACCATATTCCTAGACATAGGTCTAAAATACTGCCCGGTAGAAGCCATAGGAGGCTCTAGAAAAACGGGGGAAGTCATCATTCCCATGATCGCCTTCATAGAAGGTGGAATGACTCTCCCTATGAGAAGTGTGACTAGGGAATACCTCCGTAACCATAGGTTATGCCCAGACTAGTGTGCACCAAATGTGTTTAGGGTCTTAGGAAGTGTCGACACTCTAAATGAGCAGATGGGCTTAAACCTCACATGGCACGATGTTGTCTTCATGTACGAATGCCATAAACTTAAAAACATAGGTTATTATATTAAGTCACGGTCTAGTGTAGTTAGGTTGATCTCGTGTCTGCCCAAATCCAACAAAGGCATGAAGGACGACTACCTCATCGCCTCAGGGAACTGGTATGACGGTCCCCACTGCCCAGTCGAATGGGGAGATCCAGGTGTGACTTCTTAGGAATTAAATTTACTAACCCCTAATTCAATCCTACTACCTTTACCATTTTTCAACTTTTATCGCACATTGTTTCCTTTTGCTTTAATGTTTATCACCAGTCTGACCATGTCCTTCTCGGATGTATTTTCTCACAGATAAACAGCATGTACGCCCACGCCTAAGTTTTTGCAACGTCGCCGACCTAAACCGCGTCCTCCGCTCAGAAGTCTTCGTGAGTGAAGACTTACAAGTGAGAGTGGTACACTTGATATTAGGATACAACCCTATATCAACTGACTTCTAGGAGATAGAAAACGCGATTATCGTGAGGGACAGGCGATGCAGAAGGATAAACGTAGCAAGGCCGCACTGTCTCTCCGACCACGATATCCCCGACGAACCCAATACCATCCTGTACACGCGACCTATTGCGGCAGTTCCACTCTTGGCGCACTCCCAAACGATCTCTGTCCCAAAAGAACAAGCCTCTTCGCTGCACTTGTTAGACGAGGAGATAGACTAGTTCCAACTTGAAGACGTTGAAAGGCCCCGAGGGAACCCGTTTGTCATACTCTCGGACGAGGAGGACAAGCCTGCCGAGACTTCCGGGATCATAGGTTTGGTAGTTGCCCGCCCCAACTCCAACTCTGAAGAGGAAGAGATCGATGTGCTAAAAGGGCTAATGCATAAGAGGGGCGAAAGAATCGCCAACAAAGGAGTAGGGGGATCTCAAGTCCCTCCGTCCTTGCCACCACCCCCTCCTCTATCCGATCCTAAGCCTTCGGTCGAGGAGCCCAAGAAGAAGAGGAAGGGAGAGGTCAAGGAGGCTGGTGGGGAAAGGCAGAAGAAGCTGAAACAGCAGCAACAGCAACCCTAGCAGCAAAAACTGGACAAAGGTAAGAGACGTGCTCCTTCAGTAGAAATCGAGGAGATAAGGGATCTTGCCGAAGTGCGCCGAGCACCGGCTACCTGGTCTCCCGAGCTGAAGCTGGACGGGGCACCAATCTCTTGCCAGTCTAATATTAGGGCGTTCTAACAAGGCCATGCCCCTCCACCTAGCCGATGCATTGGAACGTCCCCTTCTTCTGCCCAAAGACATGGAGGCCTTGGAGAAGATGAGCCAGCCCCATCTGTTCCTTTCTTTGAAAAGGGACTTGGCCCTAGTAAGTTTCACACCTTATATTCACTTCATTTTTCATAATATCTAACTGTTAGTGGACGTTTTTGTGTGTCTGAGGCTCTGATACTCTGTCATAGGCCATCTAGGAAGTCTTTGCCGCCGAGAAGTTCGTGGAGGATTCTCAGAAGAAAGCTGGACTGGAACTGGAGTTTCGGTTGGAAGCCGAGAAGTCCCTAGGCCAGGCCCTAGCGGAAAACGAGAAGCTCACTTCTCAGCTGGCGGGTCTAAAAAGAGAAAGAGACGACACTAAGGCCAGTCTGAGGACCATGAGGACCCAAGTGGAGGGGCAACTCAAGCTTCTTCATTAAAAGGATGAATAGCTATCCAAGCTCAGTAGGAACACTCTGACTTTGAGAAGGAGCTTGCGAAGATGAAGGATGAAGCTCATACCTTCAAGGGTTCGCTGAAGGCCGCGAAAAAGGCTGCTTACAATGAAGGGGTGGCGGTCACAGAAAACCAGCTAACAGAAGAGTTCACGGCTCTGTGCTGAGAATACTGCCAGCAGGTTTGGGAGGAAGCCTTAACTACAGTAGGGATCCCCTCAACTTCCGAGTTGAGGAAGCCCGAGAACACTTGGCTTCCCCTAGACATACAAGAGATAGAAGAGCCTCATACTGTCGCTCCTGCCCTTGAGGCAGCTCCTTCTGCGCCCCCTCCAGTGATCCCAGAGCCCATTCCAGCTCCTACAGAACCTACAAGTTCCAATAAAGAGAAGGAACAGGTTGAAGGTGCTGAGAAGGCACCAAGTCAAAGTGCTGAGCCCACCGCCCTCCATCAACTGCAGTAAACAAAAGAAAACAAGTCCTATCTTCCTTTGAAATGTAGCTAAAAAGCACTAAGGCCACCAGTACTTCCCAGCAAGACCTCCTTCCAAAAGCTTAGGACCGAACCTAGGACTTCCTTTTTTGTAATTAAGATTTTCTTTGTAATGTATATCAAAAACAATTAATGAAAATCTGTCTTGTTTGATCTTTATTTGAATTGTATTTATTTTATTTTTGTTTTTACCATAAGAGCTCTCATTAGCACACAAAGAAAGAATGAATTGAACAACTAACTCCACTTCCAATAGTTGAACTATCATAACTTTAAACAATAGTACACATGCTTAACTTGTGCTTTACAAATTACAACTTAAGAGCCTAACATGTGCGACACAATGATAACGTTTACCAAGCTAACTTAGAATTCAATCTGAGGCATGAAGTGATCAAGAATACTTCATCAAAATGTCAACATTAACATTACATGGATTTTTGCTAGCATTTCTAAAGTAAAGTGTTCAAGAACCTGACATAAACAAACTTTGTTTTGATGGTAAGTACGACATCAATTTGCACAAGGCATAAGGGCCAAGAACCGCGCATATCAATGTGATAGTTAGAATTTGTAACTTGAAACGTTAATTTCGCCGAGGTATGGGGTCCGAGGACCCTACATTACCAACTTTCTGCTTGATGCTTAAGAATTTGTAACTCAAAATGTTAATTTCCCCCAAGTAGAAGGTCTGTGGACCCAGCATTACTAAAGTTCTGTTTAACAAATGATAAGACATCAATTTTCACAAGTCATGTGGTTCGAGGACCATCCCTGACCAAGTTTCTGTTTGATACTTAATAATATATCAATTTCCACAAGGTATATGGTCCGAGGACCATGCATCACCAAGTTTATGTTTGATACTTAATAATAATAACTTAAGATGTTAATTTCCCCAAAGTAGAAGGTCTGTGAACCCGGCATAACTAAGGTTCTTTTTAACAAATAATAAGATATCAATTTCCACAAGGCATGTGGTCCGAGGACCATCCCTGACCAAGTTTCTGTTTGATACTTAATAATATATCAATTTTTACAAGGTATGTGGTCCGAGGACCATGCATCACCAAGTTTCTGTTTGATACTTAATAATAGTAACTTAAGATGTTAATTTCTCCAAAGTAGAAGGCTTGTGGACCTGGCATTACTAAGGTTCTGTTTAACAAATGATAAGATACCAATTTTCACAAGGTATGTGGTTTGAGAACCAACCCTGACCAAATTTATGTTTGATACGTAATAATATATCAATTTTCATAAGGTATGTGGTCCGAGGACCATGCATCACCAAGTTTTTGTTTGATACTTAATAATAGTAACTTAAGATGTTAATTTCCTCAAAGTAGAAGGTCTGTGGACCCGGCATTACAAGGTTCTGTTTAACAAATGATAAGATATCAATTTCCACAAGGTATGTGGTCCGAGAACCAACCCTGACCAAGTTTCTGTTTGATACTTAATAATGTAACTTAAGATGTTAATTTCCCTAAAGTAGAAGGTCTGTGGACCCGGCATTACTAAGGTTCTGTTTAACAAATGATAAGATATCAATTTTCATAAGGTATATGGTCTGAAGACCAACCCCAACCAAGTTTCTGTTTGATACTTAATAATGTATCAATTTCCATAACGTATATGGTCCGAGGACCATGCATCACCAAGTTTCTGTTTGACACTTAATAATAGTAAGCGATAAACCCAAATACATATTCATAAATTGAACCATGAATGATAAAAGTGTCTTTTATTAATAGCAATACCTTCGAAGGTTGTTTACATTCCAGGGGCGTTGTACAATTTTTTCATCTAGATCAGCTAGTCGATATGATCCTATGCCCGCTACAGAGATGATCCGATAGGGTCCTTCCCAATTGGGTCTGAGCTTTCCCCATGCTGGGTTTTTGGCAGTACCCATAACCTTCCTCAACACCAGATCCCCAGGTGCTAACGGCCTTAACTTTACGTGGGCATCATACCCTCATTTAAGCTTCTGCTGATAATAAGTCATTCGGACCATGGCAGCCTCTCGCCGTTCCTCAACTAAATCCAGACCTTTCTCTGGGGGGCCACCATTACTTTTTGGACTAAAAGAACTAGTCCTTAGGGTGGGGAAACCAGATTCTAAGGGTATCACGGCCTCGGCTCCGTAAGTCATAGAGAACGTTGTCTCTCCAATGAACCTGCACGACGTAATTCGATACGTCCATAAGACATGTGGTAGCTCCTCTACCCATCTGCCCTTCACATCGTCCAGCCATTTCTTGAGTCCATTGACTATGACCTTGTTGACGGCCTCGGCCTGCCCATTTTCCTAAGGATAAGCCGGTGTGGAGTATCTATTTATGATGCCCATGTCACTACAATACTTTCTAAAAGCTCTACTATCAAATTGAACACCATTGTCCGAAATGATTATGTGTGGTACCCTAAATTTGGTGATGATATTCTTCCAAATAAACTTCTTGGAATCGACGTCCCTAATATTTGCTAAGGGTTCAGCCTCGACCCATTTGGTGAAATAGTCGGTTCCCACAAGTAGTCACCTTTTGTTTCCTACAGCCTTCGAAAAAGGCTCTACTATGTCCAATCCCCATTGAGCGAAAGGCCAAGGACTGGACAGAGAATTAAGGGTTCCCCCAAGCTGACGAATGTTGGGAGCGAACCTTTGGCACTAGTCACACTTTCTTGCATAATCCTGAGCTTCCCTCTGCATATTGGGCCACCAGTATCTCTAAGTCAGAGCCCTATGGGCTAAGAACCTTCCCCCAGTATGGCTTCCACAAATTCCCTCATGCAATTCTTCCAAAAGTGTCTCCGTTAGCTCGGGGTGCACGCATAATAAGTATGGTCCAAAGAAGGAGCGTTTATATAGTTTCTGATCCTCGGATAGCCAGAAACGAGGGGCTTTTTGACGGATCTTATCTGCTTTAGACTTGTCCTCTGGAAGAATGTCGTTTTTCAGAAAAGATACTACAGGGTCAATCCAACTAGGTCCAGGCCTTATCAGATGGACACGGGCTGCAATAACAGTGGTGAGAGTCGGCTCTAGCAAATCCTCGACTAGGTTAATCCTAGGTAAACATAGAGCCGAAGATGTCACCAAGGTAGCCAACGAGTCTGCATGTGTATTCCCACTTCTAGAAACGTGAGAAAGGATGAAGGAATTGAATCTAGATTGTTAGCGTTTGACCTGGGTCAAGTATTCTTGCATTCTTGGATCCCTAGCCTCCATGGTCCCTATCACTTAGCCGACCACTAACTAAGAATCCGAGAACATATGAACTTCCTTTCCGCCCATGCTATGCACCATGTTCATGCCGACCAAGACTGCTTCGTACTCGGCCTCATTATTAGTCACCGAGAACGTTAACCTCAAAGATTTTTCAAAGACAATTCCCTCAAGGAATATCAAAACAAGTCCAACACCAGACCCTCTCTGGTTAGCTGCGCCATCAATGGACACTTTCCAAATCGGAGGTCCTTTGTTCGTAATCATGCCAACTGATTTTTCATCCATGTGTGATTCCTTCACAGTTTCTTCCAACAATGGTTCAGCAAACTCCGCCACCAAATCTGCGAGAACATGTCCCTTCACCGAGGTGCGTGGCATGTATTTGATATCAAAGGCTCCCAAAATAGTTCCCCATTTAGCCACCCTTCCAGAGTAGTCAGCATTGCGTAACACTGACTTGAGAGGCAGTTGGGTCAAAACTACAACGGTGTGGGACTGGAAATAGTGAGGAAGCTTCCGCGTGGCATGAACTACGGCTAGAAATGTCTTTTCCAAAAGTAGGTAACGCACCTCAGCTTCATTCAAGGATTTACTGACGTAGTAGACCGGTCTTTGCACCCCACCATCATCCCTTATGAGGACCAGGCTAACCGCATGGACGGCCACTGCCAGATACACAAACAAGATCTCATCTACCCCAGGTCGAGACATAATGGGTGGCCGAGAAAGATATTCCTTAAGTTGTTGGAAGGCTACAACGCAATCCTCAGACCATTGGAAGCCTTTCCATTTATTCAACAGCTGGAAGAAAGGCCTGCACCTGACCGAGAGATAAACTTGCTGAGAGCAGCGATCATTCCGGTTAACTTCTGAACTTCTTTTGGATTTCGAGGTGGCTGTAAGCCTTGAATGGCTCTGACTTATGCCGGGTTCACTTCTATCCCTTTATAAGTAACCATATAACCTAGGAACTTTTCGGAACCCACACCAAAAGAACACTTTGAGACGTTAAGGCACAGCTTGTACTTTCTAAATACTTGAAAGATGTCGTCCAAATCTTTCACGTGTGAAAGTATTATCTTACTTTTCACTACCATATCGTCCACATATACCTCAATGGTCTTTCCAAGTTGCGACTCAAACATTTTGGTCATCATCCTTTGGTAAGTAGCCCCAGCATTCTTCAATCTGAACGACATAGCCTTGTAGTGATAGTTCCCTGTTGAAGTAATAAAAGCAGTCTTCTCCTGATCCTCCACCGCCAATGGAATTTGATGATAACCCTGGAAGGCATCCAAAAAGCTCATCTGGGGATGTCCGACCATGGCATCCACAAGCTGATCGATGCGTGGCATAGGGAACGAGTCTTTTGGGCAGGCTTTGTTTAAATCTGTAAAGTCCACACATACTCTCCAGTTTCTGTTCTTCTTTTTCACCACGACCGTATGCGCCAACCACTCTGGGTAGAAAACTTCCTTTATAGCCCCGGCCCTCTTGAGCTTAAGCACTTCCTCCTTAACAGCCTCGGAGTGCTCTTTGGAGGAACGCCAAGGTGGCTGCCATCTAACAACAATAGCAAGGTTGACGTTCAAATGGTGACAAATGAAGCTTGGGTCTACCCTCGAAGCCTCATAGGGATCCCAGGCAAAGACATCGACGTTGTCCTTAAAAAACTCCAACAACTCCATCTTCTCCTAGTATGGTAAACGTACGCCAACTTGAAAGAACCTTTCAAGATCATCGGCTATCAGAAACTTCTCCAAGTCTTCGCATGTGGCCTCCTCTGCTGTCACAACGTCGGGCACGTCCAGAGTCGTTAATTGCTATAAGTCCTTAACAACCGAGGCCAAGAACTCCATTTCGGCCTGATGTAGTACTGCAGCCGATATGCACTGCCTGGCCACTGATTGGCTACCCAAAATTTCTTCAATGTATTCCCCTGAAGGGAACTTTACCTTAACATGCATGGTGGAGGAGACAGCACCCAAAGCGTGCAGCCAGGGCCTAGCAAGGATGGCTGTATATGGGGAATATGCGTCGACCACAATAAAATCCACCTCAACCGTTTTCAAGCCAGATTATACGGGCAACCGAATCTGTCCCTTTGGTATAACGGTCTTCCCTTCAAAACTTATTAACGGTGAGTCGTAAGGGGTGAGATCCTCCAATTTCAACTTCAGCCCCTTAAATAAGTCAGGGTACATAATATCTGCCCCACTGCCCTGGTCAATCATCACCCTCCTGACGACGTAATTTCCTATCCTCAAAGTGACTACCAAGGCGTCATCATAAGGTTGGATGGTCCCAGCCTTGTCCTCCTCTGAAAATCCCAAAACGGGCAGATTCACTCTCAGCCTCTTCAGTTTCGCGTCTGACTCCTCGACCTGGGAGTGTGAAATTGCCATCACTCTGGTAGGACATGAACCGGTCCTGCCAGGTGTAGCAAAGATAACGTTTATTGTTCCCAAGGACAGCCGAGATGAATTATTCTTCTGATTATTCAAGCCAGACTAACTACCTTGCTCGTTAGGTTGGTATAGGTGCTGCTTCAACTTTCCCTCGCTAACGAGCTGCTCCAAGTGGTTCCAGAGGGTCCGATAATTCTCAGTGGTATGACCCACATCCTGGTGGTACTGGCAAAAGAGATTCTGATTCCGCTTCTCAGGGTCCCCTGCCATCTTACTAGGCCATCTAAAGTAGGGTTCCTTACGAACTTTCTCCAACAGCTGGTGCTCTGCCTCTCGGAATACAGTATTAACAGCCTGAGGAATTGCCGAGCCTTGCTACCCAGAGTAATCTCTCCTCGGCTTATTGTTGTGATATCTATCTGATCTGAAATCTCTTTTCTGCTGCGGGATAACCTTCACCTTACCCTTACCCTGTTGTTGGTCTTCTTCCACCCTCTTGTACTCGTCAATGCAGTCCATGAGGCGACGTACACTCCGTACGGGCTTCTTGGTCAAAGATTTCCTTAAATCATGATCAGTGGGAAGGCCCACCTTAAAAGTATTAATCGCCACCTCGTCAAAATCTCCATCTATCTCATTAAACATCTCCCAATACCTGTCGGAGTATGCTTTCAACATCTCACCCTCCCTCATGGCCATAGATAAAAGTGAATCCAACGGCCGAGGAACTCTGCTGCATGTAATAAAACGTGACCCGAATGCTCTAGTAAGTTCCCCAAACGAACCGACAGACCCCGATTTTAGGCCATTGAACCATCTCATAGCAATAGGTCCCAAGCTAGAAGGGAAGACTTTGCACATCAAGGTCTCATTGTGAGATTGCACCGCCATTCTCTGATTAAAGTGGCTCACATGTTCCACCGAGTCTGTCCAGCCATTATAAATGATGAAGGTGGGCTAAGTGAACTGCCTGGGGAGCCTCCCATTCTCAATCCTTCGCGAGAATGGTGATTTGGAGAGTTGGTGTAGCGCCCAGCTCATAGCGTCATTCCCCAAGCCCTTGGAGGGGAGCTTTCTATGTCTGCGACCTAGTAGGTCACCCTCTTTGCAAGAGGAGGTTTTGCTGGGAGGCGACCACGACCTTGAAGTGTAACTACTTCCCCGGGATTCCCCAGAAGAAGGATTAGATGAGGGTGAAGCACGCCTTCGTCTGACGCGGTGCAGCTTCTTCTTGAGGTGGTTTATCTCCCTCTGCATGGCCTTAGTGTCATCTTCATGGGTGGCACTACCTCCACCGCAGGTATGACTCACGCCAGGATATACAGTGTGAACACTTCTCTCTCGATCCCTCTGGTGCTCAAGACGTTCGAAAAGATCTTTAGGTTGCGATCCCTGAGATTTTGCATGGTGTGAGCCTAAGCCTGCCATGGTGTTCCAATTCCTTCTACACTAGATCCCCACAGACGGCTCCAATTGTAAGTGCACAATTGCACCTGGACCCAAAAATAGACATAGGCTCAGGCCCAATGAGCCTTAAACAATAAGATTTGTAGAGTGTGAGTTTGAAATCTAGTTTAGGGGTATTGGAAACTTGATAAGCAGGCTAGAATGTCACAATCTTTACAAATGATAAACAAATATGACAAGGGAACCTCCTCGGACGTAAGCCGAGGACGATTTGTATATTGCTTCTCTTTTATGCCAAAAATTACAGTTCTTAGTTCTTTTTTTAGCTAACTGATAGATCCCCCTTTTTCTTTTCTCCCTTCTCTTCTTAAATATTCTTCTTCTTCCCTCTTACATCCACGTGTCACATAAATCTTCTCCTTAGGTGCCTCCCCCTTCCACCACCTTCTTGAAGTCTTTAAATAACAACAGGAAAGTTCAATTCTACTATTCAGGGGTCATTTTCCCATTAATGCGGCTAGGGAGGTAGGTGCAGGGTCTTTAATGTGGAGGTAGCAGCCTTTTTCTCAGATATTTCTATCTTGTCGTTGCCTCTAGAGGGTACTTGGATCCTCCTCTTACCCAATAGTTTTTCCAGAACTCTGCCTTTAATCTTCTTGGCAAATCCCAGGGTGTTTGCCGGGCCAATCCGAGGAGACATTCATCCTCGGATGGTTCCTCGGATGTCTGTAGCGTAGGCTGACTCATGGGATTAGGGGCCCAATGACAAAAACAAATGGTACCAATTGAACAAGCCCACGACCCATTTATTTATTTTATAAATCTTACCCCCCACAACATTAATTTTAAGAATTTTGATAATTATGTTATAAAAATTTAATCTCATTCGTATAAGAATTTTGATTAACCACAAAATTAGGAGAGCTATTTAACATATAAATATC
This sequence comes from Castanea mollissima, assembly GCA_014183005.1. Taxonomy (NCBI): domain Eukaryota; kingdom Viridiplantae; phylum Streptophyta; class Magnoliopsida; order Fagales; family Fagaceae; genus Castanea; species Castanea mollissima. The sequence continues at coordinate 40,719,143 of JACAVU010000001.1, read as the reverse complement.
TAGTTTACTATAATAGTTTTTTAGTACTTATTTGCTATAGTAAATATATCCACTCACTAAAAACTTCTAAGAATTATAATGAATATCATCATCTTTCAACAATAAACAACTGAGTTTTGCTAAGAAAATAAAAAATAAAAAAAAGATAACAAACGGCGTGTGTTATCTAATTTTCCATTAGATAGATTATAAGTTTTAAAATTTTAAACCTAGAAAATCAATATTTTTTAGATAACAAATAAAACACCTTATACCATCATTCTAACTTTCCAAGAATTATTACCATCTAAAACTCAAAATACTAAAAGAAAATTTTTAGGATATTAAAATTTAGTGGGAGTATTTTAGACATTACACATTAAAATATTTTAAGAATCATAAGCCATCATTAGGGTTTAAATAAGAGAATAATAACATGACATATTTGCTATTTTCCAAAATATTAAGGGAAAAATTGCTTGATTTTAAAGTTTAAAATTGAGGAATTGTAAACTACCCCAAACATAAAGGATGAAAAATGTTTTTTTCCTTTTTTTTTGTTTTTGTTTTTGTTTTTGTGAATTCCTAAGTTTTTTTCCTATTTTTAAAACTACCTCAACAGTTTTAAAAATATTGTGATGACAACAACATGTTTTAACCTTTTTACAACAAAAAAGAAAATGCTATGTCCACGATATTTTCATAACAAATCATAAGTAGTATGATATTGTTATGAAAGTATTGTAAAAAACATTGTGGATGTACACTTCTTTTTTTACATTACCTTTTTTTTTAGTTGTAGTTGGTTCTAGTATGATATTGTGTCAATTTATTGTGTTAATATTTTATTATAATGTGAAACAGTGTGAATTGGACAAACCAAAAATAATATAGCAAATCTGTTGTAGCTTTACGCATTCACAAAAAAAAAAAAAAAAAGCGGCTCACAAAAAAGTGAAAAGTGAACAAGCCAAAACTACTATAGCGAAGCTATGATAACTTTTCTCGTTCTCTCTTTTTATATATGGATTACTATATTTGACTAAACCAAAAAGGGAAGAAAAAAAAAAGAAAAAAAAAAAGAAAAAAAGAAGTCTATGAATGCAACAAAATATTATAACATTTTCACAATACCTCTATTTTCAACCGTGATGGATCCCAGTCCAATATTTTATTATCTTATTTTGACATATAACTTACACCTCAATAGTTGAGAATATATTGTAATAACAACAAAATGTTAGGACATTTTTAGTTGTGCTAGATCTCGGTATGATATTTTATTATTTTATTTTGACCCATAAGAAAATGACACATGCGTCACAACATTTTCACAATATCTCTATGCATACATTGTACTTAATTACAATGTAAATTTATGTTGTAGAAAAAAAAAAATTGGCAAATTTTGTACACATTTACAAAATTTGTAAAATATTTACCATTTTTTGAGCAAATGTGTATAATATTAACCACTTTTGTGTATCTACAATGTAAACTTGTATTGCAAGTTGTTGGGGATGTTTTGCGACAAAGGCCGAAAATGCAAAAACGACCCAAATCTCCCCTTGGGTTCTTTAGAAGTGTTTATTTGTAGAGGATCAAGCCCAAAATTCACAATGTATAGAAAAAAAAGGCTAATGATGCTTTGACAAGAGATAATCAAAATGCTAGAAACAAAAGTGCAGAAAAAGCATAAAAACATAATAGGTCTGAAACTTCGACCTACAGTCACCGAGAAGAGGAAATTGAGAGAGGTTGTGAGGAAGAGAGTAAAGGTTCCCATGTACCAATATTTCCACCCCTAAGGTTTAGAATTGTGAGATTGTTGACTGGCTCAGTGGGTTAGTGCTCTCAAGTTTCAGCTCTATGAGGAAAACGTGGTTCAACAGGTCTGAAACTTCACAGTTACCGAGAAGAGAAAATTGAGAGAGGTTGTGAGGAAGAGAGGGAAGGTTCCCCTGTACCCATATTTCCACCCCTAAGATTCAAAATTGTGAGATTATTGACTGGATTAATGGGCTTTTGCTATGAAGTTTCAGGTCTCTAGGTGAACGTGGTTGGTTTTTTTATGAGCTGAAGAGAGAGTTTTATATAGAGTTTGAGGTGTTGCTCTTGACTGTTTTTTGAGTAGTGGAAGAGGCTTTTATCCCTTATGATACTATTTGGGTGTTTTGGCTTGAGTTGCTTTTGTTTAGGGAAGAGTTTGGTATGCTTTTAGCATGATTTTAGAAATAAAATGGGTTTTCTCTAATTGGTTGTCTTTGGTCAGAAATTTCAGACCATTTGGAAGCTCACCTAAGTGAGGGCTAGCATATGGAGTTGGCCAATGGGAGCCAACTATGTTTAAAGGAAAAAAAAAAAAAAAAAAGGTTTGGGTAGAAACTTTGGGCCACAGTCACCCAGAGCATAAAAGATTTTTTTGAATGGAAATTTTGGATACAATACCTCCTTTATAAGCCTGAGGTGCTACCAATGTCCCCTGCCCACTTGGTAGCACGCATAGGCTGAACTCAAGCAAAAGGTCCGAAAGGAACCGACCCATACCCTCCAAACAACACGTCCCTTATTTCCCTCATAAGTTACATGGGCTTGGGCCATGCTTAAAAGAATAAAATATAATATAATACATGAGTTAAGTACAAAGTAAACACAAGTACAAAGTAAACATATAAATATCTTAAAAAAAAAAAAAAAAACAAAAGAACAAAAACAAAAATAAAGCTCAAACCAATTGGCATACTTGAAGGGAAAAAAAAAAAGAAAAAAAAAGTGTATCTCACTAATTGAATAAACCAAAAAAACACTATTCATGCCCCTTTGGCTCTTTTTATATAATTAATAGATATGCCAGCATACATAAATATTTAAAAGAAAAAAAGCCGAAAAAAAAAAAAAAAAAAACTAAGCTATAGTGCCAGTTGAATAAACCAAAGACACTGCACAATAAGTATTGTAATATTTTCTCAAAATATTTATTTTTAGTTGTGGTTGGTTACAGTCTCATATTTTATTATTTTATTTTGACTTGTAAGAAATTGACATGTCAATAATTGTAAAAATATTATGAAATTTGTTGTGTCAGTATAAGAATATATATACCAACTTACATATATATTTACAAGGAAAAAAAAAACACAAACCGATTATTGAAAAAAAAAAAAAAAAAAAAACTTTAGGCACTGTAGTTACAGTGCCAATGAACTAAACCAAAAGCACTGTAGTTACAGTACCGAACTAAACCAAAATTGTACTGTGGCAACATTGCCACTTTTTTATATAGTTAATAGATAATACCATTATTATTATTATTTTGGTAAAGCCCATTATTTTTAATGTTCAATTATGTTGATTGACTTCTATTAACTATATCAAAAGCGACTATGCCTCTACAGTGTTTTGCCACTGTTCATACAATGTTTTGCACTGTAAAACATTGTAGTTGCAATAGTGTTTTGGTTTAGTGAGTCTTTTTTTTTTCTTGTTTATTCAACCCTTTTGTTCATTCAACTGGCACTGTAACTACAGTGCCTAAATTTTTTTTTTTTTTTTTTTTTTATACAAGATAAAATTTATACTCTAGCTTAATCTAAATTTATATGTGTGTGAAACTCCCTCCTGGAGACTTGAACATCAACCTTTAACCCCACACCCCATAAGTATTTATACTTGTAGAGTAACAGAACAAACTTCACAATATTGATGTAAACTGACATTTATATCGTTATACTGTCACAACAAATTTTAGAATATTTTCACAATTATTGAGGTATCAATTTCTTACAAGTCGAAATAAAATAATAAAATAAAATATGAGATTGGTTTTTTTTTTCAGTAATCGATTTGTTTTTTTTTCCTTTTAAATATTGATGTAAGCTGACATTTATATTGTTATACTGACATAATAAATTTCACAATATTTTTACAATTATTGACTTGTCAATTCCTTACAAGTCGAAATAAAATAATAAAATATGAGACTATAACTAACCACAACTGAAAATAAATGTTTTAAAAAAATGTTACAATACTTATTGTTATCACAATATTTTCACAATTGTTGAGATCTCGGTTTCTTATAAATCAAATAAAAAAAATGCTAGGTCCATAACATTTTAACATTAATTTCTATAGTGCCTAAAGTTTTTTTTCCCAGTAATTGGTTTGTGTATTTTTTTTTTAAATATTTATATAAACTGGCATATATATTGTTATACTGACACAACAAATTTCACAATATTTTCACAATTATTGAAGTATCAATTTCTTACAAATCGAAATAAAAAATAAAATATGAGACTATAACTAACCACAACTGAAAATAAATGTTTTAAAAAAATGTTACAATACTTATTGTTATCACAATATTTTCACAATTGTTGAGATCTCGGTTTCTTATAAATCAAATAAAAAAAATGCTAGGTCCATAACATTTTAACATTAATTTCTATAGTGCCTAAAGTTTTTTTTCCCAGTAATTGGTTTGTGTATTTTTTTTTTAAATATTTATATAAACTGGCATATATATTGTTATACTGACACAACAAATTTCACAATATTTTCACAATTATTGAAGTATCAATTTCTTACAAATCGAAATAAAAAAATAAAATATGAGACTGTAACCAACCACAATTGAAAATAAATGTTTTAAAAAAAATGTTACAATACTTATTGTTATCACAATATTTTCACAATTGTTGAGATCTCAGTTTCTTATAAATCAAATAAAAAAATGCTAAGTCCACAACATTTTAACATTAATTTCTACCGTGCCTAAAGTTTTTTTTTTCCCCAGTAATTGGTTTGTGTTTTTTTTTTTCTTTTAAATATTTATGTAAGCTGGCATAGATATTATTATACCGATACAACAAATTTCACAATATCTTTACAAATATTGAAGTATCAATTTCTTACAAATCAAAATAAAATAATAAAATGCGAAGTTATGACCAACCATAACTGAAAATAAATATTTTGAGAATAACAATAACAATGTTATCAGTTTAAAACCAATAATAACTTGTCATTTAGAATTTGTTCTAAAAATGTTATGAACGTAACATTTCTCTCAAATAAAAAATAAAAATCTATTCGGATCCTAAAAATGAAGATATTGTGAAAATATTGTGATATTTTGTTGTATATTTAGACTTCTTTTTTAATATAGTCAAATTGGGTGAACCAAAATTCACGGTTTCACACACAATATCTATATTAATTCTCGCTACTATTTATAAATCTTACTATACTTTTGATACTATTCATGGGTCATACTATACTATTTTAGCTAAGCTTTACTTTTATCTATCATACTTTCAGCAAAAAATTTTAGTTTCCACAAAATAAGCAAATCCCAAGACCTGGATATAAACTTTTCTAAACAATCCACCAATTTTGTAAATAATATACCTTTTTTTATATATAGATTCCCAAATAATTTAATTTAATTATTTTATTTTTATAAAAAGGTTAGGAAAAGAAACTTAGACAAATAGACATTAAAATCAGTTAAATACCGCTTATTTTACTAAAAATTTATATATATATATAATATATATATATATAATATTGTTTACAAAATTTTTAGTATTTACACACTTAAATATTTGGTCCATGCACAATAAGTAGGAATGGCAACAAGTCGGGTTCGGGCCAGGTTTTTGCATACTCGGACCCGACTCGCGGGCCAAGACCCGAAACCCGGACTTGGCCCGAATAATAATCGGGTTTTTTTCTCGGGGCCCAGACCCGCCCCGCCAGGCCCCGCGGGCCCCGTTTAACTTATTGGGCCCAAATTTAGCCCAACCAAAAAAAAAATTGAAGCCCATTAAATTTTTTTCCTTAAATTCAAGCCCATTCAAGTCATTTAACATGGCCCAAATGCCAAAATTTGCCCTGTTATATGGTAGCCAAATCATTTACCTCCATTTATATCATTATATGGCACCCAAAATCATCTTATATGGCAATAAATTACTTATAAAGCTACAAAATAAATCTCACAAATCTAAGAAATTACAAAATGTTTTATCCTCCACAAATCAACAAATTAAAAAGACTAAGAAATTGCAAATGGTTTAGAATAATTACAAACCAACAAATTAATCTAACAAGTCTAAGAAATTAAAACGGCTACTAAATTATTACAAAATGTTTAATCGTCCACAACTGTGACACAACTCCCTTCCTCTTCATTAGGCTCCCCATCATCAAGAATTGTTTGAAAATCACAATCACCAGACATAGTTGAAGAACCTACAACAACAATGAATTAAAAAATGGAATAAACTTCATCAATTTGTAACAAGCAAATATAAAAATACAATTTTGATTTTATAAATAAAAATTAGACAATTACTAACCGTTGATTTCACTCCATAACTAATTCTGAGCACACATCATTGCCTCTATAGTCTTGGGATGTAGCCTACTACGGTGTGAACTTAAAAGCCTCCCACTAGTGCTAAAGGCAGATTCTGAAGCAACAGTTGTGACAGGAATGGCTAAAATATCTCTTGCAATCCTTTGTAAAGTAGGATACTTGAGACCATTACTTTTCCACCATCTCAAAATATCAAAATCTTCACTTCTCTTCAACACTCCCTCATCAATGAAATAATCAAATTCCATTCTAGCACTCCCATGTTTCTTTGAACTATTGTTCACAAACAAATCAAAACATGACATTGACCCACTCAACCTAAACTTCATTTGAGCCGCAGGGCTTGAAGCACTACTTGCAGGAATATGAGAGTTTCCTTCATTATTTACAGGGGACTCATCTAGATCTCCATACTCATCAAGCAAATCATAACAAAGATTCTTTATTTTTTCAATCTCCAAATTTGAATTATCACCATAAATGTTAGGATAATAAAACTCCAAAACTTCATCTTATATCTTGGATCTAAGATAGCAGCAACAGCCATAACAACACTAACATTAGCCCAATAAGAATTAAATTTAGCAAGCATGCTTTCTGCCATTGTAGCTATCATCTCATTTGAAGACAAACTCCATTCATTCAATGCAATTTTCAACTCACACACCAAAGTAAAATACATATTAGTTGTGGGGTACTTACGACCTGAAAAAAACTCAGTCACACTATGAAACAACTCCAACTTTCCATAAATATCTTTAGCTAACTCCCAATCATGATCATATGACAAAGAAGAATAAGATGTTTCACGTTTAGCCAAACGAGGAAAAACATCTTTATAAATCAATGCAATAGAAAGCATTAAGTAAGTTGAATTCCAACGAGTTTTACAATCTAAGACTAACTCTTTGGTGCATTGAACACGCAATTGTCGTGCATTTTCTTCAAATTTTTGCCTCCTTTTTGGTGATCCAGTCCAATAAATCACACTATCACGAATCCTTTCAATACCATCACCAATAAGAGACAATCCATCTTGAACAATTAAATTCAAAATATGTGCAGCACATTTCATATGCAACATAGACCCACCCAACATGAGAGAACTAGTATCAAGCTTATTCAAGAGAAGTCTTATCATAGCATCATTAGTACTAAAATTATCAACGGTTATTGTAGACAACTTCCTATCAATATTCCACTCTAAAAAGCAATCAACAAGGACATCAGCAAGGACATCTTTTGTGTGTGGAGAAGGAACAAAAACAAACCTAAAAAAATAATAGGAATAATTATAACATAACTCAATAAACATTCTAAATGTAAAGTCTTTAACATTCAATTTATAGATAAAAAAAATTACCTTAAAACCCGGCTTTGCAACGCCCAAGTATGATCAATAAAATGAGCGGTAATGACCATAAACCCTCTCTTTTTGTTACTTGAAGTCCACATATCAGTTGTAATTGCCATCCGACTTCCATTCTTGTCCGTCATCTTCAAAGCTTTCTCCCTCTCATTATCATAGATTTTAAGAATGTCACTCTTCAAAGTATTTCTTGTGACAAGTTTAAACAACGGTTGAAGAGAAACCACAAATTCTCTAAATCCAATGTGGTCAACTATTGAAAGGGGGTATTCATGTAGGATGACCATACGAGCAAGATTATTCCTCACTTTGCCTTGATCAAATTGATAAGCATTTAAACTCATAGTTTCATCCACCTTATTTTGTTGTTTAATTAACACTTGGTGTCGCATATCCCTTATGTCTTTAAACTTCAACCGTGGACATCTTGCTAAATGATTACGTAAATGGGTTGTACCTTGGCTAGAATCACCCAAGTAAAGTTTGCTACAATGATGACATTGGGCTTTAATTTTTCCATCAACTTTCTTCCTTGTAAAATGATCCCAAACATCTGAGGTAGTCTTTCTTTTTCTAGTTGTATCCAACTCCAAGCCCACATTTGTAGGCTCTCCCTCTCCTCTCCCTCTCCCTCTCCTCCTCCCCCTTCTTGTTCCTCTAACTCTAAGTCTTCTCCTAAGTCCACCGTTGGAGATTTTGGACTCCTAATTGGTTCAAAAGTTTAGGAATTAGAATCACAACAAATATACTTAAATTTATTATGTGACATACTCATTGATTAATACGCACAAATTCATAAATACACAGATTCACAAATTCTATCAACCCAAATATAATTAAACATGATTAACTACAAATTCCAAACGCTTACTCGTTATTTAATGGGCATAAAGGTGATGGTGATCCTGAGGGTGAGCTGCCAGGCGACAATGGTGAGGGTGAACGTGAAAATGGTGAAGAAGGCCGCATAGCTGGCAAAGGAAAACGTTCGGTTCTCAAGGGAGAGCCGCTTGGCGAGGAAGAACTAGATTTGTTTCTCAAGGGAGAGCCGCTCGGCAAGGAAGAACTAGATTTGTTTGTGTTTTCCATCTCCGTTTTAGGCTCTACATTCACAACAAACACAAAATCATGTGACATGAATTACTTGATAGACTAATAATTTTGAAGTGAATTTTTATAGGGTCATACGTGTAGCAGTGTAATTATATGATATAATTATCAATTGGGATCAGTAAGCAAAAAATTATCAATTGGGATTTTTTTTTTCTTAAAGACATTTGAAACAAGGATTAATCAGAAGAAAGAAGGTAGGGTCAGTTTAATTTCATAGGAAATCCTTAAGGTCATGATATATTAAGTTTAATTTCATAGGAAATCCATAAGGTCATGATATATTAAGAAATTGGCTGTTTTTCGAATATGTTTAGAATATTTTAAGGGACATGGAGTTGCTAATTGATTGGTATATTCTCGGTTTCATTTTCTTTGCTGATAGAAGAAAATAAATATTTTGATGCCATGTCCAGCAGCCAAACAAACATATATTTTGATGCCTGAAGTTAATTAAAATACAACGCCAATAATCACATCAAACAAACATATATTGATGCCATGTCCAGCAGCCAAACATTAAAAATACAATGCCAATAATCACATCAAACAAACATATATCAAATCTATCAGCAAACAAACATATAAATAATTTGATGCCATGTCCAGCAGCCAAACAAACATATATTTTGATGCCTAAAGTTAATTCGTCAACATAGCAAAATACAATGCCAATAATCACATCAAACAAACATATATTGATGCCATGTCCAGCAGCCACACATTAAAAATTATTGTGATGAATTGAAACTTAATATCAAATCTTTTAATTAATGAATCGCATTTATATCTATGATTTTCTCAACAAAAACACGTCAAAATTAAAATTCAATCACTCTCAAATCAAAACAAGTCCAAATGAAACCCAAAAAGCTAATCGGATCAAAACTATAAAATAAATATTCAAAACCCAATTCCAAAATCCAATCTTTTTTCCCTGTTCTGAAAAAATTTCCCCAACAACCACAACCCAGATCATAAACAATAATCACAACCCAGATCATGAACAAAACCAAATCAAACCCAACTAAGCAATTCAAAAGGCAAAAACAATTCAGGTAAGAACAAGACATACCTCAAATCTGTGCTGAGGCAAGGCGAGGCGAGGCGGCGAGGCCGAGAGGCGAGGCGAGGCGAGGCCGCGAGGCGAGGCGAGGCCGTGAGGCGAGGCCGCGAGGCGAGGCGAGGCCGCGAGGCGAGAGCTGCGAGGCGAGAGCTGCGGGCTGAGGCAAGAGGGCTGTGTGCTGAGGCAAGAGGGCAGCTGTGAGGGGCGGCTGGCTGTGAGTGTGAGAGGGCAGGGCTGACTGTGAGGGGCGGCTGGCTGTGAGTGTGAGAGAGTAGAGAGTAGAGACTTAGGGTTTCATACAAAATTAGAAAATATATATATAAGGGGTATTTTAGTAATTTAATATATCGGGTATTTATCCGGGTATTTATCCCGGTCGGGTTTCGAGTCGGGTCTGAATTTTTTTGATAAAACCCGAACCCGACCCGGACCCGCTTCGAGTTTTTTTTTTTTAAATCCATACCCGACCCTATTCTTTATCGGATCGGATAAAACCCGACCCATTAGGGTCGAGTAAGACCGGGTATCCGCGGGTCGGATTTAAATTGTCATCCCTAAAAACAATAAACAGTGGAAGGCGCTCAGCGAAAAAAAAAAACAAAAACAAAAACAAAAAAAACAAAACCAAACGTCAACTTATCCAAACGCTCATATTCAATACGTCAAATGAGTTGGCACAACGAGTGGATTTCACAATCACATATGATTTTGGAATCTTATCCTCTTCACAAGAAGCAAATTTTTAATCACCAAAAATCCCCACTTTCTAGATTTTAATTTTATCCCTGAAAAAAAAAACACAGACAAAGAGAGACAGAGACGGAGAGTAATGGAAGAGTTGAGGTCAAGAAAAGCGAACTCATCACCTCTAACCCCACTAGGCTTCCTAGAAAGAGCAGCCACTGTGTACGGTGACTGCACTTCCGTCATCTACAACACCACCACCTACACGTGGTCACAGACCCACCGTCGATGTCTCCAACTAGCCTCATCGATAACATCGCTCGGCATCAAGAGAGGCCACGTGGTGTCTGTCATAGCCCCCAACATCCCCGCCATGTACGAGCTCCACTTCGCTGTGCCCATGTCCGGTGCTATCCTCCACAGCATCAACACGCGCCTCAACGCTCGTACGATCTCCGTACTCCTCCGCCACAGCGAATCAAAACTCGTCTTCGTTGACCACCTGGCTTCCTCTCTCATCCGCCAAGCTCTCTCTCTCTTCCCTCCCAATACTCAACGCCCTCAACTCGTCCTCATCACCGACGATGACGATGATGATGATGGTGGTGAAGCTCTCTCTTCCTCATCATCATCATCTTCCACCGTTGATTTTAGCTGCGAGTACGAGAGTTTGGTGGAGAAAGGTGACCCTGAATTCAAGTGGGACCAAGACCAATTATCGGAGTGGGACCCGATGATATTGAACTACACTTCGGGTACAACCTCTTCTCCAAAAGGCGTAGTTCACTGTCACAGAGGTATATTCTTCGTCACCGTTACTTCTATTGTGGATTGGGGCGTACCAAAGCAGCCTGTTTATTTGTGGACCCTACCTATGTTCCACGCTAATGGATGGTGCTTTTCGTGGGGAATGGCAGCCATGGGTGCGACTAATATTTGTCTTCGCAAATTCGATGGACCAGTAATCTTTGATCTCATCAAAAAACATGGTGTGACTCACATGTGCGGTGCGCCTGTGGTGCTAAACATGTTAACAAACTCACCCAACAATGAAAAGCTTCAAAGCCCAGTTCATATTCTCACAGCTGGAGCTCCACCGCCAGCTGCTGTGCTGTTTAGGACCGAGTCGTTGGGTTTTGTGGTGAGTCATGGCTACGGGTTGACTGAAACGGCTGGACTCGTTATTTCGTGCGCGTGGAAACAAAAGTGGAATCGGTTGCCAGCGAGTGAAAGAGCGAGGCTAAAGTCTAGACAAGGAGTGAAGATTGTTGGGATGACTGAAGTGGATGTTGTGGATGCTGAGTCTGGAGCGAGTGTGAAACGGGATGGGTTAACACTCGGTGAAGTTGTACTCAGAGGTGGGGCAGTGATGCTTGGTTATTTCAAAGATCCAGAGGGTACCTCTAAATGTATGAAAGAGAATGGCTGGTTTTACACTGGCGATGTGGGAGTTATGCATCCAGATGGGTATTTGGAGATCAAAGATAGATCCAAGGATGTGATCATAAGCGGTGGAGAGAATTTGAGCAGTGTGGAAGTTGAGTCTGTGCTATATACACATCCAGCGATTAATGAAGCAGCTGTGGTGGCTCGGCCTGATGAGTTTTGGGGTGAGACACCTTGTGCTTTTGTGAGCTTGAAGGAAAGTTTGAAATCGAAGCCCAGTGAGAAGGAGATTATGGAGTTTTGTAGAGCTAAATTGCCGCGCTATATGGTACCTAAGACGATAGTGTTTAAGGATGAGCTACCAAAGACTTCGACTGGGAAGATTCAGAAGTTTGTGCTCAGAGACATTGCCAAGGCCATGGGTTCCTCAAGGGGGAGTCGGATGTAGAGTTGAGTTGACTCGCCAGAGTCTAGTCAACAACTCGTGACGTGAAGTCTTGAACCCTATTGGGAATTTTATTTTTTTAGTAATGCTGGTCAAATAAAAGCGGCACAAATTAATTCGCCCACGTGGCGAAATGGGTAGAAAGGTAACGGTAGTTCCCATTTCCCTGTCATTCACAACTCGCCGTATAGAGGAACTGTAGCACAAATGGTGCCACTTTACGTGACACCGACTTTACTCTTTCTTTTTCTTTTTTCATCTTTTGATTGAAACTTGAACCCTAAAAGTATGCCAATAAGAGCAACTACGGTTTTGTCTTTGTCTTTTGGTTTTTCCGCATAAAGCTAGGTGAAATTATAATAAATTAGTAAGTGCTCTAGAAAGCTACCTACTGTTTTGCTTGTCTGTATATCTTTGCGGATAATTTTTCGTATATTCTAATGTCTGGTTGCATAAAATAAAAAATAAAAAATTACTTTTAGTCAATAAAAGTAGTATAATTTATTTTTAGAAATTATTTTTTACTAATTTTTTTTTAAAAAAATTACTCACAGTATGTTAAATAAGAAAAGTTTGAAAATTGTTTTTAAACTTATTTAGGGTTATTTTATAGAAAACATTTTTTGCAAAATGACTTATTTTCTAAAAAATATTATCGCTGAAACAAACAGAACATACATGATAGTTTACTTTGGTAGCCATGTATATTTGTTTGGTAAAGTTGGTTAATTATCATCAATTCATAAACTGTTTCTATTGAATAATGCAATTAATTAGGTGGATTAGTTAATAATCATCTTGAATTATCTTAAAATTATCATAATGATCATTATTGCCTTTAAGTTTGTAAAGTTATGATTTTCAATTATATTGTGTTGACTTTAATTCCGTGCTAAATTTAATTGTAATTTATTCAATTATTTTCTTTGTATGTATGTGGATTTAATTGTAAGGGATGAGTATGAGAGATCAGTGAAGAATCAAGGTTCAAAAGTTGAACAAGTGGATTTTGCAACTAGCTCGCGAATGTCTCGTGAGAATCAACCCGCAAAAGAGCCATGTGTGGAGCACATGACTAGAAGATGAAGAGTCGTGTTAGGATGTCATTTTCGCGACTGTCTCGTGGAAAGGGCCAACCCGCGAAGGACTCGCGCAAGTTTCTTTTTGGCAAAAAGTTGTGTTTTGCTTTACCAAGTCTTTACCCATGCTATATATATCCTCATTACCCACATATTGTAAGCAGAGCTTTTCAGAGAGAAAAGCCTAGAAAATTCACTTGAGAGTTAGAAATTGTTATACCCAGAATCATCTACACATTTCCTTGTGGTTTTCCTCAACTCCTACCTCTCAATCTCTAAATCTTTAAGAGATTGCTAGCCCAAACACTTACCACACTCATACTAAGTATAAAGTGGGATTTTGGTGCTGCTGGGAAGTATTGAAAGGAGCCATTCATTAGCAGATGCAATGAGACTGAATTACGGGATTCGGAAAGTTAGAGAAGACAAGGCTCTGAGAAGTCAGTTGATAGCAGCAGCTTGGAGGGCTCAAGTACATGGAGTAGACTAGACTTGAAGGGTCTTTTGTTATTCATGTACTCCAACTTTATTCTCTAGTGGATCGATTTCAACTTGGAGGGTCGCGAAAAGGTTTTTCGTCAAATTCTTCGGTTTTCTCTTCGATACCACGTCTTAATATTATCTTGTGTTTGCATCTCTCTTCTTTACTCTTTAAACTTTCATTTTATTGTTGATAATAAATGAACATGACTTAGGGTAGTGTTATCGGTTCATTGCGCTTATTTACTCTTGTTCATCACTTAGTCTAAGTTAGAGTAAAAGAGATCCAGCCGTAATTTTTATTTAGGGGTCTGAACAAGCTCTTGTGTTTTAACACAAATTCGAGCTTTCAAGGTTAATCAAGATCTAACATTTTAGGTGGGTTTTTTTAGGATTGTAGGAACACGCTTTGCACCTACGCCCACAAATGGGAAGGGGATAGGTCCAAAGAGCCCAATACAATTAATTTGTAGAGAGTGGGCTAAAAATCTAGGTTTTAATAAGTTTAGTTAACAATAACCTTGGGTTAAAATCACAATAGGAGGAAGCTGGAATAATTTGTATAGTGAAAACTGTCCTCGGAATTAAGCCGAGGACGTTGGTTTTTATATTTCACTCCCTTAAAGACAAATTACAAATGTTATTCTTGAGACTACAATGTTTTCTTTTTCTCCCTCCTCCATTTGATCCCCCTTCTTCGAGACCTTCTTCTATCTTATACTTCCTTCTTCCTCTCATTTTCGCTCTCCATGTGTAGTTTTAGACTACTAATGTTGATACTTGTCTCATCTGCACCTTCCTAAAGTCTTTAGGTAATAGTTGTAAGGCTGAAAATTACTGTTCAGATATCACTTTCTCATAAATGCAGCCAGAGATTTGGATACAGAGCATTCAATGCGGTTGTAGCAGCTTTCTCTTAAATATTTCATAACTGTTATTGCGCTCTGTGCCCCCATGAAACATATCTTCATCAACAAGACCTCCTAAAAGATCATTCTGGACAACATGACGTACCATCTGATCCTTACTTCGCTTAGCCGAAGAGACACCCCTCCTCGGATTACCTCCCTTAGTTTCCTCGGTCACAATTTGCTTGTGGATCTCTAGGCCTGACATCTTCATTACTATTAATCTGTCCTTGGACAAGTGAACAACCTCGGACAAAGTCCATGACCCAAAATGCATTTTGGGCCTTTTATCCTTACAATAGCCCCTCAAAACTCCATTTTTCTCTCTTATACGAGGAGAAAATTGGGGTTTTGATCCAGTGCAACAACTTTTACACGCTTCCTTAACCTCCACACATGAGAGTGTCGTTTCGTACGTTCTGGAACTTTTTCTGACGCTTCAGAGCCCGTGATGCCTCATTAAATGTTCCCGGCGGTGCTCTGTCCTCCGCATTCTACAGTGGGATGTAGATCCTACGATTATAATTTCTTCTTGAATTTTGAGCAGGATAAGTCCCACTCAATCTCGCCTCCTATATAAAACGCCTAGGAGATCACAATTTTCCTTTACTTTACAAATTTGTTATCCCCTAAGAATTTTCGAACTCTTTTGCTTCCAAGAATTCTCCACTTCCCTAACTCTCAAGAAGTTCCTAAAGTGTCACCTGTTCTTTTTGTCTTAAGTTTTCACACTCCTAGGATCTTTTCTCCTCGGCCGCTCTTCTTGGCCTCTCGACCTTTTTACCTTTTTCAAAATCATTTTCTTTAATTTGTTTAAATGGGTAGATTCAAAGATCTAGTAGACACTCCCGCTGGTATGAAGGGATTTAGAGTCAAATACCACATCCCACAAGGAGTTGCCCTGAGGTATTGTGCCCCAAATTAGATAGTTATTGATAGGAAAGAAGGGGAGGTCGTTATTCCTATGATCGCTTTCATAGAAGGAGGAATGACGCTTCCAATGGGGAGTGTAACTCGAGACTAACTGTACAACCATAGGTTATGCCCTCACCAGTCGCACCTAATGTATTTAGAATTTTAGGTAATGTTGATGCTCTCAACGAGCAGATGTGTTTGGGACTCACATGGCACAACGTCATCCATATGTACGACTGTCACTCACTCACTGACTCAGGGTATTACCTCAAGTCTAGGCCTAGCATTGTTAGGCTTATATCGTGTCTTCCCAAGTCCAACAAGTGCATGAAAGACGACTACCTAATCGCCTCTAGGGAGTGGCACAAAGGTCTTCACTACCCAATTCAAAAGGGAAAGCCAAGTGGGGTACCTTGGGATTAGGTCCCTTGGCCCGAGATTTAGTTCTCTTAGCTTTGTGTTTTTTTTTTTTTTCTTTTTTTACATTCATTTCCTTTTGATGACGGACTTTATTGATTTGATCATGATTTGATCCTCGGCTGTTTTTGCAGACAAAAAACACGTAGCGCCTCGCTTAAGCCTAGTGAACGTCAAAGACCTCAACAGAGTCTTAAGGTCCGAGGTGTGTGTGAGTGAGTGAGGATAGGCAGCTGAGGGCGGTCCGCCTTATCTTGGGCTTCGAACCGATATCGGACGTCTTCCAGGACGTAGGTCATGTAATTACAGTAGGCGACCCTAAGCGCCAAAGGATAGACATTTCCAAACCTGGATTTCTTGCTTGAGAGGACGTTGTGCCGAGAGGACGTTGTGCCCAACGAGTTACTTCCCCCTCTCGTTCGCCCTGAAGTAGCAGCTCTAAGGGAAGAATCCACTTTTTCACGCCTTTCACTCGAAGAGGAAATAGATCAATTCCAACTCAAAAAAGAAGAAAAGGTGCAAGTTGATCCTATCAACCTCTCGGATTCCGAGGGCGAGCTTGATAGATCCTCAACAGCTCGTTTCCCTCAGTTGATAATCGCCGAGGTACACAGTGATTCCAAGGAGGAAGAATCAATGGCTTTGAATACGAGAAAGGGCTTGAAGGACCCCATGGCTGTGAGGCACAAGGGGTCATCATCCAAAGTGGCCTCTAAACCCCAACTACCACTCACCCTCCTTCTCCTACAACCACAGCTGGCCTGCTTCCCATAGCCAATTTGAAGAAGAAAAGGAAGGAACAGGAAATGGAGGAGGGTGAGATGGTTCCTCAGAAAGAGGCCAAGCAAAAAAAGATGGCCAAGGCTAAACAGGTCTCTCCTGTGGACAATAGGGAGGACCCATCTGCAGCCGAGGTGCGACAACAACGCGTTTGGGCTCCTCAACTGGAATTGAAGGGCGCTGCTATCCCATGGAATTCCTCCATTAGAGAATTCCGGAGAGGGCACTCTGCCTACATTGCTGAAGCTTTGGAGCAGCCCATCCTCCTGCCAAAAGACATGAATGCTCTGAAGCACATGAGGTAGCAAGACCTCTTCATGTCGCTGGAGAGGGATCTTATCATGGTAAATTTTACTATCGTAACTGTTAGATAAATGCTAGGGCGTTCTTTTCATTCTTTATTCTCTTACCCGCTCTCTTTTTCTCCTTCATGGGACTCCTCTACATTTTTATACAGGCCATCCAAGAAGTTTTTATAGCCGAGGAGTGGGTTAAGGACGCTTGGAAGAAGACCCAGGTTGAGGCCCAACTCTATACTCAGACTACCAAGGCCTTGGGAGCTGCGAAGCAGGAGAACCAAGAGCTGGCTAACAAGTTGATCTTTGAGGAGAGGGTGCGGAAGAGCGCAAAATCTAGCTTAAAAGGTGCTCGGGACCAAGCTAAAGATCAGCACAAACAGCTTCATCTTAGAGAAATAGATCTAACCACACAAAAGCAGATGGTTCTGGACCTTAAAGCTGATTTGGAGAAGGCCAAAGCCGTCGCTCGAGTGGCCAAGAAAGCTGCGGAATTCACAAGGCAAGCGTTTTACAACCTCGGGGTGGAAGAAATCGAGACTCGGTTGATTGAGGAGCTGGTCGAGGTGTGCAAGGATTATTGCAAGGAGACGTGGGAAAAGACCTTTGACCTTGCAGGGGTCCCTGCTTCCTCAGAGTGAAGGCAGGCTGGGAGTGTTTACTACCCTCCTGACATCTGAGAAGTCCTAACTGCCCCTACTCCCTCTCCTACCATTGCCCCCGAATCCTCTGAGTAGCTCCTGACTGCGCAAGCCATTCCTCCCCTCACTAAGGCTTCCAAAGGATCTAGTCAAGCTGGTGATCAAATCCAAGGGGCTGAGGTGAACAAGGATAAAGGCAAGGGCAAGGAGGTCAAACCTCCCTTAGAGGCTAAGGACGTTGCCGAGGATAAGGACGCTACCAAGGCCAAAGATGCTGCTAAGGTCCTTGATGCTGCAGCTAAAGTGAAAGAGGCAGAGGCCAAATCCAAATAGGCTGACCCTAAGGCCAAAGATGATCCTGCCCCTCAAACGCGCAAGAAAGAAGACCTTCCTCCTCCAACCAAAACTAGCTCTTAGGGTTTTATTTACTACATTTTTCTATTTTTTGTTTTGTTTTTTAGTTGTACAAGTAGACATTTGTAAGTAAACTACCTTTTCCCAAGGCTTAGATTAATGAAGATGACAAGTTTTTCTTTCATGTTTATGATGTTTATATTTTTTCCTTATACAGTTTCTATTTTACTTAGTACTTACTTAACAAGACAATGAGATATGCCCCACTTTGATATTTACATAAGTGGTAATACCAAGTCAACAATTACCAAGTCAATAACATTAGTAAAACACACTTTTTAACTTTGTAATTCATACATCACAACAGAGCAACCATCCACATCATTCCTCATAAGCCTAAAGATCTTGAGGAAATAATCAAATATTGACCAGGCAACAGATATATTTGATATACTTACAAATGCTTTAAGTGATGCTTATGAACTTCCATTTGTCCAAATCACTGTTGTAGGAATCTCCAAGGTATGTGATCCGAGGAGCCAAATGTAACCAAGATTAATTTCAACACATAGAAATATGTTGAAAAATATCAATTTATCCAGGGTATGTAGTCCGAGGAGCTAGACATAGCCAAGATTTTGTTTGATATTTAGAAAAGTTAACCTGAAGTAATAATTTACCCGAAGTTGGTGGTCTAGGGAACCAGACATAACTAAAATTCTGTTTAACACTTAGAGAAATGATGAAAGATATCAATTTTTCCAAGGTATGTGGTCCGAGGGACCAAGCATAACCAAGGTTCTATTTGATACTTAGAAAGGTTAACCTGAAGTATTAATTTACCCAAAGTAGGTGGTCCAGGGAACTAGACATAACTAAGGTTCTGTTTAACACTTAGAAAAATAATGGAAGATATCGATTTTCCCAAGGTATGTGGTCTGAGGAGCCAGGCATAGCCAATGTTCTGTTTTATACTTAGAAGAGTAATGAATGTAACGCATGAAGTAATAGGTGATATATAACAGAAAAGACTTTTGTTAATAATAATACATTCGCAAGTTATTTACATTCTAGAGACGTGGTACAATATTTTCATCTAGGTCTTTAAGATAATAAACCCCTATTCTAGCTACTGAAGTGATGCGGTATGGCCCTTCGTAGTTTGGCCCTAATTTTCCCCAAATTGAATTTTTTGCAGTACCCAAAATCTTCCTTAATACCAAATCCCCTAGCGCCAGTGCTCTTAACTTCAGGTTCGAGTGATAACCCTGTTTGAGCTTGTGTTGATAATATGCTAATTGAACCATGTCACTTTCCCTTCGTTCTTCAACCAAATCCAAGATCCTTTCCAACAACCCATCATTGTTGCTCGGAATAAAAGAGCTCGTCCGCAGCGTTGGGAAACCGGATTCGAGAGGAATTACAGCCTCGGCCCAATAAGTCATTGAAAAGGGAGTCTCCCTCGTGGACCTACGAGGTGTAGTCCTATATGTTCAAAGGATGTGTGGCAGTTCTTCCATCCATATTGTCTTAACATCATCTAATCTCTTCTTGAGTCCATTTACTATTACATTATTAACAACCTCAGCCTGTCCATTTCCTTGTGAATAAGTCGGGGTGGAATATCTGTTCGTAATGCCCAAATCGCAGCAATATCTTCTGAAGGCCTTACTATCAAACTGAAGGCCATTATCTGAGATAAAGGTATGAGGAATTCCAAACCGGGTGATAATGTTTTTCCAAACAAATCTTTTTGCATCCAGGTCTCTGATATTTGGTAGTGGCTCGGTTTCAACCCATTTAGTGAAATAATTTGTGTCGACCAGTAGCCATCTCCTATTCCCTGTTGCCTTGGGGAAGGGTCCTACAATATCCAGACCCAATTGAACAAAAGGCTAAAAGCTGGATAGAGGATTGAGGACGCCCCCTGGTTGATGAATGTTGGGAGCAAATCTCTAACACTGGTCATACTTCTTCACATACTCTAGTGTTTCCCTTTGCAAATTGGGCCACCAGTATCCTTGGGTATGGGCCTTATGAGATAAGGATCTACCTCCTATGTGACTTCAATAAATCCCTTTATGTAATTCTTCTAGAAGTAACTCTGTTGCTTCAGGGTGTATACACAGCAGGTACAGTCTAGAAAAAGAGCGCTTGTATAACTTTCGATCTTCAGATAGCCAAAATTGAGGAGCTTTTCTACGTACTTTGTCAGCCTCAAACTTTTCCTTAGGTAAGATGTTCTCTTTAAGGTGTAGCACAATGGGGTCCATCCAACTAGGAACCACCCTAATATGATGAACACGAATTGTATCCACATTCATCTTAGTAGGCTTAAACAAATCTTCCATCAAGATAACCTGAGGTAAGCTCTGTGCTGAGGACGTTGCCAAGGTGGCTAGAGAATCAGCATGAGTATTTTTGCTTTTAGGAATTTGCACTAAGGTGAAGGACTCAAACTTTGATTGCAAACGTCTAACCTAACTTAAATACTCCTGCATCCTCGCATTTCTGGCTTCCAGCTTTCCTTTCACTTAGCCTACAACCAATCCTGAATCCGAGAACATCTCTATAGTCTTCCCTCCCATCTTTTGAATCATGGTCATTGCTACTAGTAGAGCTTCATACTTGGCTTCATTATTCATGGCAGAGAAATCCATCCTCAAAGATTTCTCAATAACGATCTTATCTAGAGATATTACAGCTAGCCCCACTCTTGATCCTCTTTAATTTTCCGCGCCATCCACGTACACCTTCCATGACAGAGATTCCTTTAGGGAGATCATGCCAACTTATATTTCATCTATGTTCAACTTCTTAGTATTTTCTTCTAATGAGGGCTTAGTGAACTCGACCACCAAGTTGGCGAGGACCAGGCCTTTTACAGAGATGCGTGGCATATACTTGATAATCCTTCCCAGAATTGTACCCCACTTGGCAATCCTTCCTATATAATCAACACTTCGAAGTAGAGACCTAAGCGGGAGTTAGGTTAAGACCACAACTATGTGAGACTGGAAGTAGTGAGGAAGCTTACGCGTAGTATACACCACTGCCAAAATAGCCTTTTCCAGTGGTAAGTAACGAATCTCAGCTTCATGCAATGATTTACTCACATAATAAACTGGCATCTGTACACCATTGTCAACCCTTATCAGCACCAAACTAACGACATGGGAAGCCACAACAATGTAAGCAAACAATACCTCATCCTCCTCGGGCTTAGACATAATAGGTGGTTGAGAAAGATATTCCTTTAGTTGTTGAAAATCCAAAGCACACTCCTTAGTCCATTTGAATCCCTTCCATTTATTCAGCAACTAGAAGAAATGCCTACATCTGTCCACGGATCGAAAGATTAATCGGTTCAAGGCAGTAGTCATTCTCGTCAATTTTTGAACTTCTTTAGGATTATAAGGTGGCTGCAAGCTGTTAATCGTTTTAACTTGATCAGGATTGACTTCGATTCCACAATGTGTGATCATAAAACCCAAAAATTTACCGGACCCCACATCAAAAGAGCATTTGGAAGCATATAGGCGTAATTTATGTTTCCTTAGTATCTCGAAAATGTTCCTAAGGTTCCCCACGTGCTCAGACACCACCTTACTCTTCACCACCATGTCATCTACATAAACCTCAATGCTTTTCCCTAGTTGCGATTCTAACATCCTGGTCATCATCTTTTGGTAGGTAGCCCCCACATTCTTTAAACCAAAAGACATTACTTTGTAGTAATAGTTTCCTGTAGGAGTGACGAAGATTGTTTTCTCTTGATTATCCAAAGCCAAAGGTATTTGGTGATAACCTTGAAAAGTATCTAGAAAATTCATCCGAGGATGCCCAACAGTGGCATCCACCAACTAATCAATAAGGGGCATGGGAAAAGGATCTTTGGGGTACACTTTGTTCAAATCCGTAAAGTCTACGTATACCCGCCATTTTCCATTATTCTTTTTCACCACCACAGTATTGGCCAACCATTCAGGATAAAATACTTCTATGATAGCCCCTGCTTGCTTGAGCTTGATTAACTCTTCCTTGACAGCCTCAGAATATTTTTTAGATGATTGCCGAGGTGGTTGCTTCCTTGGTATGGCAGATGGATTGACATTCAAATGATGACAAATGAAGCTCAGATCTTCCCTAGGGGCCTTGTAAGCATTCCAAGTAAAGACATCAATGTTCTCCCTAAGGAACTTCATCAACTCTTCCTTCTTCTGAGGAGGCAGTTGAGCCCTCTACCTGAAAATACTTCTCTTTATCATTACTTCTAAAAACTCTTTCCAAACCTTCACATTCTGCTTCCTCCACTAGACTCTCAGATAACATCGGCTCCTTTGATTGCTACAAACCTTGCTCATTTGATGCCAAGGACTCTCCCTCAGCTTGATGTCTAATTGCAGCCACCAAGCACTGCCTAGCCATAGATTGGCTCTCAATTAGCTCCTCAACCTGGTCGCTAGATGGATACTTCACCTTCAAATGCAAAGCAGAAGGGACAACCCCCATGGCATGAAGCTTGGCCTTGCCACTATGGCTTTGCCACTATGGCTGTGTAAAGAGAATATGCATCCACCACTATGAAGTTAACCTCTACAACTTTTGACCCCGTTTACGCTGGTAACTTGACTTTCCCCATTGGTATATCCATATTTCCATCAAAACCTACTAGAGGTGAATCATAGCTAGCCAAGTCCCGTAGTTTCAACCCCAACCCCTTATACAAGTTGGGGTACATAATCTCCACCCCACTACCTTGATCAACCAGTACATGCCTCACATCGTACCCCCCTATCTTGAGTGTGACCACTAAAGTATCATCGTGTAGCTGTATAGTTCCAAACTTATCATTCTCTGAGAAACTCAATGCCAGTTGGATTGCAACTTTAGCCTTCTTTGGCTCATGATTAGAGTCCTCAAATGGCAGTTGAGCGACAATCATTACTTTGGAGGGACACGAACCTGTCCTCCCGGGAGCAGTAAAAATGACATTAATTATACCCAATGGATGCCTTGAAGAAGTGTTCCCTTGAGTCCTTAAGCCTGCGTGGTATGCTTGCCCATTGGGCTGTTATAAAAACTGTTTTAACCTTCCATCTCTGACCAATTGCTTCAAATGATTCCACAAAGTCTTACAATCCTCGGTGGTGTGGCCTTGTTCCTGGTGATATTGACAATGAAGATTCTAATTGCGTCTCATGGGGTCTCCCCCCATCTTATTAGGCCATTTGAAGTATGGTTCATTCTTGATCTTCTTTAGAATCTGATGTACTGGCTCTCGGAACACCATGTTGACTGCTTGTGGCATAGCAGCAGCCCTAGTCTGCCTAGCAAAATCTTACCAAGGACAATTATCGTTGTACTTTTCCGACCTGAAGTCCCTCCTATCCTGAGAGACCACATTTTCCTTTCCTTAACCTAACTGATGGTCCTCCTCGACCCGTTTATACTTATTGATGCGATCCTTGAGCTGGCGTACATTATTAACTGGTTTCCCCGTTAACGATTTCCTCAGACCATGCTTGGCAGGTAAGCCGACCTTGAAAGTTCTTATGGCCACATTATCAAAGTCCCTATCAATCTCAGTGAACATTTCCTAGTACCTATTTGAGTATGTTTTTAAGGTTTCACCCTCTCGTATAGTCATAGACAACAGAGAATCCAAGGGTCGAGGGACTCTATTGCATGTAATAAAGCGAGATCTAAACGCCCAGGTGAGTTCCTTAAAGGAATCAATAGAACTTGATCCCAAGCTGTCAAACCACCTCATCGAGACAGGCCCTAAACTGGATGGGAACACCTTGCACATCAAAGCCTCATTCATGGAGTGTACAGCCATCCTCTGGTTGAAATGGCTTACATGCTCCACAGGGTCAGTTCGGCCATTGTAGATGGTGAATGTTGGCTGAGTGAAACACCAAGAAACTTTTCCTCTTTCAATTCTACGAGTGAAGGGTGATTTAGAAATTTGATTCAATGCTCTGCTCATAGCATCATTTCCTAGGCCTTTGCAGGACGAATTCCTATTCCTTCGATTATAAGGGTTGCCCTCTTCATACGGGAAAGACTCACTAGGGAGAGTTCTAGACCTAGGCCTATAGCTGCCATCCCCTCCTTTATCAGAAGAAGAGTCAGAAATGGATGGAGTTCGCTTCCATTGTTTGTGACGCAACTTTCTCCTCAAATGATCAATCTCCAATTGCATGGCTCTGACATTCTCCTCATGGAAGACTCTACTCCCATTTCGTGACTAACTCCTGCTGGTATGGGTGGTATGTACACTTCCCTCTCGGTCTTTACCTCGTTCAAGATTGAGAAAGTGATCTTGACGCTGGGACCTCATGGACTCTGTCTAGTGTGGACTTGAATTTACCATAACTAGATGTTAAACTCACTGAAACATAAAATTCCCACAAGCGACGCCAATTGTAGGGATACGCTTTGCACCTAAGCCCGCAAATGAGAAGGGGATAGGCCCAAAGAGCCCAATACAATTAATTTGTAAAGAGTGGGCTAGAAATCTAGGTTTTAATGAGTTTAGTTAACAATAATGTTAGGCTAAAATCACAATAGGAGGAAGCTGGAATAATTTGTATAGTGAAAACTATCCTCGGATTTAAGCTGAGGAGGTTGGTTTTTATATTTTACTCTCTTAAGGACAAATTACAGATGTTGTTCTTGAGTCTACGGTGTTGTCTTTTTCTCCCTCCTCCACTCAATCCCCCTTCTCCGGGACCTTCTTCTATCTTATACTCCCTTCTTCCTCTCATTTTCGCTCTCCACGTGTAGGTCTAGACTGCTAACGTTGATACTTGCCCCATCAGCACCTTCCTGAAGTCTTTAGGCAATAGTTGTAAGGCTGAAAATCACTATTCAAATATGACTTTCTCATTAATGCAGCCAAAGATTTGGATACAGAACATTCAATGCGGTGGTAGCAGCTTTCTCTTAGATATTTCATAACTGTTCATGCGCTCTGTGCTCCTATGAAACATATCTTCATCAACAAGACCTCCTAGAAGATCATTTTGGATAACATGACGTACTATCTGATTCTTACTTCGCTTAGCCAAGGAGACATTCCACCTCGGATTACCTCCCTTAGTTTCCTCGGTCACAATTTGCTTGTGGATCTCTAAGTCTGACATCTTCATTATATTAATCTGTCCTCGAACAAGTGAACAACCTCGGACGAGGCCCATAGCCCAAAATGCATTTGGGGCCTTTTATCCCTACAAGGATCATCAAGATATTATTTCTTAAATTTTATAATTTTTTTTTCTGATTTTAGATAATGCAATTGGTCTTGAATGATTGATAGGATGCTTTTAAACCCATATTTAACACCTGCGTTACAATTATTTTTAGTTATTTGAGTTATGAAATTGTCTTTCATAGCAAACTTCTTCTTGTGTGTGTATAGCAATAAGTTCAAATAGTTACTTCTACAAGTTAATTTACAATTAAGTTATCGACATGTTTAATGTTGATGATGCTCTTTTATATGTTAGAAAGGAATTGATATTACTTTTTGATATAATACAACAGAACTGCTGGACCAACCTACTATGCAATCACGTGAAAAAAATTAATAATTCAAGGCTTCATTAAATTCATTGACATAGTGCTTGGGTATCTTTAAAACGACTTAATGGCGAATTCAAGTGCACTTCTTGGTTCTTAGGAGATATAAGAGGGGAGGGTGGGTTCTGGCTTTTTGGTTCTTTGGATCTAAAGGGAAAAGGAAACATTTTGGTCAAGAGCAAGCACCACAAATGATTTTAAAGACTTTTAGTGCATGTTGACAAGTTTGGGATTTGATGGTGCCACAGAAGTTTCAAAGAAAGTTTTCTCTTAGTTACTAAGCTGTCATGTTTGTAAATTAGGCTACTTATTTTTGGGGGGGGGGGGGGGGGGGGGGGGGGGGGGGAGGGGAAACAATGTTTAAATTAGACTGGATATTGAAGGTTCTTGTTGAATATTGAGAGTTACAAAAAGCTATGTTCAGCTACTAAATTACTTGAGTGTTCCTTAATACTTTGGTATACAATTTATATAATAGGCCTCAATAAATAAGTCAATCATCACATATTTTGAACCAAATTATAAGTTGCTTGTAACTTTGCAATGTGAACTAAACATTTCACTCATATCTCTTTTCCAACCACAAAATGTACCAATAATGAGAAGCACTAATTTGAAAGATTGCTTAATTGGGAAATAAATGTGCTCGTTAGAGGAGGGGCAAGGATTTATAAATTTTTTGCTTCTGCAAGTCCAGAATGGAGCATATGGTTATTAGGAATTAATCTTATAGCTTTCATCAATCTAAATGAAGATGTAATAAAAAGAAAATAAATAAATAAATAAGTTCTAGAACATTTTTTTGAATTTTTTCATGTATTGCATGGGTTAGTGACTAATTAGACTTATTATCAGTTCATTATTACTTTTTTATTAAAATAAATTACTTTTTTTATAGAGAATTTCAACCTATAGCGTCCGCTCTTGATGATAGCTCTTTACTATTTGACCAAGACACTAATCGGTTTTTGGTGTAGGCGGAGATTGAATCTTAAATCTCTTATTCAACCATCAGAAATTTTACCAGTTGAACTAACTGGGTCTAGAACCCACAAATTACTTATTTTAGGTTATCGATAAATTCACATTTACTAACTTAGCAAGCTAACGAGTATGTAAAAAAAAAAAAGATTTGGACAATAATTTTTTCCATGATTAACATTTCCTACAAAGGATGGGATCCACACTTTTACAAATATAAGAGCATCAGTGCCCAGTGTAGTATATGGTATGTGTTGCTATATATTAGCATCAAAGCACAAAAAGAGACCATTACCCCGGTCTTGTATTTCTAAAAAATTTAAAATTTTGCTATAGTACCATTATAAATTTATGATGGTACTGTAGTAACGTTTTAAACATAAATACTATTTTTTTATTCTCTCTCTCTCTCTCTCTCTTCCTATTTCTGATTTTCTCTCTCTCTCTCTCTCTTTTTATTTCTCTCAACAACCAAGCCAAAGATCTCTTCTCTCTCTTCGTCACTCTCTCTCTCTCTCTCTCTCTCTCTAGTAGCCAATGGCAGGTTTGAGGAGGAAGGTGACAGCTTGGTGTCAACGATCAGAATTGCCTCTTTCTCTCCTCTATCACTCAGATGCTCACCTCTCTATTTGATATTTTGGGTATTTGCTATATTTTTGGGTGTTTGTTGGTGGGTATTTAGTGGTGGGTGTTTTGTTTATGGGTATTGGTGGTGGTGGTGGGTGTTTGATGGTGGTGGGTCTTGTGGTGGTGGTTGTGTAATGGTGGTTGTGTAATGGTGGCGGGTATTTGCAATTTGGTGGTGGTGGTAGTGGATTGATGGGTTCATGCAAAATATTTTTTTTGGTTCCTTGAGTTTTTTTTTTTTTTTTTTTCTTCAGATTTTGGTTCTTTTTGGTTTGGGTATGTGGCTATGTTTGTGCTATGTGTTTGTAGTTGTGATGTTCTGTGTTGTTGGATTTCATGAAGAGAATAGAGAGTGAGCGAGATGGAGAGGAAGAGAGAAAAATGTCAAAAAGGAAGAGAGAGAGAGAAAAGAATAAATAAATAGTGTTTTTTTAGAAGCAATAAATAAATAATGTTAGTTTTGATATGAAATAAAAAAGATGAGATATTGGGTGTACTGTAAAATAGTATAGTATAATAGATTAAGTAACTTTTGAGATGGTAAAATAGAATATTTGTAAAAAAAATTGGATGCTACGAGGTTGTTTGGATTTTGGAGTTTTCATCACTCATAACTCTATTTCCCTCACTCATCACTCAAAAATGGTGGGTCCCATGGAGGCAAGGTTTGTTTGGATGGGTTTTCTAAATTTTTTTCCATCACTCAATTCTCACCAAAGTGAGTAATGAGTCACAAAAAACTAGAAACAAGTTTTAGGTGTTTTTGAGTAATGTAAACTGAGTAACGGTGGCATTTTTGTAAATATACTCACAAGTCAGGGGCCCACGGTCAAAGCATTGTCAAATCCGGCTCTCCTTTTCACTCACACCCCACCAATGGCTCTAATGAGCTCTATTCCTTCACACCAAAAAGCAACACACATCACTTTTCTCCATTCCTAGAGCAGCACATAGAGGACCTCTTCGTTCTTCATCCCCTCAGCCTAGCCACATCTACTGAGCTGAGGACGTCATCCAACCCACAGCCACCACAGCTTAGACCGGTAACGATGACGGCAAGATTTTGGTCATACCCCTCGAGCATTTGATTCGTCATTTCTTAGAAACCCCATGGTAGATCCACCACTCTCTCTTCCTTGAACAAACATGAATGTCCCTTGGAAAAACAGGTTTAGATTTTATTTAGAATTTTTTCTTGTATTTTTCCTCCTTGATGATTTCTACCAAACCGTGGTAATTGTGTGTTAGGTGTTCTTTTTTCTTTTTCCTTGTTTGGGATTTGTTTTCTTTGGTGGGAGGGTTTGGAAAATTTGTGAATCTAAAAGGATCTATAACTGATCCCATAGTTTTGGATGGAGGATTTGTTGTTGTTTTTTGTCAAGGGAATGGTGGTTGTGGTATTTCGTGGAATTAGAGATGGTGGTTGTGGTATTCAGAGAACGTGAGAAACACTTCAAGCGTTTTGGGGTCCTTTAAAGGTTCTGATTCCCCACGAATAACACCAAAACCAAGCCTCAATTTTAATAACTTTTTGGATTTGAAAGTTGGTTGTTGTTGTTGATAATCTTTTTAGATTTCCCAACACTAGAACAAGGTTCTTTTTAAAAACAAAGTTATAGGTGCAAATTCTATGATACTTATTTAAAAAAATAAAAACTTAAAACAAAAGGATTTCTAGAGGTTTCAATCGGTTCAACTAATCACCATTACCCATATTTTATATTTCTTCGAAAATTAAGCAACCACAAATATATTCTTAAAGTAATGATATAAAACTACTTGACAAACATTAATTATCAAGAAAATGACTCTAGTCTAGACCAAACATATAGAACCTGCATCCAACCTTATTCGTATATGGATATCTAAACAATATGGAATCTCTTAGAATTAAGGCTCAAACAACAAGAGACCTTCCCAAAAGCTTTACATTCCTAGCTTCAAGTCCAAGTCCAAATCCTCCTTTTTCTCTAAGTTAGTCTCATCAACTTGCTCACCCCCCTCTGAAACCCTACCAGCAACAAAGTCAAACACAACCATGAACATTTGAGCCTTCTCCACCTTCACCTCTCCCAATAGCATATATTGGTAGCACCCATTCCCTAAAAAGGTCCTTAGTGACAATCTTCTTAAACCCTATAGGATTCTCATATGGCATCCCTTCCACAAAAGGGTCCTTGGTGACTAGGAATGACAATAGGTCGGGTTCGGGGAGAGTTTCTTTATGCCCGAACCCAACCCACAGGCCTACCCCATTACTCGAACCCAGCCTATTTAATAAACGGGGTTTTTTTTTTTTTTTTTTTTGCAAGCCCAAACCAGCCCCGTCGGGCCTCGCCCAGCCAGGCCACTCCAGGGCCCAATCTTAAGCCCTTAACAATGGCCCAATTCGTGGCCCAATCTATTAAAAAAAATTATGTTTTCTTGAGAAAAAAGAATCACAGCAACACAAACAACAAATCCAAGGAAACCTCAAATCAAATCCACCATACCTATTCAAATTTCCTATTCACGGAAACCAAATACATTTGAAATCAATCTCTTCACAGAAACTATATACATTTGAAATAAAAATATAAAACAAGCACATGCAAGGAACATCAAATCTTAACAACCAAATCTAAATCCCTAAACCCACAAGTTAAACAAAGAGAATCTAAATTCCTAAACCCACTGATCATATAAAGAAAAAATGGAAAAAGAACATCAAAAACCATTGCCGTAAATCACCGTGGTTGTGGTCATTGGGTTCAGCTATCACTAAACTCGGTGTAAAGCAAATAAAGGGATCAAGATTAAACGAAACTGGCTGAGATCGGAGGGGCTTTGCGGCTAGAACCTTAGATTTTTGTCTTTGTCTTCTTCGGTAGAGAGAGTGAGACCATGAGGCTGAGAGCAAGAGAGAGGGGCGGCTAACATTCGGTGGCTGACGACGTGAGACATGAGAGGAGAGTGAGTGAAAGTGGGGCTAGGGGTAGTTGGCTGAGTGAAATGAGAGAATAAGTTAGGGTTTATAAGTTTATATATATATATATATATATATATATATATACGTGCACACACAC
Organism: Castanea mollissima; assembly: GCA_014183005.1. Taxonomy (NCBI): domain Eukaryota; kingdom Viridiplantae; phylum Streptophyta; class Magnoliopsida; order Fagales; family Fagaceae; genus Castanea; species Castanea mollissima. The sequence continues at coordinate 40,688,589 of JACAVU010000001.1, read as the reverse complement.
ACACACACACTAGGGTTTTTTTGGTAATTTTCATTTTAAGTGGGTCAGGCCCAGGTCCGAGTCCGGGTTCGAGGCGGGTATTGCCAAGACTCGAACTCGACCCAGACCTAGGTTGGGTTTTATTTTTAAAATCCAAACCCGACCCTATTGCTTATCGGGTCGGGTTGGATCGGGTACCTGTGGGTCGGGTAACAATTGCCATCCCTATTGATGACACTCTAAAGAACCCCATTTCTATCACATCAATGGACACAACTAGTCCATTGATGTATATATCAGAAATAAAAGCTATTAGTTAAACCCTAAAACCAATTTATACTAACCTTATTATACATTTCCAGTATCATAAAATTTGCACCTATATGTGATTACACACATATATAATCACAATCAAATAAGAATACAAAACCAATATTAACTAAACTTATCAAAAATAAAAGCTATTAGTTGAACAAGGTTGTTGTTGTTGTTGAAGCATGTTCCTTTTAAAATTTTCAATTTGTATATTTGGTCTTATATATTGAGTCTTGAAAATTGAGTCTTGTACAAGACTTGTATGTGGATTCTATGAAAACACCACCTTGTTAACTCCTTCCCATACTATAGTTGAAAAACTACATTTAAAAATTTGCAAGCTATGGAGTTTGGACTCATTGATGGTGTGCTAGAAACTGAAATTGTTATCATATTGCAATTTTGTATCATGCATTTGATATGCTTGTAACTTTCAAAATGTTCAATTATGTGATTGACTCAAAATAAAAGTGCGATAAAAAAAAAATACCCCTTGAAAAGATTTTAAATATTTAAGTATATCTATAAATTGCTCTAAACTATCCACCTAGCATGTAAATTATATGCCATATTTTTTTTTATATAGATTTCCAAAGAATTTGTGGGCCAATCTGGCAATGCCCTACTTGATCACTTTAGTTTTATTTAGGCAAAAATATTATTTTGGTCCCTACATTTTGAGGTCATAGTCAATTTGGTCTATTCATTAATTCTGGCATCAATCAATTTGGTCTCTGCTATATATTTCAAAATTATAGTCAAATTTGTCCCTATTGTTAACTTTCAAACAGAAAATACCTACGTGGCAAACAATTTTGTACAATTTGCATATATAATATTAAAAAATTGGATGAAATCATTATGTGTCTAAGTTTTACTGGCCATGTCAACCCTTAAGTGGCAAAAAAATACATATCATCTATAAAAAATAATTTTATTTTGGCGAAAATGCACTTTTGTTCCCTACTTTTGTTTTGGTCCTTAACTTAATTTCGCACCTACCCCAGTCCCTAAAAATGAAAAATCATGTCCACTTTGTTCTCTACCGTCAACCCACTAATAGAAAATTCATATGTGGCAGACGAAATACATTGTTTGCATAGTAAATACTATCGTGGCTAATAAAATAAAATAAAAATTATTTGACATTTTTTTAAATGTCATGTCAGGATTTAACTTAATAAAAAAAGGCAGGTCAAAAAATAAAAAATTTAAAATAAACATTAATCTAATAAAAATAAATAATTTAATTAAAAATTTTAATAAAAAAGAAGTTTGAAGATAAAAAGCTGTGCACAATAAGCCCATTAACAAAAACTCTAGCATCAAATAAAAAAAAAAAAAACCATTTACAGAAATCTTGGTTCTCACATCCAAAGATCCAAATGGTCTGATCGATCTTCGTTTTCTTGGATTAAGATCTCTCTCTTTCGACATTCTCTATGGGATCTAGCTTTGATCTGGGTTTAGAGAAAGAGAAAGGATGAGATCAGTGGTAGTGGTTGTGAAGTGGTGGTTGGTCTGGTGGGGGGTGGGGGGTGGATGTTTGGTTAGGTTTGTTGTTGGCGTGGGCTGCGGTGGCTTAATGTGTCCATTAGTGACTGATCGGTGGCAGTCGTGGTGATTGGTGGTCTGATCTGTTCATGTGGGTTTCAGATTGCAGGGTTGGTCGGTTGGTCTGATCTGGGATCATTGGTTGGGTTTAGTTTTTGGTGTGGGTTTCAGATGGAAATTTTTTGGGTTTGCTAGTTTTTTGCTTGGGAAGAATGTAAACTTCATGTTCTGAAAAGAAGAAATGAAAGCTCTTACGGAAAAAAAAAAAAAAAAAAAAAAAGTAAAAAAAGAATAAATTTACTTAGATTAATGTTTAAGCTTTTTTTTTTTTTTTGAATTTTCTAACCTGGTTTTTTAATATTAATTTAAATATTGATGTGGCATTTAAAAATGCCAAATATTTTTTTAGATAATATTTTAATGACCACGTCAGCAAGCAGGGCACTCTATCTACCACGTATGATTTTTAGTTAGTGGGTTGATGGTAGGGACCAAAATGGACATGATTTTTTGATTTCAGGGACTGAGGTAGGTGCAAAATCAAGTTAGGGAAATAAATGAAAATATGCCCAAAATGTAGGGACTAAAAGTACATTCGCCTTTTCTTTTCTTTACCATTTTTCCCATTTTTTCTTTTAATTTTCTTAATTCGATAGAATTTCAATTTTGTTTTATTGACATTGGCTTTTTTTCCTTTCTTGTAATTTCTTCGTAACGAAATAGCAATTTAGTCAAACAATCTTAAATCAATATAGGTCACATTGTTTCTAACCCCAAAATCCTCCCCTAAAAAGAAAGCCCCAATGCAAATCCACAAAACCTAGATTCAAACTAAATCCATAAATTTCAAACAAAATCATCAAATTCAAAGTTTCAAACTAATCCTAAAAGAAAGATACTATGTCCACAACATTTTTACAACAAATCATAGGTGGTTAGTTGTTATTGGTTCAAATTTGAACCTAACACTAAGATTACTTTTTTGCTCCAACAATAATAACTAGTAACAATCTGCCACTTAGAATTTGTTGTAAAAATGTTATGAAAATTTTGTGGACATATCATTTCTCAATCCCAAAATTCTCGCATACAAACCTAAATCCACCACAACCCCAACTCACCAACACCATCCTAAACCCAGACCCACCACAAAGCTCAATTCGTGGCCACAAACCCCAAAGAAAACTCGATCTAATCGATCCTCGACCCAACTGACTTGTATTTACTTGTCTCAAGCTTGATCAGCATGGATCCAACCTTAGATTATTGCCACCTTGTGTAGCAATAGGAACTTGTGAGCTTGTCATCACACATGGATGTTGGTTATAGTGACAGAGATTGAGTACGAGGATTAGCTATGGTGTTGGAGTGAAAGCGATTGCTGTTGGCTTTGGCTTCTTCGGCTAAAGACTCGGTTTCCATGGTCTAATCAAGTCTGATGTGACATTTTTTCCACGTGGCGCCCACCTGGAAATCGAGTCTTTAAGACTCGATTTAGAAGCCGACCCTTTACAAAGAATACCATTCTATGTTTAGGAATAAATAAATAAATAAATAAAAATTTTAAGATAAGATTAAAAACATCTCTCGGCCTCTCTCTTCTTTGGTCCCTCTGCTTCTCTCACATTAACAACCAACGATGACCGCAACCACCGCAAAAACACCAACAACCACCGCATCCACACAAAACAAAACATCCACCAATCTCAATGCTACCATAAGCAACCCACAAACTCATTGATCGCAACCCACGAAAACCCATTTACTGCCAAAACACCAACAGCCACCGTGACAGACGAACCTTAAAATCCAACCCACCGTGACTGTCGCACACAGCCCAAACACCCATATATACTGCTGACCTAAAACACCCAACTCGCATACCCACAGTCATGAACCCACAACGAACTAACCAACAGCCAAAATCAACTGCCGCCGCCTCCACAACAACCCCACCACCACCACCAAACTGGTGAACCGAGTCGACTCAGTAGTTGGGTTTCTACAGTTCGTAGTCGAAACCACCACCTATCCCCGTCGTTGCTGCCACCTAGCAACCCAGCATCTTTGGTTTGTGCTCCTGAAAGAAGAGAGAGCAGACATAGTGAAAGAAGGGAGAGAGGACTGAGGTGAGGAGAGATGTCTGAATGATTGGGAGAAAAGAGACATAATTGTGTATTGATTTGTGTTGTACAGCTTGCTAGCACTAATAATGTTTGAATACTATTAAATGTAAAGTGTTTTATTTTGTTTGCTAGCACATACAAATTAATGTTTAAAGAATGGGCTTATAAATCGAGTCTTAGAGACTTGATTTTCAGGTGGACACTACGTGGAAAAAACGTCACATCAAACATGATCAGACCATGGAAACCGAGTCTTTTAGACTCGATTTATAGTTTCTAAATCGAGTCTTTTAAACTCGAGATGTTAGTAATATGTATGGTTTAAAAATAGTACTTACTAATTATATTGTTTCGCAAACAATATTAATTTCCAATTTTGGCCCAAAGTTCATCTTTATCTTCTTCACAAATAGCTATTTTTTAACCACAAAACATCCCCACTTTCAGGATATCAATATTATCACTAGAAGAAATACAGTCAGTGCGTTATCGCTCTAAAAAAATACGGACAGTAAGAGACGGAGAGTAATGGAAGAGTTGAGGCCAAGAAAAGCAAACTCATCGCCTCTAACCCCGCTAGGCTTTCTAGAAAGAGCAGCCACTGTGTACGGTGACTGCACTTCCGTCGTCTACAACAGCACCACCTACACGTGGTCACAGACCCACCGTCGATGTCTCCAAGTAGCCTCATCAATCGCATCGCTCGGCATCAAGAGAGGCCACGTGGTGTCTGTCATAGCCCCCACATCCCGCCATGTACGAGCTCCACTTCGCTGTGCCCATGTCCGGTGCTATCCTCAACAACATCAACACACGCCTCGACGCCCGTACGATCTCCGTACTCCTCTGCCACAGCGAATCAAAACTCGTCTTCGTTGACCACCTGGCTTCCTCTCTCATCCTCCAAGCTCTCTCTCTCTTTCCACCCAATACTCAACGCCCTCAACTCGTCCTCATCTCCGACGACGATGATGGTCGTGAAGCTCTCTCTTCCTCATCATCATCATCATCATCATCCACCGTTGATTTTTGCTGCGAGTACGAGGGTTTGGTGGAGAAAGGGGATCCTGAATTCAAGTGGGACCAAGATCCATTCTCGGAGTGGGACCCGATGATATTGAACTACACTTCGGGTACAACGTCTTCTCCGAAAGGCGTGGTCCACTGTCACAGAGGGATTTTCTTCATCACCGTTACTTCTGTGATAGATTGGGGTGTACCAAAGCAGCCTGTATATTTGTGGACCCTACCTATGTTCCACGCTAATGGATGGAGCTACCCGTGGGGAATGGCAGCCATGGGTGCGACCAATGTCTGCCTTCGCAAATTCGATGGACCAGTAATCTTTGATCTTATCAAAAAACATGGTGTGACTCACATGTGCGGTGCACCTGTGGTGCTGAACATGTTAACAAACTCACCCAACAATGAAAAGCTTCAAAGTCCAGTTCAGATTCTCACAGCTGGGGCTCCACCACCAGCTGCTGTGTTGTTCAGGACCGAGTCGTTGGGTTTTGTGGTGAGTCATGGCTACGGGTTGACTGAAACGGCTGGACTCGTTGTTTCGTGTGCGTGGAAACGAAAGTGGAATCATTTGCCAGCGAGTGAAAGAGCGAAGCTAAAATCTAGACAAGGAGTGAAGATTATTGGGATGACTGAAGTGGATGTTGTGGATGCTGAGTCAGGAGCGAGTGTGAAACGAGATGGGTTAACACTCGGTGAAGTTGTACTCAGAGGTGGGGCAGTGATGCTTGGTTATTTCAAAGATCCAGAGGGTACCTCTAAATGTATGAAAGAGAATGGTTGGTTTTACACTGGCGATGTGGGAGTCATGCATCCAGATGGGTATTTGGAGATCAAAGATAGATCCAAGGATGTGATCATAAGCGGTGGAGAGAATTTGAGCAGTGGAAGTTGAATCTGTGCTATACACACATCCAGCGATTAATGAAGCAGCTGTGGTGGCTCGGCCTGATGAGTTTTGGGGTGAGACACCATGTGCTTTTGTGAGCTTGAAGGAAAGGTTGAAATCGAAGCCGAGTGAGAAGGATATTATGGAGTTTTGTAGAGCTAAATTGCCGCACTATATGGTGCCTAAGACTGTGGTGTTTAAGGATGAACTGCCCAAGACTTCGACAGGGAAGATTCAGAAATTTGCGCTCAGAGACATTGCCAAGGCCATGGGCTCCTCAAGGGTGAGTCGGATGTAGAGTTAAGTTGAGTTGGCTCGGTAGAGTTTAGTCAACAACTCGTGACGTAAGGATATTGATTATTAATTTGGCTAAGATTTTCTCTAGAGTATAGATATTAGTGATTAAGATTTAAGACCCATTCGATCCTCAAAAAAAAAAAAAAAGATTTAAGAAAATTGGGGCTTTGTCTTCCACATTTTATGCAGAAAGCTATAAATGAGTTACTTTCGTAGCCGTGTACGAATGTCTAGCCGTGTACGAATGTCTTTTATATCAAAATCACAATAGTTAATACATGATAGTTACTTTCGTAGCCGTGTATGTATGAATGTCTTATATATCAAAATCACAATCATCATCTCTGGTAATGTTATCGACAAATGATTTTACATTTATTTTCAGCTTTGGATCTTGCAGTGGTCCCTTCCGCAAGTGGTGTAGTAACGTGCCTCAATTCTCATTCGTGAGTGAAATTAAATTTCTTGCAAAACGGCCGAAAATCAAACCTCGTGGAAGGAATATGCCATGATTTTCCTCCAAGCTCCAAAGCAAATTCCAACAACAAAATACTTTGTTTCCATCTTATCTTCTAATGTCAGTTTGCAATATGTTGAGCTTATCTTCCTCCAATTATTTAGAATTAGAACGGCTTCATCTATAATATTTTTATAACAAATTATAAGTGGTTAGCTGTTATTGGTTCAAATTTAAATCTACTACTGATATTACTTTTTTGCTAAAAAATAACAATCAGTAACATATGCCTTACGCATCAATAATGTTCTTTTATTTATTTGTTTGTTTAGTGTTATAATATTTAAAAGTGGTATATAAATAATCGTACGTATTTTTTTTTTCTAAAGAAAGAGGTAATGTAACACGGAATAATGTTTAAAAATGAGATATAAATAGTGTTCTTCTATTAGGCCATATGAAGAAGATAAAAAAAAAAAAAAAAAAAAAAAAAACCTTAAAACTTAGAAACAGTAAATCACTATTTTAACATGTTTTTTAATTCAAAATTATTTAACTAAAAGATAGGGTGGTATTTTAGAGAGTTTAAGGATTTGTAAAGATATTTTAGTATGAAAAATGTTGAAAACCAATAGGGAATCTTGTTATTAATAGTATAGAAATAAGTATAAATACCTTCTCAAGGAAAAAGAAGAAGAAGAAATAAGTATAAATAATTCATTTAAAAACTTATGGAAAAAAAACTTTGAAATGGAAATAATTGAAATAAATTATGGGTCATGCTAATGAATGCCTTTAGGGCATTGGTTAACAAATCATTTTAAAAAAGTTTTAATGATATTTTTATGGGAAATGAAAAAAACTGTCAAAATATTAATTGCTTTATATCATTTTTTCATAATTTTTTTTTTTAAATGGATTATTAACCAATGCCCTTAGAGCATTTGTTAGCATTTGTAAGGACCAAAAATCACGTAAAAGACTTAACAACAACAACAACAGCGTTTTATGACTAAAGGTCCTAAAACAACGAATTTGTAGAGAGGGTAGTAACAACAAAATTTTTGACGTCCTGTCTCCCCCCATTTTTGTGTCTCTCCTCTCTTATCTATACTTTTTGCCCTTACTATCTCAGCCCTACACCTCTCATCTACTCAACTCCCTTTACTGACACTTGTTCATTCCCTTGTAGTCGATAATAGAGAGAAGTTTTAGCTTTGTGCTTTGTACTGTTCAGGTAATTTCTACATTAATACAACGGATAAAGTTGGTACTCCCTATTTAATGCGGCCAGAATGGTTGGTGCAGAACATTCAATGCAACGTTTATAGTTATCTAACCCCCACCCAGATATTTGCAATATACCCCATACATCATCAATCTATCTTTCGTTCTTTGCCAAGCCATCCCACTTTATCCTCGGGACTTTGACTTTTATTCTCCTCCACTCCTTATGTCTTCCAGTATGTCTCGGGTCTTTAAATCTTTGGGTCCTCGGATCTTCGAGTCCTCACAGCATTTTTCATAAATTATTTAGTGTGTAAAAACGTAATGATATTTTTAAAAACATTGAAATGGATATTTCTCTTTCATTCTTACATTAGTTTGGATTTGGATGAGCTTATTTTCATCAACTTATTTACTTTGTAAAAATATAATGATATTTTTAAAAACATTATACACCCTCTTCTAGGACAAAATTAAACTCAACCAAATAGCTCATTATTATACATCCTCTTCTAGGTTGAGTTTTAATCCACCAAATTTAAAAGTTAGATTCAGTCCTAAAAATTTGAAAATATGCCCACGCTAGTAAGTAGTAACGATTTAGGCTATCTTTGATCTATATACCCCAATCCAACCCGATCTTCTCAAATTGAAAAATTCTCGACTTAATATAACACAACCCGAGATATCTATGAAAGCCAAGTTTATCCAACCTATTGGGTTCGTTTTTGTTGAGTTGGGTAATTAAGTTTAGGCAATTTTGTGAGACCTAATAAAGAAAAAAGGATTTTCATACAACTATTTAAGCCCATTATTCAATAAATGCTTATAATTTACACAATCAAGCCTATATTCCCACTTCATAAAAGTAATGCTCAAAATACCCAAATAAATCAAAATAATAAAGTTGATTTGAGCTTTTACACTCAAAAAAAAAAAAAAAAAAAATCAAATCATCAACAAATTTTTTTTTTTTAATATAAATTTTAAAACCCAACACAATTACCGTCATCCCTTAAAAACCCAATCCAGATTCTAAGTTGGGTTGGGTTCTTGTATTGAATGCACAAACATACCTCTCACATTGAAGGAAGCAGAATGGGTTGGGCTGGACCCGGTATAATCCATAATGTTAGGCCCGGGTCTTAGGTTAAAGTAGGGTTTCTTCTCATCTCATCACTTCCGCATTGCAAAACTCTCATCGTTGCCGCCTGCTGTGAGACTGTGACTCTCTCTCTCTCTCTCTCTCTTTCTCTCAAACAGGTGAGTTTCTTCGTTCTCTCTCTCTACATACACACCAGTATAGCCATGAATCTCTTTCTAAGGCTTTTTATGTTTTAATACTGTATTTGATGTGAATAGAAAAACAAACAAAAAAAATGGCGGATGTTGTGGTTGCTCAACCAGCTCCTGAGAAGCCTATCACCCAAGATGCAATTCTACCCCACAACGATGTCAAGCTCTTCAATCGCTGGACCTTTGAGGACGTTCAGGTTTTTTTTTTTTTTTAAATCGTACTTTGTTTCTTGATTCGTTGAAGATTGTTTCTCAGATTTGAGCTGCCTGTGTACAATTGCACTTGTTGTTTGGTTCTAATGATGCAATAACTGTATTTCACTTTAAATTGGCTAGATTTTCACCGTATTATTTATATACCATGATGGGTATTGAAAGTTTTTAATTTATTGCTAGTTTTTGAGGGTCTCATGTAATGGTGTTTTGCTAAGCATATTATTAACTTTATTTGCCTCTACAAGTGTAAAAACTTGTAGATCGTTCGGTCTCTGGTCACACTTGATGTCTTATTTTTGCCTATTCACTATCTTCCTACTGTGAAATATGAAATTTGCCATTTCTTTCATCCTTTGCATGAGTGTAAAGAGAATACCAAGGGTCGAAAGTGAGTCTTCACACCAGTGGGCTTAATAGCAATCCCAGACACGATTCGTGTTTATTCTTTTCTTTTATCTTTCTTGTAATGTGTGCTATGAAATATATTTTTAGTACATAGTAAATTATCAAAAGAAAACAAAATTAAGTTGGGTAGGGAGATTTACACTCTCGATGTTTTTATTGAAAACACCAGGAAATGGCATTTGATCCAGAGGTCATTGTATATAATTTATGATTCACCTCTCACTGATTTGTTTTTGCGTATACTGTTGTTTAGTATCTTTAAATTTTGTTTTTATGATTTGGTATGTTATGTTATACCTGTTGGCTGAAATTCTCCTTCTTAATTGAAAGAAAAGGCCCACCTATTTTGTGGCCCTTGTGTTTGATAAGCGACCGGAGGTCAGCTTGAAATTGGGCTTGAGAGGGGTTGTTTCCCAATTTGGTCTTTACATAATGTATGTTTGGCCATAACTCAAATTTGGTCATTTTATATGGTCTGCAGTTTTTCTTTTTTTCTTTTGGTATCTATAATGTTTGAAAATAAGGAAAATCCTATCAAATCTGTGTGCCGTGCCCTCTTTTTTGCTGATGACATTGGGAAAAGTAATATAATATGGTCTGCAGTTTTTCTTTTTTTCTTTTGGTATCTATAATGTTTGAAAATAAGGAAAATCCTATCAAATCTGTTTGCCGTGCCCTCTTTTTTTATGATGACATTGGGAAAAGTAATATAATGTGGTTGCAAGCCACAAAAATTAGGAACTTAGTCCTTTGTGTGGTACTAAAAAGAGCCACTAGAACTCAGGTCTATCAACCCAAAAATCATTGGACTTCATTCAGAAAGTAAATTTTCATATTTTCTTGGATTTTGATGTGATTCTGTTTTTTGTGGTGGATTTCACTAGATGTCCATTAATTTCCAATGATACCTGTGTCTTCCTTTATGCTGCTCAGCAATTGCCCTGCATCCTCCCTGTGTTGTGTGCTTTGATTATCATGTCACCCCCTCCCCCCAGATTTTGCATGATCTTGATGTTTTTAAGCTGTACATGGGTACAAGTACTGATGAAACATTGAAACACGTGTTGAAGAATGTTTTTTATTTATTTATTTTTTCTGTTTTGTTCCAACAAGAAAAATAAAATTATGGATCACTATTCAGTTGAATTTTATTAGTAGGATTAAGTACTCTATCAATGATTTGATTCCAAACAGACTTGCAATCTTTAGAAAATAGCAATTCTGGCTGACCCGCCTGCCTTTTCTGTGGTAACAGCTAAAATCTCTATTAAGTGTTTTTTTAAAATCTGATTGACAGTCATTGTTTTCAAAACAATGCTTGGGTGATTCGCTGACAATTAGAAACAACTGTACTGCCCATGTACTGATTTGACTTGTTACTTAGAATTGTAGGTTATCGAGAGAGGATTTATGCCTGGACTGTTAAATTATGGAATGAAATTAGGAAAATTGATTAAACTTATTGATAGTTAAATTTCTGAAAATGCATTGGCATCACTGGCAATTCTCTGGGTTGCACTGCTGTTGCTGTGGTTATTCTCTTGGTGTTAAAAGTCGGTCCTATTTTGTAGGTTACTTTTTTTGTTGATCTTATAACACAATTCCTGTAATATTTTACTGAATACCTGAGTTCCTTGGTGTGCTGTCATAGACGGATATTGTTCTGTGAAAATATGTAATTGTATCTTGGTAATGGAACAAATGAGTGATGGTATAATGCTGGTCATTCGAATCATTCAGTGGAATCTCAGCTAATGCTTTCTATTGATCTTATATTATATGCTTTGTAGGTTAGTGACATATCTTTGAGTGATTACGTAGGCGTGGTTGCTGCCAAGCATGCAACCTATGTCCCACATACATCTGGGAGGTACTCAGTCAAGCGTTTCAGGAAAGCCCAGTGCCCAATTGTGGAGAGGCTTACAAACTCTCTGATGATGCATGGGCGAAATAATGGGAAAAAGTTGATGGCAGTGAGGATTATAAAGCATGCAATGGAGATTATTCACTTGCTGACAGACCTTAATCCCATCCAAGTTATTGTTGATGCTGTAGTCAATAGGTATACAAACGAGAATGAAGCAATTTATATGGTCCAGATTGTGATCTTTTTATAGTTTCTGGCATTATATTCTGTATTTACTTTTTAGTACTTTTGTTATATCAGTGGACCAAGGGAAGATGCTACTCGTATTGGCTCTGCTGGAGTTGTCAGGCGTCAGGCTGTGGATATTTCTCCACTTCGACGTGTGAATCAGGCTATCTATCTCCTTACTACAGGTGCACGTGAATCTGCTTTTAGGAACATCAAGACAATTGCAGAATGTTTGGCTGATGAACTTATTAATGCTGCAAAGGGATCATCAAACAGGTAACTGAGAACTAGATGATCAGTCTTTACTCATACATCTAATGATATCCTGGGGGATTTATCACTATCTGCAGTGTTGTAGAATATCTCTTGTTTTGTTGCTTTCCTGATATTCCTCACCATATTTTCGTATGTTTATGTTTTTAATCACTGATGGTTTTGATCACTCATGTTTCAGTTATGCCATTAAAAAGAAGGATGAGATTGAGAGAGTTGCGAAGGCAAACCGATGAGGGTTGGTTGGAGTAATTTCCATGACACAGGAAGAGAGTTTTCATGTCACTTTAGAACCTTCTTTGTTAATTTTCCTTGTTTCTTTAGTTTATTCATGGGTACGTTTTGTATCCATGGTGGTTTTGTGTGCTGAATTCCAGTAATTTATCAGGATTGTTATCTATTGCTATTGTGAACTTTTTGGTCAATCGGATTATTAAAACTTATATTATTATTGAATATGTCGATGGGAATCGCATGGTATGTTTTTTTTAGTACTCTTTCTTTTCATTGGTCGTTTCCCATTATTTATTTGATTTTGCATGGTATCACGTGTAGGTTATGTGACCATTAATATGTTAAAATTAAAGCTTAAATGAGTAATGCGACTAACCATAAAGTTTGGTTAAAAATATGCTTTTTTATCAATTAAATTATAATGGACCAGCTCATATCATTGAGAAATATGCATATCATACAATCTTTGCCTTTAATGACAAATTAACACGTTTGCAGATATTTTCTTGTTTCCTCTCTCTGTCCTCTTTCCTCAAAATTAATTTTTGCTTTCAAAGATATTTATCAAAGAGAGACCCTCCGGCAAAGTTCTTAAAAGTGCTTTATCTTCTTAATAAAGCTGAAAATTTACTTTAATATTAATTTGTTGCTCTTTTGAGACGCATAAGCTTTGATTGAAGTATGGTGGGTGAGGCAAAAGTAACGTGTTGTTAAGGCTTGATGGCAAGGCTTTGTAGCAGGTTTAGGGTATCCTTAAGATCTGATTTTGCTTTTTTGGATATCAGGATGTCGGTTTTGTTACGATTCGGGTAATTTGTTGACCAAACTTATCAAAAAAATTTGTTGACTAAACTTGATTTAATAGATCTTTTGGGTGAGATGTGAGAACTGTAGGGGACTGTGTTTGCTTGCGGATTTCATGTTTTCAGTAGTTTTTTTTTTTGATAGGAAATACTTCTCTTTATTGAAAACAAATATGCGAGTTACATATCTGTCATGCAGACAAGCATGCTCTATCAGGCGAGGACATTCCTCTATCCATGCAACATAATCCTCAACGTTTTTTGCATGTTGAGCTAATAAGTGAGCAGGGACATTTCCCTATCGTTTAGTGTGAGTAACCTTTCACTGCCTAAAGTGCGACATTTGGTTCATCACCCCGTCAAAGCACGTTCATGACTGAAGAGGGCGGTGAACCCAATCCTTGTAGAGCATTACAAACCAACAGTGAGTCACTCTCAAACTCTGCCTCTCTGATACCAACATCTTTTGCAAATTCAACTCCAGCTTCCAAGGCTTTAGCTTCCGCTTCTATCGCACCCAAAGGACACTTCCATTTCTTGCTCAATGCAGCGACCACCTCCCCTGCGCCGTCCCTGATTATCACTCCTGCCCCTGCCTGCTTAGTATTCGAGAAGACCGCGCCATCTAAGTTTACTTTATAGTAACCTTGAGTTGGAGGTCTCCAAGAAATCGGAAATACTGGTTCGGCCTGATGCTCTGTTTTTCCTTCATTTGCAGCTCGGAACTCCTCCACCAGGTGCATGGCGTTCCTCAGCACTGTCCGACCTGCCCTTCCCTTTATTCCCATCCGAAGATCATTTCGGTTCTTCCATATACCCCAACAGACTGATGAACTGCTCCAACTGCCCAGGCCGATATTGATCGCACCTCTGTAAATTCCTAACCACGTCCAAGAAACTCCAATGCGACGAGATATCAGACGGTAAGGCAAACTTACTATTTTTCCAAACTTCTTTAGCATGGGCACAGGTCCACAATAAATGACAGATCGTTTCCTCCTCCTGCCCACAGAGGTCGCATGTACCGTTTGGGATGATTCTCCGCTGGGCTAAATTGGATTTTGTAGCTAGGATACCACGGCCTGCCTTCCAAGCAAAGTGTTTTATTTTCGGTGGGGTTTTCATTTGCCATATGGTCTTCCAAATCTTCCTCCTGGCTGACCCGTCTGAGCAATCTGCCCTGGTATCATGTGAGCTATCTTCCTGCGCTAATGCATAAGCGCTTTTAACAGAAAACTTCCCACTCCTATTTTCAGCCCATATCAGTCTGTCATGCGTGCTGCTCGAGCTCAAAGGGAAGATCCAAGAACAATACTTTTGCTCAACTCAAACAGCGAGTGGCTAATAAGGTCTCAGGTTGGAAGGAAAAAATATTAACGCCCGCCGGGTAGGAAGTTCTAATTAAATTCGTAGCTCAAGCCGTACCCTCATATACCATGAGTTGTTTCCTGCTACCTAAGAATCTGTGTGATGAGCTGACTAGGATTATCAAACAATTCTGGTGGGGACATACGGGGAATGAGAAGAAAAGTGCATGGTTGAACTAGGATATGATATGCAAGCCAAAAGACAGAGGAGGCCTGGGATTTCGTGAGCTACGAAGCTTTAATTTGGCGCTCTTGGCCAAACAGGGGTGGAGGCTTCAAACAAACTCCACTTCCCTATTCAGCCGAGTTTATAAAGCCAAGTATTTCCCACATTGCAGCTTTGCCGAGGCAAAAATAGGCCGGAATCCGTCTATGCATGGAGGAGCTTTTTGGCGGCGCAATGTATAATCCAAAGAGGTATGAGGTGGCAGGTAGGGGATGGAAAGAAGATACGGGTGTGGCATGACAAGTGGGTTCCCAGACCTTCAATATACAAGGTGATCACAACAGAAAAACCACAATACTTAGATGCTCTGGTTTCTGAGCTCATAAACAGAGTAACCAATGAGTGGAATATAGACAAGCTGGAGAGTTGGTTTCTACCCGAAGACAGAGAGGCCATTCTAAGCATCCCTTTGAAAACAGGGTGGTGGTGTATCATTTTTCCATAGTTTATTTGTCTAGTGTTTATCAAAAATATAATTTTTGATAATTTTCATGTTAAATGTACTATTAAAAAAAGCTAAAAATTAATTTATTTATTTAAAAAATAAAATTTCAATTATTTGCAAAGAAAAATTAGGGAAAAACTCTTTTTAATAATTCCTGAACTCACTAAAAGTATCAAACCGAATATTAGTATTGATGGTGCTAAAAAGTTAAATTGCTATTTTTAACACCATAAATAACAAAAACTAAGCTACATCAATGGTGCTATTGTTGACTAAACTTGATTTACTAAGAGAGGGTTGGGATCTAGATTATTTTTTTCGCGTTTAGCTTTTTGCGTTTTGCTGCTTTTTTTTTTTTCTTCGTTTGATGCTGCGAGGGGGACAAATGTGCAGTGCACGTACTGTGCGCGTACTGTTCATGTACTTTTTTAACAATTTTTTTATTAAAAATGGGTCTCGCAGCATTATTCATACATTTAAAAATTATTTTGCTACAGTGTTTTCAGTTTTCAGTTTTCAGTAATAAGTCCTATCCAAACAGACCCTAAATCTTTGGTGAGTTCCCTTTTTTTTTTTCATTATTATTTCTCTCTCTCTCTCTCTCTCTCTTCTTTGGCCGGTCCTCGCATCTTCACCCCAATCTCTCCTTTCTTCTTTCTTCAGTCGGTTCGATTCGATGGATGGTAGTGGGTGGTTGATCTAGTGCTTTGTAATGGGTAGGGTTGTCCATGGGTTAGATTTGTGCCCAACCTGGACTCAACTCGAAAATTTGGGTGGATAAAAACTTAAATCAAGCCGATATTTGGCTGAATTTGTCAGATTTCGGGTTGTATTGGGTTGGTTTCGGATTTTATCACTGAAATTGATTTTTAGCTGAATCCATCGAGTTGCGGGCGGATATTTGGCCTGATCTGTTGAGATCTAGCCTAGATTTTGTCGAATAAAGATGAGATCTCATTGAATCTCGAAGAATTTGGACTAGGTCTTGAAAAATCTTGATAAGATCTCGTCGAATCTGGTCCAAAATACTTGAAAAATTAGTGAAAACATTGATATTTTTGGGCGGGTCAAGTTTCACGGATTTTGAAAGAGGATTTGACTGCAAGAGTTGTTGGATTGGGTGGCAGCAGGTCGGGATTGGAAAGGTTAGGTGGGTGGGAGGGTTTCTTGGACTCCCTTAATGATGGGGTTAGTGATGGTGGTTGATCTGGTGGTTTGTGATGATCGACCTCGATACTCCAAGAATTATATTACTACAATTTTTTGCACTTCGAAGTAAGCAAGTAGTCCCAAATAAAACGGGGTCATGCTTTGTGTTAGGCTTGTTGGAATTTAACATAAATCGCCAACAACATATATAATGTTTATTAAGCTATGCATTTCATAAGCATAATACTTGACTATTGTACTCACTAGTGGGTTCCAATCTCTTATAATGTTTTGCTAGAATTATCTGCTTGCATCTTAATTAGTTGAGTAAAAAATGTACCCCAAAGAATATTAAGTTTTGATTGATTTACTAACTATGTTGAATTTTTATTGTATTTAATTATTTTTAGGTTATAGTGCAAAACACACTCCTAAAGTTTGGGGTCATTGGATTTTGTTAGGGCTGTCCAACTCACCTGTGGACCCAACCCACCCGCTCAGTCCAACCGGATTGACCCGAAAACTGCTTCATCTGACCCTTGTGATGGTCGATGGCAGGTTCTGACCTCCAAAACACAATTCTGGCAAGTCGGTTGGCATGTTGTTGCATTAAAACTTGATCCCAACTGAGCCAACCGTTCTCCACCACCAAATGGCCATCATTTTACGCCATATGAGGAATTCCTCAGTCAAATGTTGCCAGATTTGTCTAAATCAGATGCTAGATTTTGAGGATTTCAACTAGATCTAGCTAGATTTTGGCCAGTTTCAGTGGATTTTCAATGAGATCCGGTGAGTTTTGGCTAGATCTCGTCCTCCCCAACCTTGGCTGAAATTGACTGCCATTTGACCCAAACCCGACCATTCTGACTTGACTCTTTCACTGGTTGGCGGTGGTTCTGGAAAATCTCCACCCAATTTGGTTGGGTCAGTTGTGGGTTGGGCACAAACCCGACTTGAACCAACCTATGAACACCCCTAGATTTTGCCCCCTAACTTTTCAAATTTTTGATATGCATCCCTAGCGTTATAAGCCATTTTGATTGGCAGCTCCTTTGTCTATTTTTTTGCCAATGTGTCCATTAAGCGACACATCAAATTGTCATATATGCTGGATGGCCCAATCAAATAAAATGATAAGCTGAAGTGTCACGTATTAAAAATTCAACAACACCTTACAACTAGTTTTTTATAAAGCCTATGCTACGTGGGAGGTAATACTAAGAGGCTAATTCTGGAATGTTAAGATGATCTATTTATCTTTAGTTCTTTCCTTATATATCACCAAGTATTAACTTCATTACCATGTTTACATTATTTAGTTACCATATTTTTGTTTCTCAAAAAGAAAAAAAGTTACTGTTTTTTCTTCTCTTAATTAAGAAAATGAGATATCTTACACTATTGTACATTGGTTGTAAACATCTATTTAATAAAATAATTCAATATTATGATTAAGACTTGGAAAAGGGAGATTTGAATCCGGATTCTTCTAATATAGGAAAGCATATTATACCACTAAATTACATGAGTTTTCAAGAAACCAAAATTCTGGATAAATTCTGACTCTAAACGACGAAGAATTTCAACCTAAAATCCAAGAATCTTTGAAGAACTTGAAAAACATTTGAAGAACTTGAAGAACATTCAAAGGACTTGAAGAACTTGAAGGACAACAAATCTCTAACAAGCTCAAAGCCAAAAAAAATTTGTGAAGACCATTCGATCCATCTTCCAACCAAAGTGAAAAAAATTTCGCTTTCGAGTCAAGACCATAAAGAAGATAGAATCAGAGGAACATTTTTTATAAATGTGTCAAAACAGAGATTGTACTTACTACTTGATTAATACAAAATTATATTTGTAAAACACTTTTCAATTGTTTGATTTTCTGCAATTGAAAAATTTTGTGTTTACAAAAATATTTTCTCCTTTTTGGCTCTCAGCCACACACCTTGGAGTTTCTCATCCACATAATTTTTCTACAACCCCTGTCCTACTGAACAAACCTTAATGGTATGTTTGGCAACTATTTTTTCCCCTTATATCTGTTTTCAAAAATAATTTTCTCTTTTTGAAACTAAAAAATTTGTCTGGTAACTTAAAATAGACAAAAAATAAAAACTGTTTTTAAAACTTAATTTGTAAAAGAAACTGAAAACATGCAAAAGACTGCTTTCAATTTCTAATTTTAAAAGTTAATGAAAATATGCATTTAATTTAAAAAATATGTATCATTTAATGAATTAGGATTAGAATTCAAATCCTAGTAACAAAATATTTTAGTATTTTCTATTTTTTTTCTTCAAAAAACTTTTTTTTTTTAAATTTCAACTAACCAAACATATTTTTTGTTTCAAAAATACAAGAAAATTATTTTTTCTTTATATTTTCAAAAACAAGTTTTTGAATATAAAAAACAAAAACTGTTACCAAACATAAGCTAATTTTTCCCTCTCTCACCTATCCTTCCATTGATTAATAAAACTTCAGTCTCACTCTCTCTCAAGTGTCATAGTCTCAGACTCTCACTCTCTCACAATCACAGAGAAAAACTTCCTTCTCATAGTCATAGGGTCTCATGAAATCAGTCTCTATCATCTCCGTTCCTCTACCACTATGTAGCTCTCTCTTTGGTAATCCTAACCCCTATTTTTTTTTTTTTTTGGTTTTAATTTGAGTTCATTGATTGTTTCTTGCTTATTCTAATTTTTTTTCTTTTCTTTTTGACTTATTTTCTTGTAATTTCAGGGGTGTTTTAAGAGATTTAGCCTAGTAAAGGACTAAATCTCAAAGGCTCAGAGATTTCTAAGGTTTTTTCTCATTCTAGTTTTTTTTTTTTGAGTTCACTAATGCTTTTTTTTTTCTTTGCTGTTTGATTTCTTTTAGGGTTATTTTTTTATTTTGTTTTCAGTTCAGCCTGTTGTGTTAAACTTTAATGTTTGTGTTTAATTTTGCATCTAGTATTTTTTTTATTTGATTTTATTGAGGTTCACTTATATTGTTTTCTGTTTTATATATTAATTATCCTATTGATTAATTATACTGTTGTGATTTTAGTTGATTCTCCTGTTGTTGTTTAGATTTTAGCAAATCTGATGTTGTTGTTGTTGTTGTTTGATTATCCAAGCTAGTATGAAATTTTAGCACTGAGAAATCTGCTGTATAGTTGTTTTTTACTGATATGTTATAGAAATTAGTGTATAGCTGGTACATTTTGTAATTGAGTTGTTGGTCGCTTGCGTAATTTCTTTGTTGTTGCTTCCTTAATTGCTCTAAAAATAGAGGGTTGTAATGTGACTGGCTGAGATAAATTATTTTGTAATGTGATTATGTTACAGGTTGAGAATCTTAAGATAGATTTTGTAATGTGATTATGTGTCAGGTTGAGATTAAACATTTCATAATGAAATTATGAGTCAAGTTGAGATTTTATAGATGAGTCAGTATTGACTTGCTTATTTGTGAAGGGTTTAAGCCCAACATGTATAAACGCCCAAGTTACAAAATAAAAATTGTTTCTTAATGCCCTGTTTTTTTAATCAGGAACAATGGTCTGAACAATACATTTCCTTTTATTGCCCACTAGTCCAAATTAAAAGATATATATATATATATAAACCTCGTCCACATAACCGAACTAACCGCATCAAACCAATGTGATGCATCGCTCCAAGTGTAGACCAGTTTTTTCCTTCTATAGGAGAGGTGCGGTTGGATATTTTGTGTTGGGGGGGGGGGGGGGGGGTGTTAGTGACTAAGGTCATTGTTCTAATGCACCATAAAGAATAGCCATTTGATTTGCAATCATATATGTTACTTTTTCTTTTTTTTTTTGTGAGAGAGATTTTTTAACACATGACATTCGCTTTTGATGATGGTGAAAATCTAATCTTAGATCTCTTATTAGTAAACAAAAAACTTTACTAGTTGAGCTAATTAAAACCCATATATATGTTACCTTTAGTATGATGTATTCAAAAATAAATATAATTTTTTTATGGTTGAAAAATAAATACATATATTTTTATGGTAGCAAAACAAATATAATTTTACACAAAAATACAATGCTTTGGCAAGTCTAAAAGAACTAATCTTTTAGGCCTTTTGAACTTAATTTTGAGGTTAAAAACACACATTTTTCTCACTTACAAAAAATAAACTGTAGTAAAGTGTATGCAAAGATAATCTTTTTTGTTTTTTGATTTTCTTATGTTATTTTTATATTTAAATAATTTGACAGTTACACAAACGGCAAATGAGGGATTTGAACTTTGACATTTTCATTGAAAATGCTAGGAGGTGCTGATTGACATTTTCAATCACATCTACACACACACACACACACACACACATATGAGCAAAACTTAGATACAGTACCTTAGGTACTATTTCTTAAGTACCTCTTTTAATTTTTTGACATATGTCTAATTAATAAGTAAAGTAATAGAAGTTAACACAGTCTCTTTTCTATTCTTTTATTCTTTTCTTTTTTTTTCACTGTCTCTTTTCTATTTTTTCACCGTCTCCTAGCAAGACATCTTACGCACAATCTTAGAAGAACCCAAGTGGCTATTAGGATTCTCACACCCAACCTCTTAAGTTCTAATCAAAATCAAGCAAAGAATGACAAAGGGGCCGGTTTGTGCACTTCATATCATCAACAAAACTCTTGGATTTCTAATGCACAATTTCAAAAGATCCCGTTGGCTTTTGTAAATCGAGAAACCTTCAACAGTAGCAGGCTTCCCACACTCAAACTCTGAAATTTCTTATTGAAAGCAAGCAAAGAAGGAAAAATGGGCGATTTTCTCCATTAATCCCATTATTTTCATTATAAAACAAGTTGATTTGTTCCCATGCTTGGTTCACACAAGAGCAATGAATGATTAGCCTTGGTTCGTGAGGTTCCGTTCTTCTCCATTATATTCTTTATTTGCATTTGAACTCATCCTGTGTGTTTAGCCACACCAAAAAAAAAAAAAAAAAAAAAAAAAAAAACTCATCCTATGTGTATAAAAATCAGTTTTGCCCTCTGTAGAATTCTAGGTTCCAAATGTTCTGCTTTTTGAAACCTTTATTGAAGCTAGATCTCATCTTCTTTGAGTGTAAAAAGTAGGAGAAGTTGGGGTTCAAGGGTTTTCTTGTGGGTTTTATAAATGAGTTTTAACGCATCTGTGAAAAGTTTGATAAATCTGAAAGAGATGATGAACCGGAAAAAGAAAAAAAAAGAAAATAGAAAAGAGATGGCATTAACATTGTTAGTGGACTTATTTAATTAGACAGATGTCAAAAAATTAAAAGGGGTACCCAAGGAACAATACTTAACTAAAGTATTGTATCTGAGTTTTACCCTATATATATATATGAAAGGCCACAACAGGAAGCCTTAGTAAACCTATCCAAGCCCTTTAAAAACCTCTAGTCAAATTGCCCACAGCCAGGCACACCAACCTTAGTTACCTTAAGGGCAAAACAACCTTAGAAATTGTAGCCCAAAAGCTAAAAGAACTAGTGAAGAAGAAACCAGCCATTCCTCCACCAGTTTCAACAAGTCAGCTCAAGGTTTTAGATATCTGTGCAACCTCTAACAGTTCCTCCTTTGACACGAAAGAAGAGAAAGAACCCCTAGAAGCCAAATGGAAACGTTTGAAAATGAAAAGACTTGAAAACCGTGATAGCAGAACCCCTCGACCACGGATAATTTCCAAAGCCTATAAAAAGGCTAGAAAGCTTGAAAATCTGTCAAAACTTAACCTAACCATGCCGTCGGCTAGTTGTTGGATGAATTCTAGATCTAGATTCTGGGCTGGGTTTTGGATCTGTAGAGTATGGTTCTCATTCTCTAAAGTCCAATTGGCTGGGAATGTAACCTCTGTCCATTTCAGGGTTCTAGGGACCTGAATCTTGGCACTAGGGTCAGTGGTTTGGATGAGGGTTGTCTCACCTATTTCTCTTTTGTTAAGTGATTCGACATTCATGTTTGTCTCATACACTTGTAGTATACTCTGTATATCAAGGCGATCTGACTAGTTCCCTACGTCATGAGGGTTTCATGGGTCTTGATATTGAGTGTGAGGGCTTTGATAACATTTTTATCATGGATGTGGATAGTGAAGTTTGGGAAACAGTCAAAATGGACTAGTCCGTTGCTAAGGTTGGTTTCTATGGTTCCTAGGAAGCTGTCATTAAATCTGATGTGATGAGCATCTCTAAGGGCCATGAGGATTGAGTTGTTCAAACCTCTTCTGATAAGCGGTTTAACTCCGACTTGGACTAAACCTATGTGTAGGAAGTTATGATCTTTGTTCCTATGTGCTTGCATGGCTGAAGGGGATAACAAGTAGCACGTTTTGTACTCCTTGTTTATACCATAAACTTGTTCTATAGTCTTGACATGGTAATTTGTCTTGAAGGCTTTCTTGCAAGACCATGAGGACTTATAGATTTGGTTGGTGGCTACTTAGGGATATTCCAATCTCCTATGTCTAGATCTACATTAGATAACTCATAAGACTCCGAATTAAGTATTCTTACATCTGCTGGTATATCTAGGATGGATGATGGTTGGGAACATCTACTGTTAGTAGAAGAGTAACTTCTAAACAACCCATTTATAGTTCTGGATTACAAGCTTAAATCAACAATTACAACTTAGTCACATTTATCCTCAAACTTCTAGATCTAACCTTTAGATCTGAAACAGGAGTATACAACAGTAAGATAGACACCTAATCTGTGAACTCGGCTACCTACTGTACTTCTCCTCCAAAATGGGGACCACCCTTCAACGCCTTCCCCGACTTCACACGGGCTGACCAAACCAAAACTAGGAAGATTTTTTGGACAATTATGGTTTCGAGACCACACAGAGTTTAGTTAACAAATCTCACAGGTATATTTCTGCAACAAACTTTAGGGTTAAACACAAAAATAAGAAGAATCGGGATAACAAGGAAGCAAAAGTTAATCTGAACAAATAATAATAGAATAACAAATAGAATGGTTGAGAAGGAGGCTCAGCTTACCATTATATATATATTAATAGGTAAAATTTAGGAAAATTTCAATTAAAATTTGAAACTACGATCCAATTTTTTGCCATACGCCTAAATTTATGTGGAGACCACGCCATGATTATCTACTTAACTTTGTGCAATGTATTCACTTAAGTTTTTAGTTTTTATGTCAAGTGAGTTAATGAGTGCAAAATACTAAAAATCTAATGTTAATGAACTATATAATTTTTTTAAAAAAATCAATCACATATACTCGATAAAAATCACCACTATCAATTTCTATAAGATCTTCTCCCCTCTTCTGTGTGTGTGTTAAAAATACTTAGTATTCTAAAAAAAAATCACCACACGTTTTATCCTATTAAAAATTAGAAAAAAATGATCATAAGTAGTATTAAATTTATATAAGAATTTCAATATGTGACTAATTACATTTACTTTTTTAAAAAAAATTGACTAATTATTCATACTTTTATAATAAAATTTGTGTTTAATTTTAAATGTATTTATATGTATGCATTAATGCATGTGGTAAATGCTATTTGTTTTTTAGAAGGAGATAACGATTCAATGCCAAGTTGGATCAAGATCTTTAAATTTAGATGGAATTTTGAACCAGTCTGAGCTGTTAATGAGTTTGGTGGTACAAAAGTTCAAACAAGGGGCCAGACCATTGGTTAATTAGTAGTAATGTAATTTAAAAATCCTTTAATATTTCCAAATGTAGCTCCCTATTAATTAATTTTGAAAATATTTCCATATGATTTTAAATCAAGACTCTCAAAAATAATAATAAAAAATTAGAGACTCCCAATTTCAATGCATTCAAACGCTGTAGCCAATAGCCACACACGTCTTTTGAATTTCTTGGAAAAAAATGAAAGGAAAGAAAGATATAAATGGTAAGACATTGCAAGATGCCGATGAATGACAACAATGCATTGGCAGTAATTAGCCAATTACTGCACTTATTTCCAAAAATACATTCAAATTAAAGACAACCGACCTGTAGGCTATTATCGATCACAATTTTCCCACAACTTGAAGTGCTCGAGCTCGACGAACATGCTCATAATTTTTTTTGTCCGGTTAATATTTTTAGTATATCTATTAAAGGATCATTTTTAAAAAAACTTTTAATAGCATTTTTGTGAAAGAAATAGTTAATAGATATTTTAAGTGGATTGGTTTAGAAATTATTTTTTTATTTTATTTTTATAAAAAAATAACTGAATTTTTTTACAAATTTTTATTTTTAATAAAAAATGTATCAAAACTTTTTAAAATTGATTCATTAACAAATGTCCACCTATTATCAGAATATTTCTAAGAAATATAAAATACTTCGAAAATAATCCCTTTTTTTTAATAATTTTTTTAAAAAGAATTTAAAAAAATATTTCTTCAACCTTGCTTATGTTAACCTTTTCCATTTTTATATTTTTAATTTACTATTATTACTTTTTATTTTTATTTTTAACCTGAGATTTGATTAAGTGTGTACAGTACACGTACTTAATAATAGACTACACTGCACGGCACCATACTAATAATTGATCTCTCACGCACACCATATAGAGAGCGAGACGCAAACCATATAGACTCAAAAGAACCATTCAAACACTCAATTAGTTCCGCATAATGGGACTAACAGAGAATAACGAGGTGGTGGAGATGAACACGAGAAAGGAGGATGATCCAGAAGAAGCAGCAGCCAAGGAATCATTGTCCATAGAGCAAATCTTCGCTAGCAAAGAGGTGCCTCCATGGCAAAAGCAGGTGACTGTAAGAGCCTTGGTGGTGAGCCTCGTGTTGTCGATTCTGTTCACCTTCATAGTTATGAAGCTGAACCTGACCACTGGGATTATACCATCCCTCAACGTCTCTGCTGGGCTTTTGGGGTTCTTCTTCCTCAAGACTTGGACCAAGTTTGTTGAGAAATCTGGGATGTTAAAGCAGCCCTTTACAAGGCAGGAGAACACTGTTATTCAGACCTGCGTTGTCGCCTCTTCTGGCATTGCTTTTAGCGGTATGGGCTTCTCTCTTTACAATATATAAATATATAACTGCTTTTCATAAATATTAATGTTTGATCTGAAAGATATATATGTGTGGTTTTTCATTTCATGTTGTCAAAAAATATTTTTCAAACCTATCCTAATCCACAAAGTCAGATTTCTTTATGCTCAAACATATATATGTTATTTTCTTTTGAATATAGTGTTGCTTACCATAATTCTTCTTATAGAAAGCAGATCATAGAAAACCACTGAATTACAACGCTCTCAATATGTAAACATGATTGTTTTTATTACCTTTGCATGTAATTTCAATGATATCATGCTTTGGCGTTGGTTTTTAAAGTTTGTTGAAGCTACTGGAACTGGGATTTCATAATTTCTTGGAACTCCGCCCTTTAAGGTTTTAACAGTGTGTTACCGATTTTTTGGTGGCGAGAATATTATTATTATTATGTTCAAAGGAACAGAGTTGAAACTTGATATATAATTTACAAAATAAATACAAGTACTACAATTGAAAATTGGTAATCATAATTTAGCATGGATGTTATAGAATTATGAGAAAAATTGTGATTTAATTGGACCACGTGATCCTTATGACGTGAGTTAATATTCCACAATTGTGGGTCGCTATTTGGTTGGTCCAATTCAAAATTGTACACACGTTTGATCAAAGACCTAATTTTAGTTCAGTTAGGCGGTGGTTGATTCTTATGAATGTCAACCTTTTTCTTGAAATCTCTCTCTAGTGTTTCGTGTGGATATTTCGTCACATAATAATAATACTATTTCTACCCGTATCCTTTTCCTGTGGTCCCTCCACAGCCTCTACTTTTTAGAATCAGAAATATTGTTAGACAATTATAGATAGAAGGGGGAAAGAGAGGTGCCTTTTTTTAGATACGGGGGAAAAGTAGTTTCGTAAAGTAAAGAAATTAAGCTATGAATATGAAACCAAACTGACCAAAAATATGTGAACTTTAATGGCTTATGAAAAGGATGAAGGGATAGACAATTCAATGGTTTCCTCTCACCTTGTGACATGGCTGCATCTATTCCAAGATAAATAGGGGAGAATTGCATTGTTCTTTATTAATAGATAAAAAAAGAATACGTGTAAAGCTGAAATTAAATTATAGTCGAATTTTTATTTTGCATAAGAAAATAGATATCTATCTCTTACCTCAAAAAAAAAAAAAAAAAGATAAAAGGAATGAAAATTATAATAAAGAGGGCATAGTGATTATTAAAGATCATTATATTTAAAAAAAATTATTTGGATGTTTGCAGAGGGAGAGTAAGGAATGAATATGATTATAATCATATTACTATTATAAACTTTGAATAAGTTAAATATTTTGGTTTGTTTTTGTAAATTACACTTTACCGCACAAATTAACATCTAACAATTGCTTCCTATTAAATGCCTCGTTTGTTATAAATTATTTTTAATTTATATTTATTTTATTATTTCTTAAAGTACAAATATACTTTTGTTCAACTTTATTTTTAAGTCTTAACATTATGAAGAATGATGATGATGAGCATTGTAATTTCATTTAGTTCTACTTAACACCATCAAAAAAGGGTATGTATGCCAAATGTCTTATAGTTGAATTGACATCTTCCTAAGTATAAAGTGTTTGGGGGCTTAGGAAGAAAAAAGTTCGAACTACGAAATTAACAACATCTTGTAATTATCTCTGAAAAAAAAAAAGTATTTATTTTCCTTACACGAGTGCTAGACTTTGGATTACTAACTGGCCGTCTTTGGCAAATATCGAAATGCATTTTCATTGATTAGTTTGTTTCAAAGAGAGTTTACTCCCTAATATATATTAGGATTTGGTTCAGTTCAAAGGACTATAACATCAGCTGAAGCACATATGCTATTTTAGTCAGATTTCCTACTGGAGAGAGAGACAGAGAGAGATTTGTTAGGGGGAATGAATCTTCTAAATAATTAAGATATGATTGCATGCAACATTAATTCAAGATTTGTAATAGCCTACATGGAGGATTTTGAATATCTTGTAATGGATCGAATCCTTAAGTTTGTGTCAATCATACTCAAAATTTAAATTGCATTCATATGAGAACCATACAATCTTTTTTCCCAGGTCATATCTTGCTAAACTATCTTTTGTTGAGTTTGAATGAGCAGGCGGCTTCGGTAGTTACCTCTTCGGAATGAGTGAAGTTGTTGCTAAACAATCTTCAGAAGATAGCAGTGCAAAAGATATTAAGAACCCAGCATTAGGTTGGATGATTGGGTTTATTTTTGTTGTTAGCTTCTTGGCCTCTTCTCGGTGGTGCCTCTTCGAAAGGTAACGTACAAAGAACCCAGCACTACTAGTCAAGAGCCATTTATTGACCAATACATATTTCAACTACTGCTTGACTTGTTGGCATCCTTTTCTGTTAGTTTCTACTACTATAAGTTCATACATATT
Organism: Castanea mollissima; assembly: GCA_014183005.1. NCBI lineage: Eukaryota > Viridiplantae > Streptophyta > Magnoliopsida > Fagales > Fagaceae > Castanea > Castanea mollissima. The sequence continues at coordinate 40,660,720 of JACAVU010000001.1, read as the reverse complement.
TAAATCCGCAACATGCCTTTCTATCTCTCTGTATTCCTCCATGAATTATACATTGGGGTTGATTCGAAGGTGAAAGAGTTTTTAAGAGGAATTAGGGTTTCTTTATTTGGGGCTTAAAAACCTTTTTCAATGGTCTTAGCAAAATTAGCATTGGTTTTTTTTTTGGGGGGTCAGTCTATGGAAGAGTAAAAATAGCATAGAGTGTTTTGGCCTACGACATCTGGTAATTCAAAATTTTCGGAGATGGGAGAAAGAACCCGTAAATTTGGAAGAATATTTTCCAAATCCGTTCTATAACCATGAGTATGTCAATCACCTATGAGTTATAGTATAGTTGAAACTTCCTTCTTTTATAATGGGATAAAGGTTGAGGCCATGGATCAAAACTCATTGAATGCATGTTTAACTTACCAATATAAAAAATCATGGGTTTGTCAATCAATATAAAGTTGACATTTTTATTGCAAAGAGAAGTAACAAAAGTTCATACATATATAAGAATTATCCTCCATCGCTTGATCATGCTTTTCATTTATGATTTATCTCATCTCTCTGAAGTCAAATCCATGAAAGTTAGGCATTTATATATATATATATATATATATATATATATATAGTAATTGGGGTTGACTTTTGCCAAGCATATGTCCATGAACTTGTGTAATATAAAATGACATTATGATTGAATCCGGTTTCGTTTCCGACTTCTAACTTTTTATGTCCTCTATACTTTTTGAATATATCTAATGTACAATATGGCACAGATTATGATCATAGACTTCAAATTGATATATCCAAGTGGCACTGCAACTGCCCATCTTATCAACAGCTTTCACACGCCTCAGGGTGCCAAGCTAGCAAAGTGAGGCCATGACACTCCTCATCAAAATACTTTCCTTTTTAATTTATTTCATAAAACATTGACTTGGTGATAACAATTTTTTACCATTATTTCATTATAGAAAACAAGTGAGAGCATTGGGGAAGTTCTTCTCCTTTAGCTTTCTCTGGGGTTTCTTCCAATGGTCTTCACTGCAGGTGACGACTGTGGATTTGTAAGCTTTCCTACTTTTGGTCTCAAAGCCTATGAACACAGGTATGTAACTCTCCTTTAGTACTTGTATTCAAGTATACATTTTTATAATTCATATGCTGAGGAAATCTAGAGAATGAGTATTGAGTTGCAATTGTTTTAATTGGATGGTGCAATGATACTAATGTTGATTCTATTCATGCTTCTCCCGTGAAGAAGAAATTTGATACCCAACAACGCGTATCAAACTATCAATAAACAATTAGCTATGTTTATTGGGTAATTTATTTAGTTCTTATCTTTGTTTAAGCTTGGTGGTCAAAATGGTGTTAAATAAATGATGAGGGCATTTGGTGTTCCTCGCAACTCTAGTCGTTTATCTTTATGTTAATTTTAAGTTTTTGTGGAAATCCAGGTTCTACTTTGATTTCTCAGCTACTTATGTTGGTGTTGGAATGATCTGTCCATATCTAATTAACATATCTCTACTTGTTGGAGCAATTCTTTCATGGGGTATCATGTGGCCTCTCATAGAGAACAGAAAGGGCTCTTGGTACTCTGCAGATCTCAGCCCAAGTAGCCTACATGGCCTGCAAGGATACCAGGTAATTCATCTTAATTTCCATGTTAATAAGTACAATAATGCTAAGACACAACATACATAACTTGTTGAATTGCTAAGACGTAACATCACTTTCACTAGCATCACTTTTATTTTACACCAATCCAATCTTCCACCTCAACAGTTGGGAAATGTTACAAAATTTGTTGTTTCGTTAGACTTATTATAAAAAGCCTATAGTATTAATTGCTGGCACTAAGAAGGCTTATGAGCTTCTGCTTCTTTCCTTTGTTGTAGGTCTTCATAGCTATAGCCATGATTCTTGGTGATGGCCTCTACAATTTCCTTAAAGTCCTTAGTCGAACTCTATTGGGTTTGTATAAACAACTTCGTAAGAAAGACTCAGGTGTAGTTATCCCTTTAGCAGGTAACTCCTCCCTTCAGAGTACTCCATCACAGTCTTATGATGACCAAATTCGGACCCAACTATTTCTCAAGGACCAGATTCCATTATGGTTTGCCATAGCTGGTTATGTGACTATAGCAATTATATCTGCTGCAACACTTCCCCATATATTTCATCAGCTCAAATGGTACTACATTGTTGTTATTTACATCGTAGCACCACCATTAGCCTTTTGCAATGCTTATGGTTGTGGGCTAACAGACTGGTCCCTAGCATCCACATATGGAAAGCTAGCTATCTTCACGATTGGTGCATGGGCAGGTGCTTCTCATGGTGGAGTTCTGGCAGGTCTGGCAGCATGTGGGGTCATGATGAACATTGTGTCCACAGCATCTGACTTAATGCAAGACTTTAAGACAGGTTACATGACATTGGCTTCACCAAGGTCCATGTTTGTGAGTCAAATTATTGGAACAGCAATGGGTTGCGTTGTTTCTCCTTGTGTCTTCTGGCTCTTCTACAAGGCTTTTAGTGGTCTTGGACTTCCTGGTTCAGAATACCCCGCACCTTATGCTCTTGTTTACCGTAACATGTCGATATTGGGTGTTCAGGGGTTCTCGGCTTTGCCAAAGCACTGCCTCACACTTTGCTACGTGTTCTTTATTGCAGCCGTAGTTATTAACGGTATTAGAGATGCAGTGGGAAAGAAATGGGCTGGTTATATTCCACTTCCTATGGCAATGGCAATACCCTTTTATCTTGGATCTTACTTTGCCATTGATATGTGTGTAGGGAGCTTTATACTGTTTGTGTGGGGGAAGATAAATAAGGCTAAGGCTGATGCGTTTGGACCTGCTGTAGCATCTGGGTTGATTTGTGGTGATGGGATTTGGACTCTACCAAGTTCAATACTCGCTTTGGCAGGTGTCAAGCCACCCATTTGCATGAAATTCTTATCGAGGGGAACAAATGTAAAGGTGGATGATTTCTTAGCGTCTTAAGGGCCAGTCTGGATTGTGGTCGAAAATAGAGCTATTGTGTAGAGCTTTGCCAAAAAGATCTATTACTGAAAATTTGTAGGTGTTTGGTAAGTTGCAGTGATAAAGCTTAGAGCTAAAATAACTGTTTGTCTTTATAAGTGGTAAATGTGAAATGACAAACTAGTACATTATAAAGATGATTTTTATTTTAGCAATGCTAAGACATATAAATAAAAAGCATTTAGTAAGTATTACTATTTTTTTTTTTATATTTACTTATCATCCGACTTGAATCCAAATAGCACTTGAAGACTTATTTATAGTTAAGAAATTTAGTTCAGAATGTTCGTCACAGTTTGGTTTGTTTGCATTCTGGGGTGAGGGAAATTGCCCAATTAATTAACCTTCCTTAAATGGGTTCTATGGATGGAAAATGCTGTCACTTGCATCATCTATTTAAAAAAATGAAAATTCATTTTAGAATTCATTTCGATTTTGTTCTCTTTTTCCCCCCTCCCCTATCTTAGTATTGTATTTAATGGAAAATGTAGCGAATCTAAGTTTGCTCGCCTGAGTAATAAATTTTTGAGAAGTGCTACGTCCACAATATTTTTGCAACATTTTCACAGCAAATCATAGGTGGTTAGTTCTTATTGGTTCAAATTTGAACCTAACACCAAGATTACTTTTTTGTCCTAACAATAATAACTAGTAACAACCTGTCATTTAAGATTTATTGTAAAAATATTGTAAACATATAATTTCTCTAAATTTTTTGCCGAACTTTGCTTTTGTCTTTTGAAAGGTACCATTGGTCACCGGTTGACGACAACAGATGGCAACTAGTGACTACCAGTCTTTGACACCATAAGCCACCGGTCACCTCTAGTACTCTTTGCCAATACCAATCTCTACCATTGCCATCCGTTGGTGGCAGACAGTCTAGCGAACATAACAATTTAAGCTTTATTGTATTATAATATTATTTGACAATAGAGTTTAGCCACTCTAGTTTATTCACTTAAATTTATTGTACTATAATATTATTTCCCGTGGCATTAACTTACTACTTTGCCGTATTGATCAATGTATTATAGAGTCCGTTTGGATAAAGCTTATTATTGAAAACTGAAAATACTATACCAAAATAATTTTTAAATGTGTGAATAGTACCGTGAGACTCATTTTTAATAAAAAATTTTTGTAAAGTGAAGTTTGTAGGTCCCATGAACAGTACACGGGACCCACAAACTTCACTTTACAGAATTTTTTTTATTAAAAATGGGTCCCACGGTACTATTTACACATTTAAAAATTATTTTGATACAGTGTTTTCAGTTTTCAGCAATAAGCTCTATCCAAACGAACCCATAATATTATTTGGTATTAATTCCGTAGGTGTGGGTTTTTTGAAATTAATTTCATAGGTATGGGTTTTTCGCTACAGTGTTTTCAGTAACAAGTTTTCAGCACTATAATATTATTTCCCATGACATTAACTTACTACTTTGTCGTATTGATCAATGTATTATAATATATTAATTCCGTAGGTGTGGGTCTTTTGAAATTAATTCCATAGATGTGGGTTTTTTGCTACAGTGTTTTCAGTTTTAAGTTTTCAATAAATAAGCAGTATCCAAACAGACCTTAAGTTTAAATTTAGATTATATTTTTAACATGAACCCAAAATATAAATCAATTGATTTCTAAAGTACATATATATTTTACCATCCAAAGAGACATTAAGGGTCCGTTTGGATAGAGCTTATTGCTGAAAACTGAAAACACTGTAGCAAAATAATTTTTAAATGTGTGAATAGTACCGCGGGACCCATTTTTAATGAAAAAGTGGCTGAAAAGTAAAATTTGTGGGTCCGTGAACAGTGCACGAATGCACTGTTCACGGAAGACTTGGTCAACAAGTGCGGCTGGGAAGGAAAAAAAAAAAAAACTGAATTCTGGACGCTGGACGCAGACGCTGGACGCAGCCTCTGAATCCAAACACACACTAAAGCGATCGTATTAATTTGAAAGAAACACAAAGATTATAATAGCTAACATAAGACATCACAACGTAATATATTAGCATACTTCAAATATATACATATGCTTTGAAAAGCGCCGATGTGCAAAAAGAACTCCAAAATGTTGACTCTAATAATAGGCACATGGATTAACAAAAATGAGGTTATGTTTTGGCCACTTCATTTAGTTATATCAAAAGACAAAGTGATATTTTATTTAAAAATATTGTATCTTTAAGTCTTATTGTATGTGCCTATTTTTTTAACATAGTTCCAAAAGGACATGTCTTGTATTATATAGAGCTTTAAACTTCATTTTCATGGATTTTCTTTAGGCAAATTATTTTGGCAATGATGTTGAACTTATAACGTGATTCTACAGGGATGTCCAACTTTACTGCTCTCACTTGGATGAGAAACTTCTTAACAAAGGAGAGCTTGACAAAGCTTTCAGTATTTTTGATTTCATCCTATAACCAAAAAAGTACACTCAATAGACATGGGCATTATGCACATCTCTTACTAGGAACTAAAATTTTGAACTCTACAGTATCAATAATAACTAAGAGTTCAAAACATTATCATCCACTAAATACCAATGGAAAAGCTGCAAGATTCTAAATTTACATTAGAGAACCACAAAAACCTCCAAAGAGACAAAAATCCCAACTCTCCAAGAAACTCCTCCAATATATAAATCCCAAAAAAAAAAAAAAAAAAAAAACTCCCTAATTTGACACAAAATCCAAAAGGCCAAATCACATATCATTCCCTTAGACCATAAAACTTATTATTCTCACAAAGTGCCAAAAGCTTAGATCATGCATTAAAAATACGAAGTTTCTTATATTTTGGTGTAAAAAGTAGAAAATTTACCTTTTAAATTTTCTATGAATAAACTATTTATTTAAAGATTAGTTATGATAGTTTAATACTTTTGTAGTCTCCATTATTAGCTTAATTGTTGAGCATGATAAAAAAAATTTCAGCAACATCTCCATATAGAGTTGCCATCAAATGTCCAGTTGTATGGTCCAACTTAACTTCAACTCGACATCTAAAGTTGGACAAAAAAATTAAGAATCAATTAGATGAAAAGATCAATTTTTTATTAATCCATATCATTAGTATTACAAGGGATTTTTAGTAGTGTACATAACGTGAATTTGCAATAGCTTTTTCCTTGCAATATAAGCATGAAAATTCTTTATTGTAGTCCACACCAATGACTTTGTGACACTTACTGCAAGCCGTGTACCACAAATTTTGGTCCAACTTTGTAATGCATATTGTTGCATTTATCTAGAAATTGGATCACTGCATCAATTGTTTGTTACACATTTCCATTGTTTAGTTGATAGTTTTTTTTTTTTAATCTCTAGATGAAAGAAACTACAATAAGAGGCAAAAAAAGACATCACTGTTTAAACCAAAGTTGCTATTAAAGCAATCTCAGTAATATTTTTCTTTTGTTCGTGCCAGGGAGCTTAATGAAGCTATGAGATGGTGCTTTTCAGTGATATTTAGCTGTTTTTCCTTTTCAGTAGCCCTATAAAATTAAAAGATACTGCAAATGTAAAAATATATGCAATGATATATATATATATACTGCAAGGATTATAACTATACATGAATAGTACTGTTGTTTTGATTGGACTTTATATGTGTCCTTTATAAGATACTTCAATAGTCTCAAAAATTCCAATAATTAAATTGTTTCAAATTGTGATATTAATTTCCATTGTATTCTATAGAGGAAAAAGTTGTAATCATGTATTCATAAGTAATAGAGAACAGTAAAAGCTAAAGGTGTTGAGAAAATTTCAAATATCTTAATGCTCAAGGACCATATACATGTGACTTCTTTGCAAAGAGCCATCCAAGAATTGACTATATTTGTTAGTTCAATTTATATTATCCAATGTTTAACCAACAATAAAGGGAAGAGAAAAAAAAAGAAGACAAAAAGTATTTACATGTATTAAATGAATTTCTCATGTTTCATTGGTTTCTAAGATTAATATTTTTATATAGAAGGTCTCCATTAGTGCCACAAATAAGCCTCATGGCATTTAATTGTCATGTGAAGTCAGTACAACATTATATAATCAAGAATGACTAAAGATAGCCTTGTATGTTTGAGTAAATGCAAAAAAGTAACTAAAGTATAGCCAATATATAACATAATCAAATGATGATTTTTCAATTAGTCAAGGATTTTTAAAAGTGTGATATAAACGAGGTGTTTAGTTGTATATAGAGCTTAAAAAATAAAAATAAAATAAAGGAATCTATTTATTTTAGTAGATTATTGATGCACATGAGTCCAAAAGTTTGTTAAGACTAAAACATTTATAAATTGAATTGAAGTCATTTTGATAAATATATGCATTAATCATTTATATGAAGTACCAAAGAATTTTAAAAAGATGCATAATGTACCAGGTATGTAATGCAATTACTTTGGGAATGCATGGATCAATGATGAAGGAACTTGATGATCTTGTTGAGAGAGATAAACCTATGATAGATAAAAATATTAGGATAATCAACAATTACTAAGCCAATTTTTTTCTTTTTTCTTTTTTCAAAAACTTTACCATTATGCAAAACAACTTTTAATCTATTTTCCATAATAATAGTGTTGGAGATATTACACAAAATAATAATGGAAAAACAAGGTTAACACAAAAAGACAAATAGAAAATAGATAACTTGGAAGTGTAATATTGTTTTCCTTAGACAATATTTGCTCTCCAAACTATTGTTACTAAAGGGTTATCACAAATTTATCCCTAGGATACAATCAAGATGTTGAGTTCTACAGATAGTAATTCTGGAGAATGACCACTTTATTTTTTTTTTGTATTTTTCTCTAACTTACTATTTTCAAGTGAACATAAGTCTCTATTTATACCCATAAGGTTATATTTCATCAAAAGGCACGAATGGAGAGTTAAAATATTTCATAAAACTATTTTCAAGACTTGAAACCTCTTCAAACTCTCGAAACAGTTACCAAAAAATTCTGCAGAAAATTCAGTTTTTTTAAGTTTCGATCGGTCGAGAGTTCCTTTCGACCGATTGAATGCTCTTTTCGATCGATCGAACAGGAATCGAATAGAGATCGAATCATCCAAAGAGTCTAGGATTATTGTCCTACCATTTCGATCGATCAAGCCAAAACTTCGACCAATAAAAAATACTGAATTTCAAATTTTCACTTAGAAAATTCCAAAATTTGAATTTTCACTTTATGAAACAATATTCTTCAAACTCAAACATCATTATTACAACCTATCCATACATATACCTATATATACAACACTCCCCCACTAGGTCGTAATAATATATGTCTCACTTGATTGATATTCGATCATGCATAATGGAAGGTATCTTTCAACTTAAATCTCTCTTAGTGTAATTGCTCAAGAAATCAACAGAGTTAATGGTGCCTTGGTGCTTAAACCAAAACCCTCATGTGTTGAAATCGAAAACAACACACACATGAGAACATCCATAACACATTTAGAAATCCACTGTTGTTAGCACTATTATGGTCTTGTGCTGTTTCTAGTTTAGTGAACATTTACAAGAGAAAACCCTTTACTCTTGCTAGAAGTGGCACCACTTCTATGTTCACAAAGGTGAAGTTCTTTCTTATGTCCCTATTACATAGACATTTATACTTTATGAATTTCATTAAGAGTGTAAAACTCATCCTCAATTATATTGTAACAATCTGCACTAATTCATCCTGAATGAGACACAAAATTAGTGCTCTTACTAACGACGTATTAATAGCTTGTTGTTACCCTTTAAACCTCTTTAGATAAATCAATTTGAGGTTTGGTTCCCACTATTGGTGATTCTCTTGAAAGAAGGGTTTTAATCTCATTCCAATGGATGTTACCCCAACCATATCTCAAGACACTGCTTTGGTAAAAGGGTCTGCCAAATTATTATTTAACCTTACATAGACAATTGAAATGGTACAAAATTCTATTAATTGTCTTATGTAATCATGTCTTAGACCTAATGTCTAGACTTATTATTATACGTTTTACTATATGCTTTGCCCAAGGTGGCTTCACTATCACAGTACACCGAAATGGCTGGCATTGGTTGTGCCCACAACTCTATGTCTAACAATATATTTTTAGCCATTATGCTTCCTTGCCTGCTGCCGCCAAGGCTATAATAATTCTATAATGGAGTGAGACATACATGTTTGTTTCTTTGATGGCCAAGAAATGACACCCTTACCAAGAGTGAATATCCAATTAGCATTCGAATGACCTTCCAACATAGCTGAAAATTCAGAATAAAAGAGTCCCAAACTTATGGTTTTTTTAAAATAATCATGAACTCTACTAATTGCTTTCTAGTGATCCACATTTGGATTACTTGTAAATCTAGAAAGTTTGCTCATTGAAAATGATATGTCTAGTCTTGTACAATGCATAATATATATCATGCTACCAATAGCACTAGCATACTCGAGCTGTGGTATTGCTCTTCCAGTATTTTTACCCAACTTTATGCTCCGATTGAAAGGTTTATTTGCTTCTTTTATATTAAAATGTTAAATCTTTATAGCACTTTCTCAATATAATGAGGTTGACACAGTGTAAATCCCTTACTATGTCTTTTAATTTTGATTCCCAAAATAGTATCTACTTCATTTAAATCTTTTATTTGAAACTTAGAAAAAAGATACTTTTTGGTTTCACATATACCTCTCATTTAGCCCTTTTGGTGTATAAAGGGCTAAATTTTGGTATATTATACCATGTTCCTCACAAAACGTAAAAAAATCATTAGGAAAATATTCACCAACTCTATAGCTTTATAGGATCTTTATTTTCCTATCATTTTGATTTTCTACTTCAATTTTTCAACGTTTAAACATGTTAAAGGATTCATCTTTATTTCTCATTAAATACACATAAATAAATCTAGAGAAATTATCAATGAATGTAAAGAAGTATCGTTTACCTCCTCTAGTTAATACACCATTCAATTCACATACATCTGAATGTATAGGTTCAAGCATAATAGAATTTCTATCTACCTTAGAAAAATGTTTCTTTGTCATCTCTTCTTGAATACAAATTTCACATTTCTTTTCATCATCATGCTTATATGAAATCATACCATGCTTTCACATAAATTTAAAGTATTTGAAATTTAAATGTCCTAATCTAGCATGCCATAAATATGAAGAACCAACAATATAAACACAATTAGAAACTTCTTTGTTAATAATACTTAGTTTGTATATGCCATCAATAGCATATCCCTTTCCTACAAATATCTTGTTCTTGGACAAGATTAATTTGTCCAATTCAAATACAACTTTTACACCACTATTACATAACAAGTTAGTAGATACAAGATTCTTCTTTATATCGGGTAGATGAAATCATTGGTCAAGATGAACATCTTGCCGGAACTGATTTTCACTTTAACGGTGCCCTTTCTAAGAATCTTTGCTTTATTATGGTTGCCCATCAGCACTTATTGTTCTATGGAAGACTCATTATAAGTCCCAAATTGCTCTTTATTGTTACACATGCATCGTTGCACCGGAGTTGAACCATCAATTAAAAGGATTTGCAATCACAGTCATTTGAACTTCAGTGATCATATCAATATGTATGCCACTTACCATAATGACATTCGTTTTAATAGCAATGCCTTCTTCATCATTTTTCTCGTTCTTTAAGAGTTTATATTTGCAAATGTAATGGCCTTTCTTTAAATTGGTAAAATTTTGAAGTCTCAACTAGATAAAGAATTGAATTTTTTTTTGTGAGTTTATTATAAACAATATAAATGTCTTCTCTCAAGAATTTTAATTATTATGACTTTAGAGTGTCAAGAATCTACAACTCTTGTGAATAAAAATTCTTGTGACTTTAAACTGTCTAGAATCTACAGCTCTTGTGATCTATAATTCTTTGCAACCAAGCAAATCTCTCTCTTCACCATTGACTATGCCTTAGAAAAGTGTAATCCGGTCATTTTGAAGGGAGAAAGAAAATAGTAGAATCTGAATATTTAACATTAAAAAAATTAGTTAATTTGAATTTGAATTTCATGCAATCCTACACATTAATATTAGCTCATAACTTATATGATGATATATGTCTATATTTAGAGTTGCAAATTCACATAAATCAATACCATAAGGAGGTTTGTAAAAACCCTAGGAATTTAAATGTTACAAAATAAATGGTTTACACAAAATGGATAAAAGCATTAGCATCAAATGTGCAAAATGTTAAAAAGTTTTAGCATTTTGCACACCAAATCCAATTACCAAAGAACACACCTCATTAAATGTGCTAAAATCCAAATGTTTTTTTTTTTAGCAACATGCTATAGTTCCATTTTACTAATAGAATGGTACTATGCATATTGTGTGTGTGTGTGTGTGTGTATATTATTATCTTTTATCTCTCCTCTCTTATCACACATCAGATTCAAACCTCCTCTCTTTTCTCTTCTCTTTTTTTTTTCTTCCCTCCTCTCTCCTCTCTCTTATCTCTTATGAGTTGAGATCAACTATTCTCTCTTCTCTCTTATATTTTTCTTCTTTCTTTTCTCACACTAGTAGAGTTTTTTTTTTTTTTTGGGTTGAGATTGGCGTTTCTAGAGGTGGTGGGGCTAAGATTGATGGCTGTTTGCAATGGTGTCCTTTTCCTGCACATCGGCGAAGCCACCAGCAGTAATCCTTGGTCTCTCTCTCTCTTCTATCTGTTTATTATTATTATTATTATATTATTATTATTTTCTGTTTGTGTTTGTCTTATGGTGTTTGTGTTTTGGTTTTAGGATGGATTTGTGGTGGTTTTGGCATCTTTGGTGGTGGGTTTTGATGGTAGTGGTAAAGGGCTGTGGGGGTGATAGACGGTGGTGCTAGTGGTTTTTATTTTTGTTAATTTTTTTAATATAGATGAGTTTTTATTTTATTTTATTCTATTTAATGTGGTGTAATGTTGTCGGGGTATTATTTGTGACAAAGGCCAAGATTGTAGAAATGACCAAAAAACTACCCTTGGATTCGTTAAATTTGTCCCAAAATTCGCAATGCGGAGAACGCAAAGGCCAATGGTGCTTTATGAAAGAGAAACCAAAACAAAGTGAAACACAAGAAAGTGCATAATATATATATAAGTCAGAGATTTCAACCCGCAGTGAGCGAGAGGGGGAAATTAGGGGAGGTCCCGAGTAAAAAAGGGAGAGTTCCCTTGTACTAGTATTTTCACCTTCAGGCTTTCAAATCGTCTAAATACTAGGTAGTTGGCTGGGCTTTTGTATCAAAGTTTTGGATTTTGTAGGGAAAACGTTTTCCTCCCTCTTGTGGGCTGGTGATGAATATTTATATCAAGCTTTAGGAGATGCTTGTGACCAATTTTTAGTTGGGAAGAAGGCCTTAAACCTTTCAGATGCTATTTATATGATTTGATGTATTATGTTTCATGCTTAGGAGCAAGTTTGTTTGCTTTTTACATGATTTTGGAAACAAAGCTGCTTCCTCTGTATGACTACTATTTTTGGTCTTTGCAAGTCTTGGAAAACTACATTTGGGTGGCTGAGTGGGCTAGGCTATTCAACTTTTTTAGAGTCAGCTATGCCTTGGTCTGGTATATGGAGCTGGGTTGAAAATTAGGGGTACATTCAGCTAGGGCATGGAGTCAATTTTGGGGTAGAAATTTCTGATACTGGACCTCTTTCATGGGCCCTAAGTGTCCCCAGTGTCCCTAGCCTGCTTTGTGGCACATACTAGGCCCATGTAAAGGGTCCAATAGGAACTAACCTAAACCCACCAAAGCATTCCTACTCAATTTCTCAACTATTTACATGGGCTTAGGCTATGCACCAAAGCGAAATACAATTGATAAGATGCATTGATCAGATCCGCTAAGCAATTGAGCTTAGTCATTCTGTCAAACATTAAAATTTGTCACGAAAATGACTATTAACAAATGTTAAAATAAAAGATGTAATGTAAAGCATATTGTAAAATAATGTGCTAAAATTGATAAAAATAAGTTTTGGTACAGTAAAACGACATTTGACCTAGCATGTCTAATGCAAATGTTGCAATCATTAAATTCAAAACTTTAATAAAATCATGAGTTTTATGAAAAATATCATAGAGCATTTTATGTATTTATCTTTTTCGTTAAATTCTCTCGGCATAATTTATTCTCTTCAACGCCAAAATCTTATTTAATTTTACTACACAAAATTATCTACTAATTATCCCAAACAACCGAAGTGACTCTACAGATATTCTATCAGTTTGTTTTTGTATTTGTTTTTAGAAGCATACCCACATGCATGGGGAAAGAGATGCTTCTATCATTATTTTAAAGCATATTCCAATAAGTCCTTTTTTTTTTTTTTTTTTTTTAGGATTTTGAAAATATTTTACTTCAAATCCTTTTGGAATTATCTTACTTAAACCTACTACGTGACAAATTGACACTTGTAGAAATAATCTTTATATATGTAAATTGTGTAATTTTATTCATATCATTTTTTCAATGAATTATAAGACTTGTTTAATAATACTTATAGTAAAAATAATATTATAAATCTTCACAGAAGTTAAAAAAGATAACTTTAAATTTATTTTAAGCCATATTTATTATATTTCAACATATACTTGGAACAAAGTTATTATCCAAAAAAATTATTTTAAAAAAACTGTTGAAGATCAAACATACGTGTGCTAATTAAGAAAACAAAAAGAAGGTACAAAGTTCAAACATGCAAGGAATAGAATCCGACTAATTAATTAATAATTAATTAGTCGGATAATCAATTAATAGATTAGACGAGTAATCAATAGTACAAAACAAAAGAAGACAACTTTCCAGCTTCCAACCTTTTCTTCTGCCACAGATATTAAGGAAACCTGCCCTGTTTTGTGCTTTTAGCCTCTTACGTCTTTTCGAGGAGGCCTCGGGGTCTTTTCATTGTCTCCAAACGCGCGCACGCAGAGAGAGAAAGGTCACGAAAATGGCAGAGGTGGAACAGAATAATCAAAGTAGTAAAAGGATGATAGAAGAACAGGCAAAGGAGGAGTTGGAACTACTAGAAACCCAACATCCCAACCGTTTTGAGTACCTGAAGTTTGAGCTCAAGTCCTTCATCTTTCAAATTCAATCCCAGAGCCAACTTCCACTTCCTGAGAACCACAGCTCCAGCTCCTTTTCCACATCTTCTATTGCTACCACTCAAGGTTATATATCTTTAACTTTCCATTATTTTCTTTGTAATGACTTCCTTATATAGTTTTTTTTTTTTTGCTAAACAGAATCAACTAGTAACAAGAAGAGGAAGGTAGGTGATTGTCTTTGTGTATCAATGGAGGATGGAAATGAATCATCCAAGAAGAAATTGCAAATGGGTACTACTAACATTATGGGAAACATGAAGGGGATCATTGATAATAGGAAGACCAAGAAGAGGGAAAGGGTTGATGAGGTTCTTGAGAGGGCTCAAGCATGTCTCCAAAAAATTCAGCACTTAAAAGCCTCTTTATTATTCTGCTGCTGATGCCTTGTGTATATTTTATGCTAAAAGAGCATATATTTTGTACTTTGTAATGAGATGCAGAGTCTACTTTAACCAGAGAAGTGTTTTGGTCTTTGGCTGGGTGAATCTTCATCTATGTGCATTCACTACATTGTTTTTGTTTTTTACTTTGCTCTTGATTGCTTTCTGAAATTTCTTTCGTGAAAAATAAAAATTGTCGAAAAAATCAAAAAAGCATCTTTACTTTTGCTGTTCTTTTCAAATTTTACTGATTTGAATATTGTCTTTTTCCTACTTTATCTAATTTAGTGTGCTAAGTTTTCATTATGCTTTAGAGCTCTTTAGATTTAAAACCGTTTTATTTTTAAGTGTTGTAACTTAAAATTTCTCTATAGAATTTAACTACTCAACATGGTTGTATTCATTAACATGGCAAAATCAAATTTATCATTTCAAAAGCAATTGAATTGAATTATATGATTATTCTAAGATCACATAATAATGTGGCACACACGTGCAATAGTAGCAAAAAAGATGGGATTGTCAAAAGGCAAAATAAATTAATAATTGCTGCAAAGAAGTGGCATCAAGATACCAATGTCATATAAAGCATAAAACTAGGTGATTACCAATATCATCACACAAGGGATGACTACATAAAGAGCTCACATGTTAGCATGGCTAATTTACAAAGCATATTTCCCAGTAATTTCATAAATGATCTAAATATCCAAGATTTTTACAAAATTTGCAATGTTCCCAAACTATATTTTTAGATTTCTCCATCAAAATTTCCCAATAATATTGTCCAAAGTAAACAATTCTGAAACTTCCAAATATTCCAAAAAATCTATAAAATCCATAACCGAAAAATTAAATAAAAAATATTCATCTTTTCCAAACCAACAAATTATGCATTTTCCCATATACCATATTAAGGAAATGCTTTTTTCATAAATGAAGAAATATTACCAATCTAGACACACATAATACTCTTTTAGGAAAATATAAGTTCCATGGACAATGTTCCAAAATGTGAATGCCCTATGCTATAAAAATGATTATTTCTTATTTTTTAAAATCGTATTAGGTATTTACTTGCACTAAGAGTGTGTTTGACACAAGTTTTTAGCTTTTATGTATAACTTTTTAAGATCTCATTTCTTCCTGATTTTTCTCACTTTTTCAAGTATAATACTTATAGCAAAAACTGAGATAAGTTGTTTCCAAACAAATATCAAGTGTCCAAAACCAAAGAGCACAACTCACATGATACTAAATTTATTACCAAAATTCTTGCAATTTAACAACACAAGCATCAAAAGCCTAAAGTAAGGGGAGCACCGTTGCTTGAGGTAGGTTCACATGCACCTATTTTATGTTATCGCCAATTAAATAAACACGAATAATTATTTCATTCCAGCTTCTTGCATTTATTTATTTATAATACATTGAATTATTACTGTAATATAAGCAAGTATATCCTAAATAGCTATTCAAATAAAAGAAATATATATTCCATTATGAAATACAAAGTTTGTTTCTATAATGTCCAAACATCATACTTATAGACAACTTTTTATTCTTCTTCTTTTTTATTTTATTTACTTGAATGGCGGTGGTCACTTCACAAGTATAAATGCTTGTAGAGTGTGGAGAGTAAGGGTCGGAGTTCAAGTTTCCAGGAGGGAGTTTCACACGTATATACACTTAGATTAAGTTAGAGTATAAATTCTATTTTGTATAATTTTTTTTATCTATTTAAATGGCATATTTATGGAAGACAATTTAAAACTAGCATCCAATTCCTTGTATATTAAATACTTAATTAATAATTTTTAGTATTTTTTATGATAACTTCTTTTATTATCTTTTTAGTAATGACGAGATTAATACTTTCCTTATTAGGTTAATTGAAATCCATAAATGAAAAAAGAAGAGAGAAAAGAAAAGAAAAGGTGAATGTACGGGATTGGACATTACAGAATTTAGCCGCATGAAAATTGCAAAACGGCGCCGTGGATCGGCCTTGTTGAAATTGGCCAAGTAAGTGGCAAGTGGAAGTAAGTAGTAACGCGCACATCGGTTTGGCCCCCGGTCTGTATCGCTCGTGGCGCTTCCGTTCGACTAATAAAACGACAAGAGACGGAAATCAGAAAGAAGAAATTTGACAAACTATGGTGTGGGCTCTCTTTCCTGTAGACCCTGTCTCAGGTAGCTTCACTTACACATTCTTCTTCTTCTTCACCCAAACCCCATTTCTTCATTATTTATTTGGCAATCACTTATTTCATCAAAATTGGAAATTGAACAATCATTGTCTATTGTTTGTGATGTAGTAATCATCTCAGAATCAAAGGATTAAATTTTAACTGCACTTTTCACACTACCAATGTGGTTGTTGTTAACTTTGGCTTTTTTTTTTTTTTTTTTCTATATGATTTATGTTTTCTAAACATTGTGTAAGAGTTCCAAGTTTGTGTGCTTTTATTTTACTTCCAATGTAAAAAATTTGGCTTGTGTATTGTTGAGTTCAAGAAACGAGTTCTGAAGGGTTTTTGGGGGGTTTTAGCAAATTCTTGGGTGGACGACAAGGTAGACCCTGTGGTGGGAATTTTTGGCTTGAGACCAATTCACTGTTTGGTTTCTGTACATTTCACAGATTTGGTCTTGCATTTTAGTATATGAAAATTGAGCATGTTTGTGTTTACTCTCTTTTGGGGTCATGCTGAAGACTGATTTTAGATGTTGGAAAGGAAAATTTTTATTGTCTAAGGAATTTTGAAGATTTGGAAGGCTATTCCCTTGTGTGTGTTGTGGACTATTTGGCAAGAGGGGAATGGTAGAGATTTGGTGGTGTTGATAGGATTAATAATGTAATTATACAAATGATGTTGCGCTTATGACAGTATTGGGAAGCATTCCCTCGTTTTTTTTTTTAAAGATATTGTGAGCTTGATATTGTATTTCTTTGGGAGTAGTTCACTATACATAATTGCATATTGTGTATTTGGACTATCTCCAGTTTTGAATAAAAATTATTTTACTTGTATAATGTTATCATTTTCTCTGATTTGTTCTATAGCTTTGAAACATAATATTTTACGTCTGTTCTTATTTTAAGGTTCAGGCTTATGTTGATTTCTGACTAGGTCTGATGTATATGACAGGTGAAGATAAGTACTATATATTTGCAAGGGGAACTTACAAAGTAGGTCGCAAAGGTACTCTAGCATGTGCTCCTATAATTCAATTTCCTAATATCTAAATTTTTATAGTTGCACATTTATTTACACCCTGAAGGCCTGCTAATGTGATTAAAATTTTTATAATTTAGACTTCTAGGTTTTCTCTTTTCTCAGCATGGTACTGGACATTGGGTAATTCTTACACCTAGGCTATCTATCATCCTTTGTGCCTTACTATTAGCCAGTGGCAGGATGCTGCTTGGGCAAATATATTTTGATGTTCTTTTTTTTTTTTTTTTGATTGGTTGATTTCTTTGTTCCATAATTAGTCTCATGTCTTGGAATACCTCTAAAAAGTCATCAAAGCTAACAAGCAAAAGAATGGACACTATCAATTTGTCCCCACAAATATTTCTACTTTTGGTTGAATCCTCTAGTAAATGAATGGCACTATCAATGGTGGTTTCCAATTAGCCAATTTGTAAAGTCTCTTGTTGTTGAACTAATGACTTGGGTTCAAATCCTACCCACACCTAAAAGAAACCAATTGGTGTCTTGGCTTAGTGATGAAGAGCAGTTATCATGGAGTGGACACTATAGGTTTCCTGTTGTGCGTCAATATATATATAAAATGTCACTATCAATGAAATGAAAATCAGGATTTAGCAAATCATTTTATGATAGGTAAAGGTAATTATTATCATCTTATTTTTGAATAAGTATTTTTTTTTTGACTATTAACAACAGATAAGTTAACATTTTATCAAGAGAAAGGAAAGTTTGAAATGGTGAGCTTCCTTAAAAGAATTACAAACGGACATTCATATTGTCCAAAAATCAACTGTAGATATACATGACAACCCTCAGTTGTAATGTAATATTCAAACAGAGATCTCAGAAAACTATTCTTAGGATCCGTTTGGATGTTGCTTATTTTGCTGAAAACCGAAAATACTGTAGCAAAATAATTTTTAAATGTGTGAATAGCGCCGTGAAACCCATTTTTAATGAAAGTTTTGGTGAAAAAAGAGGTTTGTGGGTCTTGTGAACAGTACACAGGACCCACTAGAAAAGACAGACGCAGACGTTGCCAATATAATCAGTACCCAAACAGGTACTTAATTTCCAAGATTGATTTCTCTTAATTTTCAAAAGTCCTATGGTTTCTCTGTTTCATTTTCAAAAGCTATTTTCATAGATGATTTCACTATCCAAATTTCCTTCCAATGAAAATTTGACTTTACAATCCCTTTTAATGCTTTTAGTATGATTGAATAGTGAAATGACTGTGTCTATTTATTACCCAAGGCACCTTATCTTTTATGTCCTGATACATGAATTTGGGTTAAATACAACTCAAAATAATTGTTTATCAAATCCAATTCTCAATGGTGAGTGGAACTCACACAAATTGAGCTATTGTATACGCCAATGAGATCTAGCTCAATTGGCACTTGCTTCCCCTGTAAGAGTGAGGTGGGGGAGTGAAGTTGTAGGTTCATGACCCACCAGGTACATGTGAAATTTCCCAAACATGAAATCTAACATATCTGGAAAAGGAATCTCACCTTGCTTTTATCTCCTTCTAAACTCGGCAAATAAAGACACTAAAGCTCTATCGGCACACCAAATATCATACCAAAAACTCACTCTTGTTCCATCCTTAATGTGAACCTGGAAAAGGAATCTCACCTTGCTTCGATCGCTTTATAAACTCCCAAGCCATATGTTGTATGAACCAGTGTGTATTCCAACTCTCCTCATTACCATTCTTCTTTGTAAATCTCCATAACCACTTTCCCCACAAAGCATGGTTAAAACTTAAAAGCACTCAATTTCCTAATACCTAGACCTTTTGTCCATAAGTATGTACTTGCAATTTTCCAATCTACTAAATCATCAAATTTAGCCCTTGTAATATATATATATATATATATATATATATATATTATTCTTCTTATCTAAGGAGGTCTGGACCATGTTCAGAAAGACAGAAACCATGGTTGGGGTGGGGCTTATTGGTGTAAGCCACGTGGGGCATGCAATGACTTTGCCAATCTTTAGATTAGCCTTGTTTGTTACTTGTGTGCATGTCCGTGTGCGTGCATGTGAAAATTTTCTCCTAGGTTATGGTTATTTTACCAACTTTTGCATTGTGTTTAACTTCTGATCCTTATTTTTCAAAATTATGGTTCCTGGTTGCAGGTTGTGACGTAATTATTAACAAAGACAAAGGAGTTTCTCGGATCCATGCAGAAATAGTTGTTGATGCACTGAATTCTTTGAATCCCCTGAATAAAAGACCTTTCAACACTTTGTCTAAAGTTAGGATTAGAGATTGCTCCAAATATGGAACATTCATTAATAAGAATCTGGGGCAAAAGGAAAAAGTTCATGAACTCCCAAATAAGGAAACAACTTTAGAAGATGGGGACCTGGTTTCTTTTGGAACCGGTAATGCAACCTACAAGTAAGTAAAATGTTTTTGCTGCATTTAGCTGCTGCACGTGTGACATTTGCTGACAGCATCATGAGATGTTCAGTTTTTGAGATTTTTTATATATATATATATATATAACATCCTTGTGAATCGCATGATCAGGTCTACCCGGGGAAAAAAATACAGCATTTAATATTGGTGCTATTACATAAAACTTTACACCATCATGTTCTACTTATTCCTTTGAGATTTCACTCTATACAGGTTTTGTTTTGTTCCTCTCATATTTTTTGTCTGCTCGGAGTCCTCCCAAGTGAATCAACCCCTTCAAGACAAAATTTCAGCAATTGGTTAGTGAGAGGTGCCCTTTTTAGCTATCAAGAGATATGTACTTGCTTTATCTTGGAAATATAGCTTATTAGATTTTCATCAATAATATGTGTCTTGATTTTCGTTCAAATAGGTCTTCCTAATATAATAATATGAGTTCTATCAACAGTGCAGAAAAGTAAAAGGCACTATCATGGAATTAAATGCTTCCATGTTTTTAGATTTACTTTTATCCATTGAATGAGTTGAATCAAATAGCGTATGGCCTTACCTTCCCCTTTTTGAGTACAACTATCACCTTGTTTTGTAAGGATTATGGGGAAGTAATTGGTCCTACATATGTAACTAATCATGGTTAGAGATATAATAAACATGAAATTAAGATTCTTGAGATGCTTGATAGCTATACTTTTAGGGTCCGTTTGGTTAGAAGAGTGGAAAAGTGAGAGGATAAAAAATTAGTGGTAGGATGGAAAAGTGGGAGGATAGAAAAGATTTGGTTTTCCCTCGTGTGTGTTTGGTTGGATGGATGAAAAAATGGGAGGGTGAAAAACTTTTTTGTTTGGTTGGAGAGATAAAGGGGAGGATGGAAAATGTAGTTTATATAAATTGACTATTATATCCTTGTTATATAATATATAAGAAGGTGAGTGCAATAAAGTGATGGTATTTGTGTAAATTACATCATTCAACATATTTTTCTCCTCATTTTCCTTCCAAATTGGGGGGATAAAAAAATGAGGGTCCGGAGGGACTATTTTCCTTCCCATTTTCTGTCTCTCTTGTTTTCTCTCCTGAACCAAACGGTAAAAAATGTCATTGTCCACCTTATTTTCCTCTCCCTATTTTCCATCCTCCCTGTTTTCACCCTAACCAAACATACCCTTAGTGCTTAATGGTGGTGTATCTTTTGTATACATCCTTTGTACACGGGTTGAACTTGTGCCTCTTCACTTTTAATTAATGAAATGTTTACTTTAAAAAAAGAAAAAGAAAAAGAAACTAAGACTGTAGTGAGTTGAATATTTTCAAAGTGTTAGTTTGCCATTTGCAAATTCTTTAGATTATGGCATGTTTATGACACGCAATTAGAAAAGAGTAAAAAAAAAAGAGAGAAATCTAGATCATAAATTATTTGAATTTATGAAAATTTAGGTTATAACTTCTGAAGGGGTTTAATATATATACCTCCACTATGCTCAAGAAATTCTGTTTCTCATCAAAGTAGAGAGAAGGCCAGACAATAACTATGAGTCTCGCTGCATGATCAAATGCCTGTCTCCTTGTGGTCCAGATGCTGCTGGTAAAGGAACCCTAAATGTGATACCCGGTTATACTACATTTCAAGTAATTGTACATTGATCTGGCTATCTTACATCTCTAAATTGTACAGCTGCTTGAATATTTGATCACTACTGTGATTATTTTGGTTCATTATGAAAATTCAAATATAATTGGACATGACACAATTTATTTGGACTGCATCTGAATCGTAATCTTAATATTTTGGGGGTTATTAATAAGCTTATTATTATTTGGGACCTTTCAGACCTGAGAAGTATGCATAAGAGTATTTCGTCATACTTGTCTCCCCCCCTGCGGGGAAAAAAAATGTTTCAGTAAAATTGGGTTCTAGAAAATTTGATGTAATAACTTGAGAAAAGAAGAAGAAGAAGAGAAATTCAATGTAATAACCTGGTTATCCTACATTTCTAATAACAATATGTAAGAAATTTTCAGAAATTTTCCCATTTAGAAATGTAGGATAGCTGGGGTATCACACTTCAAAAATCTCTAAAGGCTTTATAATGGTATCATTTTTATAATCTTTTCACCCAAATATATCTGGAAACATGGTATGGTTTTGCTCAAGGCAACATCTGACTCTTGTCAAAAAATTCTTGCTCCTGCTTTCAATGTGACTTTTGATAATATTCTACAAGTGATGTATAATAAATACTCTGCTTTCATTATAGGAGCTCATATTACTCACAGCCTGGCTCAAGAGTGCACACATGTGCTTGTTGATCAACTCAGGCCAGTGAAAGAAGATGTGCTTGATGCCATTGTATCAAAAAAACCTATTGTTCTTAGTAGTTGGGTTGAGGTAAACTAACATTAAACATCTTGAATCACTTCTCTGAGATGTTACTTTGTTGTTAACTTATCAAATAATTTCTTTCCAGAGTACAGTTTTGTATGCCATTTTGATAACATGGTCATTTAGTGCACATTCATTTTAACTTATCCAAAAAAAGGCAGTTGCATGCACATTTTAAGTTTTAAGAATACCTTGTGGGCATGGAATTAGATAATTAATACACGCTTAAAACCAGAAATTTTAAGTGCAGCTTTTAGCACATGCATTTTTTTTATTAGTAAAAAAGTTTCTTTGATTAAAAGAGCATCAAGTATACAGGGAGTACACTAGGTATACTAGAAATATCGTCTTCTGGAGGGCTGTGCCACACATTGTTATGTGGTGCATTTGGCAAGAATGGAATGTGTGATGCTTTGAGGGAAGTGAACGGTCTATACTTGAGATTAAATCCCTCCTTCATTCTTTGCTGGATTGGAGTACTGCTTTCTATTCTCTCCCCTGTTCTTCTCTTTTAGATTTAATTGAGTTTGGTAATTTGAGAGGTTGATGTACTGCTACTCAAGTACACCTCCGGTGTACCTGGGTATTCTCTTTTTTTTTTTTTTGATCAATACATTTTCGTTATCAAGAAAAGAAAAGAAAAAAGAGTTCAGCTTTTATAGTGCAATGATCCATGAAATCTAAGAACTTAGAGAAAGGATATGTCCTTGAAGCCAGTATCCATTCAAACAACGTTCTGAAAAGTTGCATCTTCAAGTCAGAACTAGTCTGTTCACACCCAAAGTTCTAGCATTTCATTCACACCACAGGCACCATTACCATATCAAACAATGTGGAACAGCCTTCCATATTGCACTGTTTCTATGTCTCCCAAATTGGTTCTTCCAACAAGATAGTAATTCTATAAATCCCCTTAGAGATTCGAAATGTAGCTCCTTCTACTTTTCCTTGGAAGGGCATTTGGAAAGTTAAAGTTCCTAAAATGGTGTTTTTTTCATGTGGACAGCAGCTCATGGTCAGATTCTAACCTTGGATAACCTTATGCTTTGTGGTCGTCATTTGGCGAATTGTGGAGCTATGTGCTGTTGTAATGTGGAATCTGTGAACCACCTGTTACTTTTTTGTCCGATAGCTCATTCTTTGTGGATGTATATGCTTCGGTTGTTTGGGTCATGCCTGGTTCAATTGTGGACTTATTATTTAGTTGGTATCATTGGCTTGGGAAGCATAGTTCTGATATTTGGAATTTGGTCCCAGGTTGTTTAATGTGGACCATTTGGACTGAACGGAATCGGCGGTCTTTTGAGGATGAGGGGAAAACGGTGGTTCAGTTATTAGAGTCTTGCTAGCGGACCCTCTTCGATTGGTCTCAATGTTGGGGTTTCTCGGATTGTTCTACCCTTATGGATTTTCTTTCTTCTATTACAATAGATTAGGGGCTGCTTAAGTCTTTTTGTTTCCTTTTTCATCTGTTCACTACCGTGAACTCTTTGTATTGTTCTCGCTTTTCGCTTATTAATAATATTCTCATCTTTACTTATCAAAAAAAAAAAAAAATCCCCTTAGAGCATCTACAGCAGATGTGCTAAATGTCAAATATTTGGCACATTTGACACACCAAACACTAAAAAACTCTTTTATCAGGTGTGCTAAATGTATCAAATTTTTGCAATATGCTATAGTACCCTCACAATTTAGCACAATATGGACAAACAATGGCAAAATATATATTGTTATTTTATTCTCGTTTTCTCTCTCCTCATCATGGATATCTCTCTCTCTATCTTCTCATCTCTGTCTTCTCTCTCATCTCTGTCTTCTCTATTCGTCTTCCATAGCACTCTGAT
This sequence comes from Castanea mollissima, assembly GCA_014183005.1. Lineage (NCBI taxonomy): Eukaryota > Viridiplantae > Streptophyta > Magnoliopsida > Fagales > Fagaceae > Castanea > Castanea mollissima. The sequence continues at coordinate 40,636,254 of JACAVU010000001.1, read as the reverse complement.
CACCGAAGGCCACCACTCAACGCCGCCGATCTCACCAAAGACCACCACTCAACGCCGCTAACTATCTGTCTTCTCTATTCCGCTTCGGGTTCTTTTTTTTATTTTTCATTTTTTCTTTTTTCCGTTCACATTTTTTGGCTGTGGTTTTATGGGTGGGTTGGGCAATGGGTGGGTTCGGATGGGCAAATCGGTGGTGGGTGGGTTCAAGTTGTGGGTTACGGCGGTGGGTGGGTTGAGTTTCACGGGTTGTGGGTTATGGCAGTGGGTGGGTCCGTTGGTGATGGGCGAATCGGTAGTGGTGCCGATCTCTGTTCTGATTTGTTTTTGTTTTTCTGTTTTGGTGGTTGTGATTTGATGGTGGATTCGGCAGCGGTTGTGGGTTGATTTTGGTGGTTGTGGTGTTTTTATTTTTTTTATTTTTCTAGTGATTGTGGCCGCAACAATTTTTCTGGTTGTTGTTGTAGTTGCTGTTGTTGTTGGTGTTGTTGATGATGATAATGAGGGAGGAATTTAATATATTATTTTAATGTGTTGTAAATATTATTTTAATATATAGAATTGAAAAATAAAACATCTGATAAATGGGATATTGTAAAATGATGTAGTAAAATAATAAAGTAGGCTTTTGGTGTGTCAAAATAACATTTTTTTTGCAACATCTGCTACGGATGCTCTTAGGCATGACGATTGAACCCCAAAGAGAGCAAAAATCATATCCCATAGATCTCTAGCAACAAGACAATTTGGTAGCAAATGTTTCATTGTCTCCTTGCGTTCCTTGCACATACAACACCAGCTAATCACATTTATATTCCTCTTCTGCAAGTTCTTAGCAGTTAAGATCCTCCCCAAAGATGCAATCCAAATAAAAAAAGCCACTCTAGTCAGAAATTTTAGCTTCCAGATACCTTTCTGAGGAAATTTTGCAACTCCAGTAGGGACTAAGGCTTTGTAATAAGAACTCACCTTGAATCCCCTCTTATCAGAAAACCTCCAACATAACTTCTCTTCCCCATTACTTCGCATTGTTACTTAATAGAGTACTTCCACAAAAGTCAAAGTGGACTCCAACTCCCAGTCCTATATCCTCACAAAATTCATTGCCCAATGAACTGAGTCATTGCGAATTTGCATATAATCTGCCATTGAAGCATCCTTATCCTTTACTATACAAAATAGCTCAAGGAAAGAATCCTTTAAGCTTTAAGGGAGTTTCATGACACCATGCATCACTCCAAAAACTAAATCTGGTACCATCTCCCACTTCAAAAAATATAAACCTTGAAAACATTCTTCTCTTTTGATTGGTAGTTACACACGCACCCAGCGGGTCTTGAACCCACGACCTCACCCTCCATTTAATTACTATGGGAGAAGGAAGTTCCAGTTAATCTATAGCTCATTGGTGAAATAAACCTTGAAAACTTTTCCCAACTCCTTATATTTTTCCAAAGGTTCACCCCCATATGTCCCAGTAACCATTGAGTTAGTCCTGCTGCCCTTGAAAGAGCCATACTTACTCACAACTACCCACACCTAAGGTAGGCATCGAACCATGGTATCCTCGCATTAAACCAAGTCCGTGAATATGGAATCTCTTTCCTTTGAAGTTTTTGGGTATATTCTATTAATAGGTTGGGTTTGTTGGGTTATGGATCCGAATTGCCATCCCCATTTTGTAAGGGGCCTAATGGGCCATTAACTACTCCTTACCCTTTATCTTTAACCTATTCACCATCGGGGGCCTCCATACCCATTTGGGATTTGGATGTGGCCCACCCGCTTTATTATTTTGGTCAACACTCACCATACCCACAGCAGGGTGGCCTGGTTGCTTGTGGGCCTAGTTTCCTTCTTTTTGTTGATACTAGCCCACTGACCATTTGAGCCATATACCAACTTAATATTTAGGCTAAGATGCAAATTGCACCCTCTAAGTTTGATTAAAATTCATTTCAAGCCTTTAACTTTACTTTAGTTCAATTGACTCTTCTAAGTTTCAAATTTATTCAATTAAGGTATTCCATCCAATTTCGTTAAAAAATTGCCATTAAAAAAAAAAAAATTTCTCACATTCAAAAAATCTATAAAATTAATAAAAATACTCTATAGATTTTATATGTGAGAATTATTTTTTTCAAAAATCATTTTCCCTTAGCTAATTGCGTACTTAACAACAAATTTTTAACGGAATTGGATGAAAGGCCTGGATTGAATAAATTTGAAATATAGGGGACTCAATTGAACTAAAGTAAAGTTAGAGGTCTGAAACGAATTTCAATCAAACTTAGAGGGAGCAATTTACATTTTAGCCTAATATTTAAATTCAAATCCACCTCTTCAAATCACAGCCAGGAAGCATGCTCCTACAAGATTGAAGGTGAGTGGGACTCATTGCCCTTCTCTGGTTGATTTTCTTCTTGCAGTGAGAGCTTTGTTGCTATTGGGCATGTCCAGTTTGAGTTTCCTATAGGATTGGATGGCGATTCTCAGTGCCCTTCTCCCTTGAGAATGGCACCCTTTTCGCTTCTCAAAAAGTGGAAAATTTCACTCAACTTGATGTTGTAGCAACCGTACATGGTTGATAATTTCATCCAGAACCAATATCAAAAAGAAACATTGCGAGGTATCTTAGGCCCCCATATGCTTCTCCACAGGAATTCCTTTAACAACAAAGTACAGAACCTATTCAGAAAGGGGTTGTTTTGTCAGTCCAACCTAATTGCAGCATTTCTTCGTCATCGTTCATAGACATCAACCAACCTCCTCATTTATTCCATGGTTTTCTAAGTTGAATAGGTGTCCTCGTGCTTTTGATCTTTGGAGGACCATCCGGATGTGTTGGGAAGGTTTTAGTAGATACATTCAGTTTGAGGCTGGTTTGGGAAATCAAGTGCAATTTTGGCATGATTGTTGGTGTGGCGACCAAACTCTTAGAGAGGATTTCCCAATCCTGTTTGAGATTGCTACTGATCGGGAGGCCTTAGTGGAGTTTAACCTGGTGAGGCAGTAGGGAGGGGAAAGGAGTTGGGATGTGAGGTTCCAACGTGATTTGAATGATTGGGAAATGGAATTAGTGGCGGCCTTCCTTCATACAGTCTCACATTCCTCCTATTGAGGGTGGGGACTGGGTGAGGTGGAAGTTGAAGAAGACTAGGGAGTTTGACATTTTGGTCTTTTTATAATGTGTGGAGAGGGCATTCAATTGTCACCTTCCCTTGGAAAGGGATTTGGGGGGTCAAAGTCTCTTGGCGAGTTTCCTTTTATTGTTTGGACAGCGGCATGGGGGAAAATACTTGTTGGAGATAACTTGAGGAGGAGAGGTTATTCCCTTGTGGATCGGCCTTGCATGTGGTGTTGTATGGGGAATTGGTGGACCATCTTTTGATCCACTGTGAGGGGGCCTATCATTGGTGGAGCTTTGTTTTTAGATCATATAGGGTTGCTTGGGTTCTTCTTGAGAGAGTACTCAATCTTTTGATGGGATGGTGGAACTGGTTGGGGAAATAGTCGTCTAACATTTGGAATTTGGCACCTTTGTGTTTGATATGGTGTATTTGGAGGGAACGGAAAAATTGTAGGTTTGAGGATGTCGAAAACTCGGGGCTTCAGATTTTTGCCTTTTTTGTAGGCATCTTATTTGATTGGTCTTAGGCTTGGGAACTCACGTCTAGTGATTCCCTCGTGATGTTTATAGATTCCCTTTTAGCTTGTACATAGTTTTGTGTTTTCTTTGTACTTTGATGACATTTTTGTGCCCTTTTTGCACGGAGTAGTCTTTTTTTTGTGGCTCTTGTAAACTCCCTGTGTATTTGGGCTTCACCCTTTTTCCTTCAATAAAATTGTTATTACTTGCTGATTTATATGACAATGCATTCAGACTTTTTAATCCTTACATACATATAGAATGTATTTAATATTTAAATCTAGAACCGAGTAATTTTCTTAAGGGCCATTGCTGCTTGAGCCATATGTGGGGGAACTCGCATGTGTGGTTCTTGGAGGGTGGCTGGATGTGGAGGTGGGAGAAGCTAGTAGGAGCCATCCTATTCCAATAGCATATTTTGGATCTCATGTCTAGAACCCACTAGCATGCTGTCTTTTCTCCCCCTTTTTAAAATTTTTAAATATTTGTTGGCACTAAAATGCTTTTCTACACATATACTCAACTTCTGAAACATAACTGAATGTGTTCTTATTTAGTTTGTTGCAGAAAAGAACATTCGCACTGAAATTCCTAGCTGCAGTTCGTAAGTATTTCTTAAGATCTTTCTTCTTGTTGGATTAGTTTTTTATTTGATGATGTTTCTGGGGAACTAGCTAGGTTTAGCTGATTTTTTTTTGTTTTTGTTCCTCAATAATATCAGCTATGCTCCAATGTTGACAGTAGAAGGAGAATGAATCAAAGTTGCAGACCCTAAATCTCGTGAAAACTGTTTGGAAGGATATACTTTTTTATTGGAAGAGACAAACATGGTTATATTTTGAGTCCTTTAATCTCTTTGAAATGCTAATCTCTCTCTCACTCACAACACATACACACACACAGACAAGCAATGACATCATTAATGATTCTGTTGCAAAAAGAAATTTTGTGATACTTTCATTATATATCTCCTGAGAAATTTATTAGACATTTGCATTTACACATGCATGTGAACACAGAATATGGGTGTGTGATGTGTGTTTGTTATGGAATCAGAGGATTATATCATACTAAAAGCCTTTTTTTTTTTGCAATATGTAATGGATAGTTCTGTTATTTTCCTATAATATATTTTATTCATATTTAAGGGCATGCTCATTGCTGAGAATATTTGGAAATTTCTCTGGTGTTTAATACCTGTTTTTGTTCATGTACAGTACAAGTTCAGGGATCGGTTGCAGTCCTTATTGGAAGTGGGTGGTGCAAAGATTGTTTCTGTATCAGGCTTTTGTTCAAGTAGCCAAGTATGCAATTCATGCTCTTTATATACATTTGTGTGTGTGTCTTTTTTTTTTTCCCCCTTTAATGTTTAGAAATTTGTAAGTAGTTGCAGTAAAATTTACTACTAATTATAGGTTCTGTCTTTCTTATTTTTTTTTAGAAAATTTTGCTTTTCTATGTATTTTATATGATTAGTTGTGACATCGCTCCACTGTTTTCCTAATTTTCATTCTTAATTTCCACATTCTTATCACATGATCACAAGAAAGTTGAAAGAAAATAAGCATGTGAATTTTAAGATTAATTATGATGGAAGTTGGAGAAAGTATAACTGCATGAGGACATTGTAACTGATATCATAGTTTAGGGGATTGATTGTTCAAATTTTTAGGTTGTTAAGGATATTACAACTGACCTTATGGTTTATGGTGGGAAAATGCAATCTACTTGTAATTATTGTATTTACCTAATACATGATGTTTCTATATTGAACCCTTCTTTTCAACTGGTTACTTTGAAAGTAAGAAAGAAAAAACAAATGGCACAAGATTTCCCTTTTTATTTTGAAGGGACACTATAGTATATGTATATTTTCCCTTATCTTTCCTTTCTTCATTCCTTTTTCTGGTAACTTCCTTTCTCTTTTTTGGTATTTTTAAATGATTGGCTTGTAAAGAGCTTAAAAATTGTAATGTGGGATGTCATTCCTAACTTTTGGCATTTTCTATTGTGCAGTCATCGTCTTGGTTGCTTCTTTTATTGTTTATTTTTGGTGGAGGGTATGGAGGGGAGAAGAAAAGAAGAAAGGAATTTTTTTGGGTTGGGGGTGGGGGGTTGGTTGGGTTTGAAACTATATTAAGCTTTGGTAGAGGTGATGGAGTCATGAAGGAAAGGTTAGGTTGCTGTAATTGGAGTAATTTTGTTTTTGGTAGTATAAAGTTTTCCTTATGTGGGGTTGACGTGCAAGTTGGATTGAAAAGAGTCTTTTATTTTTTTGAAGGGTAAATCATCAGGAGTCTATGGTCAAAACAATTTTTAATGTGGGTCCTTAGTTTAAGAGTCAGGTGTGTTTTGTCCAGGGGCAGGTATAAAAAATTTCATTAAATTTTTGCATGGAATATTATTTTTAGGGTTATTTTTATAATTGAATTTTTAAGTATTAAGAGATTGCTCTATTGAGTGGATGAAATTTTCCAACTGTTTTTTTATCCATGTTTGATTTTCTGTACTTTTAGGTCTTGAGGTTCTCATCCTGTAGACTTGGATGACCTGATTGAACATTTGTTATTTTTTCCTGATTATTATAGTGTGTATGTTCTCGCAGCATATGTTCTAAAATTTTAAGTGAATAATTTATTGTAGGACTTGGAATATGGAGATAATAATCGTATGGTTTGTGTTATCCCTGGAGGATCAACAGAGCAGTCTGATCGACTCAAAAAACTCAGTTCGTTCTTGCGAGTAAATGAGATGGATTTAATACGTGCTGTTTTAACTGGATGGCTGGATCAATCCTTTTTGATATCAGCATGCAGTAAGTACTTGTGTATATGCAGAATAGGTGTTCCTTGCTTTTTAATCACTTTAATAATGATGTGCACATAATTATTTGTACTTTTACAGGTAAACAATCTTTCTATGTACTTACCATGTCCAGCAGCTAGTTAGGTTGCATTTTATTTTTCCACTAAAGAACATATTAAGTTTTGCAATTCTGGTTATAATTAAGGAAAATCCAATAATACTTGATTCATTCTCCAATTTCTTCTTCTTTTTCTTTCTCCTTTTTTTCCCTTGTTCTTTTTTCCTTTTCTCTGTGTTTCTATTACACCAGTGTTAATGCAAGCAAGTTTAAGCTGTGCTTTAGTGAATTCACCTTATGCCATCTTTCTCACTAAACTCATAAACTTGTAAGAAAACTAGATGAGGTGTTTTGTTAGTCTGTTAGATTATAGTAATTTATTTTATCTCCTTCATGTTGGGTTAACAAATGATTGACATTCAATTTGAATTATAAATTAGAATTTGTACCGTCTGGTTTCTTATTAGGGAAAAGTTAACAGATGCTACAAAGGCATTGGTTTAGGAAGTATCTTTGGAAATTTTTTATGAGAAAAGAAAAAAGCAGTTGACTTTTTTGACAGCTTTTTATATTTCTCATGAAAGTGGTAATAAAACTTTCCTAAAATGGTTTGTTAACAAATGCCTAAGGGCACCTAATAACAAGATCCTTCTTATTATTCCAAATACTGCCATTTGCCAGTAAAGCACTGATAAAGAAAGTTTTCTGAAACCTATGCCTGAGCATGAGCAGAAAGAAACATATGTTTTTTTTTTTGTTTTTTTTTTTTAATTTTTAATTTTTTTTATAAATAAAATTTACTAACTTAAAAAAAAGATTAGTAACCACCAAGTGCATCCAAAATCAAATAAAAGTACAAAAATCAAGAAAATCCAGCAAAATTGAGAAAGAATGACCACTTCAGGTAGCCATCCAATCATACAGAGTACATAGAAAAATCAGCTTCACATCTACATGGGTCGTTCAAGGCCTTTGAAGGTTCAGTTATTTCGTTCCTTCCATATAATCCACATGATGCACAGAGAGATTGCATTCCTGAGTGGTTCGGTTATTCCGTTCTTTCCATATAATCCACATGATGCATAGAGGGATTGCATTCCAAATAACTCCATGTTGCCTAGCATACTGTCCCTTCCAACATCAATGACCCTTTATGCTTGACACACTGCACCCCAAATAAGCAAAATGCTACTATATTCTGCAACACCAATCCACTATGATAATTCTTCTTGCTTAATCAACAGACTCCCTATCTTGCTTACACATGCAACACCAATCCACTATGATAATTCTTCTTCTTCATCGAAAGTTTTTTGATAGTAATAATCTTTCCTAGGGAAGCTGTCCAAATTCTGCATTATCTTGCCTTCTACCTGAGCTTCTACTCTGCACATTGCTGTACAACAGCAGGATTTCTCTTCTTTGTGCACTGATTCTCTCCTGACAGTAGAAAAACTTCTTTTTCAGTGTTTTTTTGTTTTGTTTTCCTGAAGTGAGCAAAACTTTCTACTTTCATCTCTTACATTTTCTTTGGAAATCCAGATTCCCCCACCGCCCCCCTTTTTCTTAATTTCTGTAGCAGACGCTTGCCCTAGCTTTTATCTTGCATTTGCCACTCTTTTGCTGGAAGTAGAAGTCTCTATGTATAAAAAGCAAGCTGATGAGCTTCATTGGCAAATAGGAATCAACTTCCCCTTTCTTCGAAGAGATTTCTTCCAGATTTCTGATGATCTTATCTCATATCTTAGTTGAATTCTTGTAGGAACCAAATTTGTTTAAAGATAGGACACATGCCCTTACTTGATAGGTCCAAGAATCCTTCCTAGAAATTAGCATTTTGCCGTATCTTTCCCTTTTTCTTTTATTTATGGCTGTTTTTACCTCTCCTGGAAAGAAATTTGTACCTAATCTTTTAGATTACAATCAAATTGTGTATTTCTTTCTTACACCAAAGTAATGTAGTTCAATATTTATCATTTTGCAGTACTTGTTTCATCTTCATGCTCCACAGACGAAACGGTGGTAGCAGATTCTGATTTAGAGGTGGAAACGGCCACATCAAAACAGGAAAATGTCACAGTCTGCACTGATGAAGCCATTAAAGTTGTGAGCAAAGCTGAAACATCCATGGCTTCTGAAGAAGCCATTAATTTGTGAGCAAAGATGAAGTCATTAAAGTTGTGAGCAAAGCTGAAACATCCATGGCTTCTGAAGAAGCCGTTAAATTTGTGAGTGAAACTGAAACAGTCATGGATCATGCTGCCATCAAATCAAAGGATATCTGTGGTACAAGCTACAGAGACGTTAGTTGTGGTATTACAGTCAAAATAGATAAGGTTGATGAGTCTGAATGCGGAAATTCAGATATACTTTTCAGCCAAGATTTAGTTGTGCGAGAGACAAACATACCTTCTCGCTTCAGTACAACCACCAACAATGGAGTTCTAAATTTCAAACGCTTCAGAAAGGTGATGACCTCAGTATTCTTATTCCTGCCGCTACCATGCAATGGAGTTGCACATTAGAATAATCACTTTTGGCTTTTTGGAGGAAATATCCATTTGTCCTGTTCTCTTGATTTAGGCATGTGGCATTTGGAAAATAATTTGTTAACTCTGAAATTGTCTAGTGCTTAATCAATCTGATTAATAACTCAGTTGATTAAACTTGAAATTTTAGGCTAGGAATTCATGTTGAAAAATGTAATTGGCCATGCCCTGAAATGCATCAAATTTCTTGTTGTATTTCTACAAGTGTATATATAAGTAATTGTTTTTTGCTGCCAACGGGGGCTTGGCTGAGTGGGTAAGGCTCGGGCGCTTCGTGCACCACACCTAGGTTCGAGTCCCGCTGCCCGCAGGTTTCCGTTGGTGGGCATCCTTAGTGGGGTTAAAATCCTGCACAGGTGTAATTTCCGCTGGTTGCCTGGCGCCCTGCCCGGGGGTGTAATATAACCATAAATCCCCCCATTTTCGTTTACCAAAAAAAAAATTGTTTTTTGCTACAGTAGTTGAGAGGACCTTACCCAGGCTCGAACAGTCAAACCTGAGCTTATAAAATGCCTAATTTTTTTTTTTTGGAATGCAATGGCAGACAAATACTCAATCTGGGAATAGCTTCAACAATCTAATTCCATTTTCGAAGCACCCATATAAGTAAGATTTATGTCTCTAAGCTTATTCTGATTTCTGTGTGGTATTTGAATCATTGTATGAGCATAATGTATCCATTTAACTTTTTGTTCCTTGATGATAGAGATTCCGATGATGGGAATGAGGAAATGGTTGAGTCTGTAAAGGAAGAGAAAAAGCGAAAGCAAATGGAAGCTATTGCAGAGGACCTATTTAACAACGAGAAGGTGAGAAATGCTTAATATTCTAGCTGAACTGAATTGGGGACATGCCTTAGAACTCTCTCTTTAAATTATGTAGGGAAGGAAGCGTGGTGTAGCTGGTTCTCTTCGTGGGCTTCTTACTCGTGGTTAGCGAAGGTAAACTTCTCTTGATGGCCATATATTATGTTGGGTTAAATTGTAAAACATCATAGTTGCAAATTTTGTTAAACTACCACCTCCAAGTGATCTAAATTGGCTTGAAGTTATACCACTAAATAACTTTACAGTTGCTAATTGTAAGGTAAGTTTCTGACCAAGAGTGCGAAACGGCACTTTGGTACAGATGTTATATTAACCAAAAGTTGCGCCAGGTGTATATATAAGTACACTACACCCAACATGTACACAATAGCCAAATAAACACATCTGGTAGGCTTCCTTTCGCCACTGGAAAACCCTTCCCTTTGACAATTTGAACCTTGGACCTCGCTTTGTAAGAGTGAGAGGAATCATTAGGCTACAAAATCTGGTTAGATTGAATAAATCGTGTAGTTTATAAATTGTTAAGCTGTTTTAGGTAGTTTGTGTTCTAAAAGATGATCAGGGAAATGATGTTGGAAACTTGGATCCAGAGAAAGGGTAGCTTGACTAGCTTCACTAATTTTTGTTGACTGAAATTCTGTCTTCGGTCTGATCAACTATGGATTTCACCCTGAAATATGCAACTTCTTCATGTAGCACCATTACGTGTCAAGCTTCTGAACATAAAGTAGCTATCAGTCAGGAACCTTCACTCTACATTGTGCTATCCATCCTAGGAAATCTAGGGTGGACAGGTATCTGTGATATAACAGTGGCTCACAATGTGCTTATCAGTATGTCTGCAGCTCACAAGTCGCAATTTGCTTATTTATCAGCATATGCATTAAATATGTGCATTACAACTGATACTATAACTGAACTCTGGGTGAGCCAAGAAATCTTCTCTGGCTAAGAGCAATTTACAGACCTTTCGGTTGAAACTGATTCATTGGATTACTTTGTATGCATCTTGCAGTTGCATCGCTGGGTAGGTCAATCTTCAATTGCTGCTTTTATCATGATCTGCTTTAGCCATGAGAAGGCAAGTTCTCTGGCTTATGGCTCAGCTGATTACCACCATAGTCTCTTTTGTCATCAGTGTGCAATCTGTGGCTTATCAATCAGCTAAGCATGTGCCTGTTGGTGATCCATTTTCCCTTGTTTTCCTTTATCCTCCATTCTTAATTTTTCCTTTTTCTTTTTTAAAATTATATTTCTCTCTCTTTCAAGTAAACTGATGCTCTTGCGGTTATCTTGGCCTGTTACTAATATGCTCTGGCAAAAAAAAAAAAAAAAAAAAACCTCTAATATGCTCTGTACTTGGTATTGATATAATTGTCTGAACAAAGTTCGCCACTTACAAATTTGTAAGTTATCACATATCTCTTCTCAAGGATTATCATGCTGTAAATCATAAATGTCATTTCTTCCTTACTGTTGAATAGACGATCCTTTTGAATACTCAAAGTTATAGAAATTTTTAAGGAGGGGAGTCAGATAAATCAACGGCTGTGCTAGTAAGTAAAACAAGTAACATAAACGTAGGGATATATCAATTCTAACTATGGTGTCTTTTTGGTGATGATGGTCTATGCAAGGAAAACAAATTCTGTAGATTTAATTATTAACTAAAATTTTCAAACAAATGGCTAACATATTACTTTCCCTGATCCTTTCTAACGCTTGGCATTTGTTGTTGCTTGTGCAAATCTGGCAATGATGTTGGCAATTGATCTTGTGGCTTTTGCATCAGTCATGAAAATTTGGAAAACATAAAATAGGATCTAATGGAAACTTTATGATGGTGGGTTTAATTTCATCTTCGCTCCTATGGAAGACTGACCAATGCATCAGTCATGAACTTAGATTATGTTTAACAAAGTGCTACAGTTAGCATGGCCTACAGTTTCCATTTGTTATAAATATAAGAAAGATGTGCAAATATGTTGTTTCAATTACTTCTTTTTTTAATTAAAAAAATGTTGTTTCTGTTTTAAATTTAATTCTAATCGGCTTGTTAGCTCTTAAATTATTAATATTATGGTAATGATACGTTAAACATGGTGGTTTATCTTCTGAAGCGGGCTAAGATCTCCAATGACTGCATCACAAATCAACCCACCTGAATTTATTCTCTCTTAGTGATATCCTCCTCTCTCCCTCTTTGCAAACGAGGAATCATGAAAAGTTGTTGCTGGTGGAGCTAGCTTGCGAATGGGTGTGTGAGCTAATTATGGTTTTATTTGCGTATGGGTGTGTCAGCCATTTCCCAAGTTTATACCCCAATCTTCTACCTCTTGTGATATCTATAAGCTTGGACCAGGAGAGGAAAAATTGTTGTCTGAGCTATTGGAAGCTGGTCATGAGTGAGTTTTAAGAAGCTAAAGAGTCAAAATCCTTCCTTTGACATGAAATATGACTCAGTCCCTTGAAAATCATAGTGTTTTCTAGGTTGGTTGCGAGTCCAGCAACTCTTATACGGCTTCTTTGTGTTGTCTGTTTTTTTTTTTTTTTGCTTTGCTCCAGCAATTTAATGAAGGAAATGACACAAACATGTCCTTTGGGATATGCACTATCAGCTTCAGTGAAGCAGATGATACTATAATTTTGATATGTATGAGATGTGATCTGTTTGTGATAGATAATGCTTATGAATAGTCAAGTATTTTGTGAGACTTGGTTGTGTGCTTCCAAGAGCAGCACTTCAGTCCCTTGATGAGCTCACTTGTAATTGTGGGTCGTAAAAGTCCAACCCATGACGTAAAAATAATATGGGTTAAAGGCCCAGCCTATGTACTACAGAAATTGTGGGCCAATAGCCGAATAGCTTATGAAGAAATATTAATGAATTGATACTTGTTTTGGCGTAAGCCTGGTTCCTCTGTGTTATACATCGTTGATATTGGATTGTGTTCTGATTGTATTGAAAGTCTGTGCCTTGTGCAGCCATACTACGTAGGTCTCCGTATAGGTATCTTTATAAGAAACTAACATTGGTGGCGTTTCTTTAAAGTAAATGGGCCGTAAAAGTTTCATTTTACCTGTACCAATCAATTCCTACTGTAGATTTGCAATTCAATTTGTTGATGCTCTACTCAGCGAAAAATTAAATTAAAAAAAAATGACGTGGCTTGCTAGATGCTTTCCTACAGCATCTAGAGGAAGCATATATCTTGGTATGGGCAATGTTTATTAGTTATTAAACATAAACACACCCTTGTTATAAAAACCTTACATTAACATACACACGCCACGGTATAGCCTTTGAACGAAAATACTACCATTCAGGGGTTTGTTTGTTGTACATGTTAGACAGATGGCAATATTATATAATGCTGAGTACATAGCTGAATCCTTTGTGCCTTCTTTAGGAACGCAGTGTCCTTATCTTTCGTGGAGTGGAAGTCATAGTAGTCATCTCCATATATTATGGTAGAGGATCCGAATTTCTTGTTTTGATATCAGATAGAATTTCTAATTCTGTCAGTGTGAACAATGTGACCAATGTTTGTAGTAATCTGGGAATTCTATTTCCAATCAAAGACTAGTGGGTTGTATTGTAGGCTAGTTGTAAATTTCTCAACGGCTTATATTTTTCTTCTTCTTTTTCTTTGGAGGTTGCTTTTATGTCCATATATATATATATATATATATATATATATATATATATATATATATATATTATATTCGATAGTTACTAACATTTACTATGAAAGAGGATATAAACACTAAAAGTCATGGAAACACAAGGGAGTGTCAACTAAGTTACAAAAACTCTTGGCTTTATGTCATTGAGATTTGGATGAGGGTTTTTATTTTATCTTAATTCGATAGTACTATGTAGAAGGGGGGATTTGGGTTAAGTTTTAATTTGATAAAAAAAAATCCCCATTTTGTTTTAATCACAACTTACCATATAATTTCTCCTATTATTTGTAAATAATCCTCACTAAGGGTTGATCTAATTAATGATACAACTATAGTATAATTCAAGACTTTAGAAACACTCGGAGAACTCCTGACAAATTTTGACTTAATGCTAACATGAGCTTTAAAGAAAAAGCTCCAAATTTGAACTTCACCTTAATGCAGTTTTTGGGAGCCTTGGAAGTTCTTTTCAAACTTTGCCAACCAATTGCGTTTCTCTCGTAAAGAGTTCGAAGTGTGTTAGCTCATTAATGAGTCTAGTAATGCAATACCATGACAGACCTTCTACATAAGAATCTCCTCAAATTACATGTTTTTTAATCACATAATTCATTAAGCGATTTAACCATTAAGTCATAGGAATATTAAGGGTCCGTTTGAAATTCGTTTAGTTGTTAAAACTGAAATTTTTTTTGCTGAAAGTACTGTAAATAAAGGTAAAAGTTAACTACAATAGTACAGTAGGACTCATGAATAGTACCAAAAAGTGCAGGTTCATGAATAGTATAAAATAAGCCAAGTAGTAAAATAAGTTAGCAAAAAATAAGTTAGTCAAACAGACACTAAATAAGTTAAGGTAATTTAAACTACTCAAATGGTCAAATGACAGATTTAAAGAGAACTTTTTGATCAGAGGAGAAAAATCTGTTCTAACACCTGCTATACTTTTTTTTTTTTTTCTTTTGGTGTTGATAAAATGCTATTATCTTTAATTCAAAGAGACATTAGTTGTCAAATGCATAGAGAGAGAGAGAGAGAGAGAGAGAGAGAGAGAGAGAGAGGAGAGCACCATAAACTACATATGAATAGTACTATATATGCTCAACAAATAAAATGAAGGTATAATGCCTGAATAGACTACAAAGGACATATAGCAGCGTATAGAAATAGCATGGAGGACTTTTATGAACCTAAATCTAATCCCCCACTTCTAACTGGGAAAACCCAGTAGGTAAAAATAATTGAAAAAATACAATCAAGCATCAAATGAAGAGATATACAAACATATATAGTATAAGATTTACAGCCTAAGCCTGAACTTACAGCTACTACTACTTATAGTAATTTGATTATTAGCAGCTACATTATCAACTATTAGTGTGCACCTAACCCTGAACTTGACCGTAAAGAGCTTCAAGCTCCCAAGCTTAATCTTCACCGGCTGCTTAACCTTAAGACCGAGCGGAATATTGCCTGTCTCTTGCCGCTGCTGTGACAGCGCGTTGATCAAGCCAGTCGCGTTCTGAGTTTGTCCCGTCAAGGCCAGATCAAGCACTGTGGTGTTCTTGTGGCCCTGGTAGAATTTTGGCAAAGCACCTTCGCATAGTTGTGTGCTTTGGTACCACCCACTTATCTGACTCCCACCCTCATAGTATATCCCAATCCTCTTGTTTGGATTTGTTGCAGTAATTGTGACATCAAAAGTGGCATTTAAGGTGTCATCGTTGTTGTTGAGATTGAATTGGGTTATCTCCAACTTGTCCACAGAGAACTTGGGAAGCTTTGGCCGGAACACAAGGAACATGATTCCAACAGCAGCAGCAATAAGAATCACTAGCAGCAATAGGAGACTTATTGTCCAACACAGGCACTTGCAGCAACAGCTTCTCCTCTTTGGTGGTTTTGAATGCATCACAGGGATGGTGCGTTTAAATGGAGGGTAGTGCCCCGCCACAGCCGATCACCTTGGTCGGATTTCGACACGCCACGCGGCACCAATGGGGCGGTCGGTGTTGCTGGTGGTGCTTCAACATCATGGCCTACCGGATGGATTTTCTGATGATCAGCCATTGGTTAAGGGGTTTGATGACAAGTTTAATGTATATTAATTGTTGATAGATCGATAAGGAAAAAACTTGTGATCGAGAGGAACGAACAATTTGTGATCACCAGTGATATATAGAAGAATGAAGAAATGAAAATGCTTTCTCTGCCTCTTGTACTAATAATAGGATTTTATATATAGCACTGTCTCTTTCTGCTATATATACATATATAATGTTTATTTGATTAAAGTTGTTTCCATTTATTGACTTTCAGACCTCGAAAACTTTTCGTGTGCCGCTTTCTGCGAAGATTTCAATTGTGAGTTTTTCTTTTCTCACATGCCTGCTCGAGGACGTAGCAAAGTATTCTAGAATGTGTGTGGCGTTTCCATTCGATATAGTCACATTAATGCTGCGGGTTTTTTTTTTTATTTTTCCCTGAGAACTCTAATGCATTGAAGGCTATATAAGTTTCACAAAAAAAGAGGCTATGTAAGTAACAGTCATTTTGTCTCACAATAAATACTAATATCGTGCTAAGTTCACAATAATTTCGCAAAAAAAAAAAATTCTCAGAACATGTTGTATTTGTAGCTTTATTAATATTGGAAAATAGAACTTTATACTCTTTAATTTGCTTTTCATACTATTCTAATATTTTTTAAATTCAGATTAGATTCTTATAAAAAAAATATTTCACTTCTAATAGAAAAAGTAAAGAATATTTTAAAAAAGAATACTATAATTTTACGTCTCTATGGGTGAATAAAAAATTGAGGTGGAAATTACGGTCATGGTTCTTGCTGAAGAATAATCTCTTCACGGGTGGGAAGTGGGAACACAATGGAACAGGATATGGTATTTTACCCACCATACCCGAGACCAACCGAACCAATGGGGTTGACGAAATGAATTTTCGAAAGCAGATGTTGACATTGTAGCCTTGTAGGTGTATGAAGAAAGTTATTACTTTAGTTTGAATCTGGTACTGGTATAGCGACTCCTTTGAGGGTATTATAGGGATTTTTATATTTTAAATTCAAGTGTAAAATGTTAAATTTCACACAACACAGCATTTGGAGAGATTGGAGTATGAGAGGCTTATAGTAAAACTGTCATGTAAAATGCATATACGTATGATTGATTTTGTTTTAAAGCATTATGTACCTTTTAGATCTTAATGATTTTCTTGAAGTTTTGATTTTATACACTTTGTAATTATAATTTATAAACCAAATTAAATGGTGGAATTTTTTTAACTTAACATTTCTTTTATATAAGAGGTGTCGTGTATTTTTTTTTTAAAGGATATATGATGTAAAACATACAGTACAAGCCTTCTTAGAATAGTAAAGGCATCGAAAATCATGGCGCAAGATTAATTGGGGGGGGGGGGGGTGTCAGTAGAAGCTATCAAGCTGACTATGTCGGAATTGCATGAAATTTGGAGAGTTGAAGAGAAATAGCCTTCTGATGAAGACTTGAGATTTTGCCTCAACGATTGCCCTAATTTAGGTAAATTTCTTTGTTTAGGCCCTAAAAATAGTGATTTTGATATTTTTAGTAATATTTGTTTTCTTTAATACTTCTACTTTAAAAGTCAAAATAAGGTCATGTTTGTTTCAATTTTTGTATTTATCTCAATCTTGCTATTTTTGGCCAAATTTTATTATTTTGCCACCTAATTATGTGATTAGCGCTAGTTAGGGTTCTCTAGACATTTTCGTAGCCGCCATAAGTTTTCCTTTTTACTATTTAAATATATTGTAACTTCTAAGGCAATTCAGTTTTGAGATTAATAAAAATTCAAATTTTGTCTATTATTTCTCTCTGATGGATTCTAGAACCCTATTACTTTGTGGATTTAAAGGACTCCTAGTAGATTCAAAGTTTTCATGCAAAGGTTAACATGTTTAGTTTCTTTTCTATTTAAAAGGCAACATATTTATTTTCTTGTAACTTCCCTGATATCAATATATTATTTATAATATATGACAACTCGGATATCATTTCCTTAAAATTATGATTTAGTACGTCTGGTTGCAGGGGAGTTCTAGCTTCCTCAGTTGATATCTAACATGTAAAGGTGGTTTGAACTTTCTTTATTAGCAAATCTCCTCTCATGACCTTTGCCTTTGTCCTTACCCATCGAACTCTATATGAAAGGTTAGTAGAAAGGATATTTTCAAACTATTACTAATATATAGAGAGATTTGGACATAACAAAACTAATTTAGATACAGAAAAGTGGATTTTGTCACATGAGAACAAATTTCAGAAGCTGGACCCTTTTTCCAAACAACATTTTGAAAACTCAAGGAACCAAGTCTACAAACGCAAAGAGGAACCTTCGAAGTTTAAAAAAAAAAAAAATCAAACTAATTTCTCAATTGCAAGTTAACAATATATATAATATCTAAGCTGATAACAACAGTGGACTTTTTAATTATTACTTCCAATAATGAAAGAGGTGGGGTTAAGGTCAAAGACTCAAGTTGTTCATCTACTACAAGCAAATTCCTTTTGTCCTCTTTGAAAAATGACCGTTTATATAGCATTCTGCTCTAGCAGCGTGAGCAAGGAATATATCATTTCAAATTACAATGGCGACGCTCAAAAGCGAATGCATACGCGGTGTTTAAAGAAATTAAAGCAAGACACAGTCAAGCCAATTATGCCATTGCACGTCTGGATTCAAGAAAGTGATACGTGTTTTTTTTGTTTTCAACCTTTTGGCCATATATACACCACATATATTCTAAATATTGTAATACCTACTAAGTTTGACTTTGCCGAGGCAGGTGATATTTGATGCCTCATTGACGTCATGCCTGCCATCACCATTCTTTTTTTTTGTTTCCCTTCTATTTTATAATCTTTTTTTTTTTTTTCTAGATATTTTCCTCTTGTTTTCTTTCACTTGTTTCTTTTTCGGATCCTAACTATTTATAAAAACCATCACATTAACTACGTTAAAAAAAAAAAAAAAAATACTTTCATTGTACACCACATTCATAAATTGTGGCAAAATTATGGTCCTAGCTCTCCTCAAGAGCAAAATAGATTTGTTTTAAAAATACTGGGCTAGGGTTTCAGCACAACAAAAGCCCACTTAATTTATTTTTCTTTCCCTTTGTTCTACTTGGCCCAAAAGGCCTGTTACTTATCTCATTACAAACTTTATGAACCAGTCCAAATCCAATTAAA
The DNA here is from genome assembly GCA_014183005.1 of Castanea mollissima. Classification (NCBI taxonomy): domain Eukaryota; kingdom Viridiplantae; phylum Streptophyta; class Magnoliopsida; order Fagales; family Fagaceae; genus Castanea; species Castanea mollissima. The sequence continues at coordinate 40,617,430 of JACAVU010000001.1, read as the reverse complement.
GGCACTGGACTCCTAAAAAGAATTCTCTCATATTTTATCCCAAAATATACTAGGTTTATTAAAAATAGGATTCTCTTTTACAAAAATTTTGATCCCATTTTTATTTTGTGTAGTATAATTGATGGAATACTGCTCATTATGTTAAAATTTACGGGGCATTACACAAACCCACTACCTTCCTCCCATATGATAATATGTATACAACAAAAATATTAATTGTATCTACTATCAAAGGCCAAAAACTATATATATATATATATACTAGCAAAAAAGTTGTATATGGCATTTTGGTAGCTTCTTATGTACTCCCTTTTTTTTTTGGAATTTGTTGTCTTCTTCTTCTTCTTTGTTGTAGGCTAAATTTGAGCATAGCTTAGATGACTATAGGTTAAATTTTTTATTATGGGGGCAAATTTAGTTCGTATTCCATAAAATAAGTGGAAAATCCTTTATCATCTCTTAATACATAAGTCTAATGACTTAATCATATGCCCATATTTCAAATGAGTTTAAAGTGACTTGGACCTAGGAAAAGGGATTATTTGGTCTATGTCATTATCTTAGTGACGGGAAATCCCTACGCGACTAATAGATTGCATATGTAACAAACTTAAATATTACTTAACTAATATAAAAAAATTAATTGGCATTAAAGTATGCCACATCAGTATCTAATAAATAAATAAATAGAAATTTATATTTAAAAAACCCACAAAACTCTTAATTTCTCAATTTTAAAGAAAGGCGAAAAAGAGAGAGAGAGAAACTCAATCTTTGATTTCTTTCCTCTTAACCAAACACACTTGACATTTAATCTCCTTAAAATCTTCTTGCATTTTGTCTGAAAACAAGTGAGAAGAGACAACTAAAGAACCCTAACTTGAAGCATTGGATAGATCAGCTCAAAGACGTGCTTTCTAAGACTTGAATGACTTGTTGAATGAGTGAAACACCACAATAATCAAGGCAAAACAACAAGAGAATGTATGCTTCTTTAATTCCTCACCTGGTGTTTTCAATCAAGTTAATAACCTACATATTCCAACCAAAACTTCAGATTAAACGTTTAATCTGAAGTTTTGGTTGGATTTATTGTTATTTAATGGTATTTTATCATATCCCAACAATTTAGCTTTGTAAATAATGAAGAAATTGAATAAAATTGAGCTCAAGTATGCTATAAACCCTAACACTGAAATTCATCCAATTGAAGATTTTTAAACGAAATTTTCTTTTACAACTAATTGTGATTTATTTTCGATTTTGGAGGATGATTATTGCCTTTATATTGGAGAGTCATATCAAAGTTCAAAGGTGAAATTAACAATTATTAGCACAACTAAATAAAAGGAAAAAATTTGATTTCAAACATATTTGGAAGTACTTTTTCCAGCCCATAATGTGGTAATTGAAGAGATGATTCATGTGTATTTTTAGTCACATGAATTAATTTGTTAATGAGTCATGTAACTTAATACATATAGATAATTTAATAAATCACTATGTAATGGGTTGGAAAAAAAAAAAAAAACTCAACCAAACTCTTTTCACAAATAAATTTCATTGTTCTTGTTGGTTGGGGTGATTTGGGGAGGATCAAAAAGGGAGAGGAGAAAGGTGGTTGTAGGCAAATGACTTAACTGCCCATCTTCTCATGTTTTGGATTTTTTTATTATTATTTTTTATCAATTAGCTAGGTGTGATTTTTTTAATAAACTTGGCGTGATTGCTTTTTTTGGTTGATTGTTTGCTTCTTTTTTCTTTTTATTTTTTTATTTTATAAAAACTGGGCATAAATTTTTTAAGAATGGTATATGAGTCATTTTATATAACGTATGTTTATCATCCTCTCACTTTTCTCCTCATAAAAAAAAAGTTTTCCGAGACTCCACTTTTTCATTCTCTTAACCAAACACACATGAAGAAAAATTAAATATTTTCTATTGCCCACTTTTTGATTCTTCTATAATTTTTCATTTCTCTACTTTTTCATCTTCCAACAATATATCAATTGAAGTAAATTTATACTAAAAAACAAGTCTAATAAAAGTTCCATTTGACTAAAGAGTTGCTAAAAAAAAAAAAGGAAAAAAAAATGAGTTGTTTAAATTGGTGATATCGGTTAGAAAAAGATAAAGGGTAAGTTAAGTGATTTTTAAGTAACGTCCCTTTGTCCTGATTACGAATTTCCAAAAGAGTTTTAATGTATTTAACAAGTAATTTTCACCAAAAGTGACTTAAATGTAATGGTTCCATTGGCATTCGAATGAATGTGTCATTAGTTGCTATCCAAAAGACAATTTTTTGAACAAACATCAATTTGAAAATTAAGTATGAAAGAATAAAGATATTGTTTTAAAAAAATTGACATAATCACCACCAATGAATAAAATAAAAAAGGACCATATATATAAATCCCTTTTAATTTACTAAATCCTTCAAATAATTACATAGATTTTACGGGTACTTTAAAATTTAGAACAAAAAAACTGACCCCTAATTTGTTTTTTGGCATGCATCGTCTATTGTATGTGTGTTAATAGACTTCATTAATTTTGTTAAAACAAAAGGGGATCATAACAAAGTGGGTGATGACTGAAGTTAATAGATTTTTTTTTTTTTTTGAAAGAAGACTGAAGTTAATAGCTCGGAAGAGTTAGCATATTGTGGTTTTAAAGTATATAAAAATTAGTAGTGTTCTATTTTAATTTCCAATTAAGGTTGATACATTTTTCAATTATAGAAAAATTTAAGAGTGTGATGAGACGTAGCATAATAAAATAAAACACATTAATAAATTCAAACACTTCTTCGCACTCACAAGTTTTTTTGTTATTGGAAAATGCATCACCTTCAATGGCGGCTCCAAGAATATATTTTAGAGAGCTCATTAAAATACTTATAAGTAAATAAAATTTAGTAAAAAAAGAACTTAAATATATCAAGTTATTGATAAGAAAAAAAAATACAAATACAAGAAGTTTTACAATTTCCTTCTACATGTTTTCATATTTTAAAATTGTTACGTGATAGTTCATTACCAATTGTTATTATTTATTTTCAATATGGGTTGGTGTGACCATTTTTTTTTGTTAAATTTGTATAACATTTTTATTGTTATGTATTTGTCATTATTTTTATAAAAATATTTTGAACTAATTGACAAAACTCAATTCATTGGTACTATATTAACATGCTCATTCATGCATAAATAACACACTAAGTATTTACTTAACCTATAAAAAGCTAAAACATCCCTGACTTTACTATTTTTTTTTTTTTTGAATCACTAACTTTATAACTAAAAATTTTGGAATGAGGACCGATATGTGATCATGGTGTGTAATAACATTTTAAAGATATTTTGAGCTAATAAAAAATATTATATATATAATATTATATTTTTTCCAAGTCAGGGAGTTCAAATGAACACCCTAACTTAGGAGGATTAGAAATTATTGACATTAAAATAAAAATAAAAAGTTTTTGAACTCGCGCGTAAAACGAGTAAAAAGGATGTAAATCATATTATAACTCCAATACTTTTTTTTTTTAGAAACATTTTATATCTCCTATATGAAAAAGTGCAAGTATTTTCTAGAGTAAAGATATCAGCAGGAGAACAATGACAAGGGGAACGAAGATTGAACACACAACACAATAATAGAGAAGCAGAGTATGAGAGAGAGAGAGGGGGAACGAAGATTGAACACACAACATAATAATAGAGAAAAATCTTAGTATCTATACATGATCAGAGGCTTCTAGAGCCTAAACAAATCCCAAACTACACGGAAAATATCTACAAAAAATTCTAGAATTTTTAACAAACTTGTAACATCTTTTCCCGCGGTTTTCAGCGACCACAACCTTATTACTGTTGGAACAGCTAATAGGAAACGACAGAATTTTCTTACGCTTCATTTAATGAAACGACGTTGAATCCTTTGATCAAGTCTCTGGACTTTGAAGAAATGCTGTCGTTTCTTCCTTCCTTTTAATACTATATTTAATGTAGTGACTCAAAAGAGGTTTTGCAATTTATGAAATCTCACATTGTCTAAGGAAACATATGAAGATGTGTTTATAAGGAGTGACCTCCTTTTAATGTGTAGAGGTCTTTTCCCCTATTTCTGTGTGCTTTGAGGGATAACAAAACCGTAAGAGCATGAGCTTCAAAGCGGACAATATTTACTCAGTTGGGGCAGAGTCATTACACTTAAGAAGCACTTTGAATTAATTTGATGTCATAGGCATGCGTTGAGAATTCTTAATAGGCATGTTGAAATTTCATTTAAATCATATTAATTTTAATAATATTTTATTTTATTTTCTAATATAGATGTATTTTATTTTTCAAGTTTCAAATGAAAAAGAAAAAACTAAGAATTTGTTTTTGAGATAAAAAATTAAGAGTGAACAATATGTATCATACTATTTCCAATTCCAAAATGAGGTAGATTTAAATTACACCTAGTGTAACTCTACTAAAGCTACACTTTTTTTTTAAAAAAACTATTGATTCTATTAGATCTAACAGTAAAAAATTACTATTTACTCTATCATTATAAAGTTACCTTCAACTTTACATGTAGTGGTAAAGACTCCTTCCTCAAAATTGTGTATTCCCAAAACACACACGTACGCACGTGCACACACACACACACTCTCTCTCTTTCTCTCTCTAAGTAAAATTAATATTTTCTATAGAATCAGAACACACTTTCGTCTTCGACACATAATGGTGCATCTAGCAAAGAAACTAGATCAAAATAGATTGGGGCATTAGATAGTATTTTGTGCAGTTTGGATACCTTTAGTTCTATATTTGGGCATTTGGTGGTATGTCTTGGGGGTTTTGGTTTTCTTACATTTTCATATGGGTTTCTCTTGCTTAGTTCAATATGCGTTTCTTACATTCAATATGTGCACATATGCACGTGCATGCACACATGCATACACTCTCTCTTTCTCTCTCTAGGTAAAATTAATATCTTTTGACGAATCAGAACACACTTTCGTCTTCGACACATAATGGTGCATCTGGCAAAGAAACTAGATCAAAATAGATTGGGGCATTAGATAGTATTTTGTGCAGTTTGGATACCTTTAGTTGTGTATTTGGACATTTGATGGTATTTCATGGGGGGTTTTGGTTTTCTTGCATTTTCTAATGGGTTACTCGTGCTTAGTTCAATATGTGTTTATATCAAATAGAGACTTAATTCGAAATATTAAAGTTTTTAATTATATAGAACTTCTTTGGGTTGAGATTTCTTTTTTGTTGGAAGCATTGTTGATATCCTAATATTTGCTTCTTTTTTGCTGAGAATATGGTAATATTTGCTTTTATTGTAAATTGGTAGGTGGATTACATAGACAAATCTGCCATACTATTGCGAGTTTGCGAGAAGAAGATGCAATCTTGTCAATTGAAAATAAATTGTGGACGGCACTATACAGTGAAATGATAGATTTGTCAAAACAAGTAATAGTGTGATATACATGTAGCCTTACGTTTTGTCTAAGGTGACGAGATTTTATTCATAAAAAAAAAAGGTGACTAGATTTAAAAAAAAATCTACAATGTCCTCATTAATTAGTTATAATAAAGCCGGTGTCCATTTTATAGCAAGGAAATCAATACCGTACCGGAAGCTGTATCGGTTTGGTCAACGGTATGATATATTTCGGATAGCGGTCAATACCGGTGTACTGTTTCGGGTTTACCGCTATTATATATATATATAACCAAAATTCATATAATTTATTAAAAAGTTTAAATTTATAAATCTTTATCTCATTTAATATGTTAATCTCTAGTTAAAATTTCAACTAAGTAATATTAATAATAATAGGGAATTGATGTTACTACTTCTTTAATAATAATAATAATAATAATAATAATAATAATAATAACATCACAGTCAGTAAAGTTTGACAATACAAAAACTTTTTCACCTAAAATGTTGTTTGAAACTTCTTTGCATTAGAAAAAAAAATTATAATAATTCACGTGGGTGTGTTAGGGGCACATTGCCACAAGTTTATTAAAATGCTGTTTGAATTTTGAAACTTCTTTGCATTAGAAAAAAAAAAGAGTAAAAAATTTATAGCAATTCACGTGGTGTGACAGAGGGCACACTGCCAGAAGTTTTTTTTTGGTTAACCACTGCCACAAGTTACAAATAAAAAACAAACCCCTTTACCTTTAGTCATTTCCTATTAAAAGACACAACAAAGGAAACAAGCCTTCAGAGTTCAGAAATAAAAACGTAAAAACTGAGAGAGGCAGACGAGTGGAGGGACGAGCGTGAAGAAGAAGAAGAAGAATGACTGGTCACTTTCGAAATAGTGCCGGCGATGGTGGTATTATGGGTTACATGCTATTTTCTTTTAAATTTCCATTTTTCTTGTTTTTCTTTTACCGTCCGGTATTTTTTTTTCAGCCGGTATCTGATTTTTTCCCAGTTTTGCTGTACAACCTGGTAAGCTCCGGTACAAAAAGCAGGACGAAATAGCAATGTTTCTGTACCGGGCAAGTTGCCGGTATGAAAAATTCAGGCTGTACCGGCCGGTACGGTACGGTATTGACTCCACTGTTTTATAGTGCGCTTGTAGCTTATTCACATAATTTGGATTTTTTTCTCTTTGTTGGATATACACCATATACTTGTGAATGAAGTCTCACATTGAATAATAATAATAAAAAGAATAAGTGGCTTTTTATTTTATTTTATTTTATTATTATGGGAAATATTGAAACTTTATTGAAAAGAAAAGAATAAGACATTGCTTCCCAAAACACAAGGGAATCAAGAAAGGGTGGGCTTTCCTCTATCCATGTTACAAATTCACCAATTCCTTTAGCATGACATGCAAAGGTATCCGTCGCTTGGTTGGCTGTCCGTCTCACATGTTGAAACTGAGTTCGTTGAAAGGCTAGCAGTCGATGAAGAGTTCCTTTAATGATGTCCACAATTGTGACTCGGCATGTAATGGTATGACATAGAGCATCAGAGACTACCTTTGAGTTGGTCTCAAAAATCACCTCCCTAACCCCAACGTCCCATACAAAGGAAACTGCTTCGTCCGCGGCTTTTGCTTTTGCCTCCAACGGACCCAATGGTAAAGGCAAATGCTTACTCAAAGAAGCTATCATTGATCCCTCATGGTCACATATTATAACCCCAATGCCGACGGTGTGAAGGTTTGGGAAGAGTGCGGCGTTGACATTAGCTTTGTACCATGGATTGGATGGTGGAATCCAATGAGCATCCGTTTACTCTTCGAAGAGAGGCCGGGCAAGGTGAGCTAGCTGGAATTCATCGAGGATGGAGCGTGCTTTGTGGATAAGCTCATGGCAAGTTTGTCTACTGGATCCAAGCCTTGCCTTGTTACAGTTGTACCACATGCAACACGCTATTGTGATAATGAGTTCAATCAAATCGTTACTCAAGTGCTGCACAAAATTTATTCCTGTGGCCATCCATACTTCACGTGCTTTGGTGCAATCCCAAAACAAATGCCCACTTGTTTCCTCAACCAATCCGCAAGCTTCACAAGTTGCATTGTCAATCACTCCGTGACGGTAAAGGTTTATCTTCGTAGGGAGGATGTTACAGTTTGCTCTCCATTCAAAAGTTTTCAGCTTGGTAGGTATACTGAGGCTCCAAATTGTTCGCCAGAATCGTCCGGTCATATCATTGGTTGAGGCCTCCTCCATGGTTTCTTTTGGTGATGAGGCAATAGCCACCTTGTAGGTGCTATTGACCTTGAAATTTCCTTTAGGTCTAAGCTTCAGTGGGTAGGAAAATCCAATTGATCAAAGTATCCTTCCATGCACCTGTTGCTTCATCAATAAGCTCAAAGACAGTGGCATCAATGCGTAACATATTTGGCAAGGTGATGGCGCGAAAAGTAGATGGTTGTGGGCTCCATCTGTCCTTCCATACTCGGATAGTAATGCCATTGCCCACTTGCCAACAAGACCTGCTTCGACTATATGTTAGGCTGCTATGATGTTGCGCCATGCATAGGAAGGGTGCTAGCCAAGCTCTGCATGAAGAAAGTCACTATTAGGAAAGTAGCGAGCTTTGAGAACACGGTATACTAGTGAGTGTGTGTTTGTCTGCAAACGCCATCCTTGCTTTGACAGGAGTGCCAAGTTGAAAGCTTTGAGGTCTTGAAAGCCAAGTCCCCCATCCTGTTTGGGTGTACACATATGCTCCCAACTCAACCACACCAACTTATTTTTGCCGTTGGATTGTCCCTACCAAAAGGTATGAACTATGCTAGTTAGCTCGTCACATAAGGTATCTAGTAACTTGAAGACACTTATCGTATAAGTAGGGATGACTTGAGCCACTGCTTTGATAGGGACTTCCTTCCCTACCTGTGAAAGCATATTTTCTTTCCACCTAAAGAGTTTATTGTCCAGCAGTTCTTTTAGTGCACTAAAGGTGTTTTTCTTAGACTGACCAACTATGGTAGGTAATCCCAAGTAGGTTTCGTGCTACCTGATGACCCTAGCTCTAAACCAGTGCTGTATGTACTCGTTAGTTTCTTATGGAGTGTTATGGCTGAAAAATAATGAGGTTTTCTCTCTATTGAGTTGTTGGCCAGATGCCTTTTCATAAGTCTCCAGAATCTGTTCTAGGTTGCTACAGTCCTCACTGGTGGCTTGACAGAAAATGATATTGTCATTTGCGAAGAAAAGATGTGATATCTAAGGGCCCTGTGGGCATGCGACTACTCCATGCAATCCTCCATTTCTTGTGGCCTGATGGAGAAGATTTGATAGTCCTTCTACATAGAATATGAAAAGAAAAAGAGATATGGGGTCCCCTTGCCTCTGGCCCCTTGTAGGGGTGATGTGACCTCGGGGTGCACCATTAATTCGAATATAATATGTAATTGAGGTAACACAAAGCATCATAATGTTTACTTATTTATCAGAGAAACCCATTTTCAACATAATATCTTTTAGACACCCCTATTACAATCCATCAAAAACCTTACTCATGTCTAGTTTCAAAGCCATCTCCCCTTGCTGGCCATTTTGTTTGTTGTTTAGGTAGTTCATGGTTTCAAACGCAACTAAAACAATATCAGTAATAAGGCGAGAGGACATGAAGGCACTTTGATTTTCACTGATAATATCTGGAAGAAAACGCTTCAATTTATTAGCTAGGATCTTGGAAGCAAGTCTAGAAATGACATAACTCAAGCTGATGGGTCTATACTGGGTTATATTTGTGGGGTTCTTCACTTTTGGTATGAGTACGACGTGGGTATCGTTAAAGTTGGGAGGAATAATTGCCAAGTTCAGAAAATCCAGTACAACATTGGTGACACACTTACCTGATAAGGACCAAAAATGATGATAGAAGAGTGGTGGCATGCCGTCTGGACCAGGTGATTTTTTTGGGTGCATTTGCTTTGGTGCATTTTCTTTAGTGCTTGTGGACTTCCTCAGCTTGAAAAGTTTGGCAGAGATATTCGTTTATGGGCCCAGTGACATGTTCTATTGCCTCAATAACTGCTGTTGTATTCGTTGGGCCATTGGTCTAAAAAATACCTGTGAAGTCATTCAAGACAATCCTTTCTATGATCTGGTCATCCTCCTGCCATACTCCATTCTCATCAATGATTCCCTGAATTGAGTTCCTCTCCTTACGGTTAGAAGCCTTTTGGTGAAAAAAGGACATGTTCCAGTCACCATCAGTTATCCATAGGTTCTTGGATCTTTGGTGCCATATCATATTTTCTGCATCAAGCCAACAGTTGAGGGAATTGTGGACCTTGTGAATTTCTGCATAATTCTATTGGGGGTGCTATTCTAAGGATTGCAATGTGACCTCTAACCGTTCAATTTGCCTCCTCACATGTCAAAATTCTATTTTGTTCCATGTAGAGAGGTGTGTTTTGCAGTTGTCCAGACAGTTGGAGATTGGGGTACCCCCTGGTCTATATAAGCCTTCCATCCATGCTTCTTCAACAACCTCAGCACAACGTGAGTCTTTAAGCCACATCGCTTCAAAACGAAAAGGTGGGTGGTATCTTTTTTTTGCATGGTTTCAAAGCTGGTAGACAGACCACAAGCATGGAGTGGTCAGAAGTGGACATCAATAGATGGTGCACCATGGTTTCAGGGAAAAGTCTCTTCCATGCAACAGTAGCAAGGGCTCGGTTTAGGTGAATGTGGATATGACAGTCTGTAGGGTGGTTTTGTGACCATGTGAAAGAAGAGCTTGTGTGACATAAATCCAAGAAGCCACAGCATGAGATGGCGGAACGAAAACGGTCCATTTGTTTGGTTGGACGTAGGCTTCCACTTGCTTTTTCCTTACGACTAATGATCTCATTGAAGTCACTTAGGCATAGCCACAGTAATGTATTAGAGTAGCCAAGTGATTCAAGCAAAGTCCATGTCTCCTCACGTTTGCTTGTATTAGGATGGCTAAAGAAGCCAATGAGCCACCATTTCAGACCTGTATCTGCGTAAACTATATGGGCATCAATAAACCAACAAGAAAAATTTTGGACATATACCTGAGTATTTGGTTTCCAAAGGAGTACCAAGCCCTCGCTCAAGTCATCAGAAGAGACCACCAAGCCCTGGTTGTAATCCTAGCTTTGTTTCATGTCATTCAATTGCTTAGTGGTAAGTTTTGTCTCCTTCAAGAAGACACAAAAGGGAGCTTTTTTATTCCATGCTCTTTTAAGATCATTAACTGTTCAAGGGTTCCGAAGCCCCTGACAGTTCCAACTTAGGATATTCATTGCTCCCGGCAATGCTACCAAGCAGCCACCGCTGATCTTAAATTGTCTGCCATGAGCTTACCCAAGGTCTTGGCTTCATCATTGAAGAGTTTTGTTTCTTATCACTAAGTACGTCTACATGGGAGTGTTCTGCATGGTTTTTGCGTTTTGGGCCCACTTGTTGTCCATTAGATTCACTAGTGTCCATTATGTGTCTAGGTGGGCCAAGTCTGCGCCAGGTGCCATGTTGTGGGCCAAAGTCCACTGTTAGGGTGTAGTGTGTGGGGCTAGTGGCTGTTTTCTGGGTCTTTGGAAAGTCAGGTGATATTTCAGTGAGATGGGGGTTGGGTATGGGGTAGGGAGTGGTGGGGTGGGTGTCAGATATGGGGTAGGGGGTGTCAATGTGGGTGATAATTAATATGTCTGTGTTTTCTTTTGATGGGATGACTAACTTTGTGGTGTTTAAAAAGGGAGGTATTGAAGTTTCCGTAACTGTACTTGGTGCCAACTCTGTGAATGGGTTTTGAAAGTTTGAGTTAGGAAAGGATTCAATGCTTTGTCAATCTTCATGATATGCGCAGTAAACAGATTTGGGTTGGATAGGATCTTCGTGTTTGTTGGCACAGTATCGGGGTTTGTTGCATGGATCACGGTGGCAATGGGTTGGGTGGTGGTAATTAGGTCTGGTTGTGGGTGTGAGTTTTTTGCTACCGGCGGCGATGGTTGCATGGAGGGGGACAGTGTGGTTCAGAGAGGTTGTGGTGGTACAAAGGGTTTCGTCATTTTGGTATGGACAACTTGTGGTGGCTGTACATTAGTCACAGTGGCTCGCAACCATGGGCCATACTGTTGTTCATCCTTGTTTAGAGTTTCGCTACTATCAGACCAGAGTTTGCAATCTCCCTCGTCATGATTCATAAAGCCACACCAATAGCAAAAGATGGGCATATGCTCATGTTGAAGTGAAATCCAATGGAGTTCCGGGTCACCCAGATCGACGTAGCGCCCGTGGCAGAGAGGTTGGGTGATATTGATATTGACGTGAACACGGAGGTAACATCCACGACCATCTCCATTTGGTGAGGCGTCACCCTGTTCCACCTTGCTAAGAGTACTACCTATAGCGATGGCATTGTGTTTGTTCATACAACTGAAAGGAAGGTTATGGATTTGGATCCAAAACAAAGCGGTGTCGAAAGTTGCATCGTCCACTGATTCTTTCGCCCTGGGTTTGTATAGGCCTATCAAGTATTTGTCAAAAGACCAAGGCCCTTGGGAGATGATTTTTTGCATGTTAGCTTTTTCGGCGAATAGTAACAGTACTGTTTTAGACGTAAGGTCTCGAATCTCGAAATCGTTTACAAAGTGCCACATGCTCTTTAACGTACGTGAGAGTGCTCCTATGCTAACTTGACGCTTGGTAAAGAGTTTCACAACAAGTATTTTGCTGTTATCCTCCACATATTGTGCTAAAGGAATTGTTTGACATTCCTTTGTGTGGAGGGAGAGGCGGGCGCACTGTACAACAAGGTCCTCCATGGCTATAAGGGTAGTGGGAAGGGAAAGAAAGAGAGGGGAAGACTACCTGGTATGGAAGGGATGGAAAAAGATAAAGAAAAAACCAAAGTTTCCACCAAGCGTGGGGAAAGAGGATGCCTATTGAAGGCAATAGAGTTTCATTGCCATGGGCTCCCAGCAGAGAGCAAACGAGAGAAATTTTTTTTTTACTTAAAAGAATAAGCGGTTAATATAACATAATTAAGCTCATACTTATTGGGCTTAGACCTTTTGGATCAAGTTACATACATTATTTTTCTAAGAATAATATTTCTTTTAAAGTGTGTTTTTTTAAAAAAAAAAAAAAAATTGGGCTTCCACCAATAAAACCCTTTTGGGGATTTATTTAAAATAACATCTCATAGGATTTTTTTTTTTTTGAGTAAACATCTCATAGGATTTTTAATCAAGTCCATTGTAGGGAATTTTCCAAAATGCAAAACCTATGAGATTTTAATCATATCCCCCTTAAGGACTTTTCAAAACTTAAAAACCACAAGATTTTTAATTAAATCCCCCCTTTGGTATTTTTAGAAATAAAAAATCATGGATTTAATTCTGGGTGTTTAAAAGTTGACGATTGGCCCATAGCTTAAATTCATTGTCCATGGCCCCATAAAGACAAACTGAACCCTTCCCCCTTGTTGTTTTTGCATGAGAATAAATTTAGTGCATGAATGGTTTAATGTAAAATCATGAGGTATATCTTTTGTACCTTTTATATAATGGCTTATGCATTTTTCACACGTCATTTATTTGCATATCATCAAAGTTAGATGGCACATGTTATCTTAGGATAGATTATATGTCATTCTTAAATGTCATCCTAGGATAGATTATAGGGAAATGCTATTGGATGCTTTTAGCGTAATAATTAACAATTTACTTAAAGAAAGTTTTTACGGAAAAAGAAAAAAAGACAACTAATATTTTGATAGTTTTTTTCATTTTCCATAAAAGTGATGTTAAAACTTTTCTAAAATTGATTATTAACTATTACTCTAAGGGTACTTGTTAGCACGATCCTAGATTATATATGTGTGCGTGTGTGTGTGTGTGTTTTTTATTTTTTTAATTTTATGTATGATAGATTACGTGTCATTCTCACATGTCACCCTAGCGTAAAATTTACGCTTTTTTATTTCACATGTACATGCATAAGATTCTTTCTATTTAATTCCTTCAAAAAAAAAAAAAAGATTCTTTCTCTCTAATGTCAAATATTTTTAACTGTTCTTTAAATGGTAATTTTTAAGATTAAATTCAAAATAAGGTACTATTCTTATAGATAGGCTTTGTGTGGTGCCTAACACCTTCCCCACATGTAATTGAGCTTCCAAATTTTTGATTTTTTGTTTGAGACATTATTTTATTTTCTAGCTTATCTTAGGAGTCTTAGTTAAAATTAGGAAATAAAATTGATTAGACTTTTTTTTTATTGGCAAATTGATTAGACTTAATTAGGTGATCAATCACACCTTAGAACTTAGATCTTGGGTTTTTAGACCATTTGTTTATAAATGTAATTTTTTTTTAAAAAAAAAAAATAGAAATCATGTACTATTCTTTTTCTTAGAACCAAAACAATGTATTTTTCATTTTCTAAGATAGTAACTAAATATCAAAGCAACATACTTTTCTCTTCTTTTATTATATCTAGGACATAAACTATGTTATTTTCTTCTGTATGATGTAATTTTCTAATTATGCAATGAAGAGGTAGTTCATGAGAAGTTTGTTTATAAATAAAATAAGTGTCAACTCCATTATAATACTCTAAATATAGGGGTAACAAGTATCTGGTTGAGTAATCACATCATAACCTTGAGGTCCTGAACCAGAAAAGTGTTTCTCTTTGGCAAAACATCGAATCCTCACAATGGGAGTACAAAATTTTGTGGACTTTTACAACCTGATTTTCATACACTTTAAATTACATTATACGAAGGGATTTTAAAAAATTTTAATTTTAATTAATCATCTTTATTTCCAAGTAATTAACTAAGAGCAAAATTTAGTTACAAAATTGGTTCAGCCTTAGGTTACAACCTTACTTAATAAAATAAACATTATTATATATTTTAAAAATCTAACAATTGAATTGTATGTTCTTTACTCTCTTAATACACATGTCAAATTTTATGTCAATCGGATATTATTTATTATATGATTTATAAGTTAATATTTTATGCATAATTTTAAATTACAAAAACTTACAATTTAAATAATTTATTAATGACATAACTATTGATCTTTAATTTTCTCGAAATTTTGCAAATATAGAGAATATAAGATGAAAATGTAATCCAATGGTGAATTTGTCAAAATTCACCTCCAATAAAAAGATATTGAGTAAGGTTGTAGCTTAAGCAATTTTGTAGCTAAATTTTGTCCACTAATTAATTATCCAAAGACTAATCCTACAAATGCATGTACACTATTGTCGTAAGCTTAAGTCAATGGGTTTATGACATGCAATTGATTATAATTAATTTTTTTAAGAACCAACCATAATTAATCACTCAAAATCACACATCATTGCAAGAATGAGTAGTTCATTATAATCTTGATGTGGCTTGATCTATAATCTGGTGTTTTGATTTAAGCATATATGAGGGGTCATTTTGATCATGAGGAACTATAAATCTATTTTTAATTAAGCTCTTTTTCATCTAACAATCAAAATGACAATTTTGCCCTTTTGTCATAAAATAACATATATGCGCTTAGTATGAGATTAAACAATGATTTCAAAATGGGTGTCTACAATATATGGTGAAGCATACGAAGATGTACAACCCACAATCGTTAATGAAGTGAAAGATTCAGAAGGTTTGGAGCCAGGGAAACAACCTCCTCTACTAGAGATTGTTGAGCCTAGAAAGAAATGGTCTACTTGGGAACATCACACAAGAAGTTTTGAGAATATTTACGTTTCTGATAAGGGAAAGCCACAAAATTGGATTAAAAGAAAACCCAAGATAAGATTAATTAATTGAGAATGAGAGGTATTGACTTTGATGAGGTTTTCATTGTTGCTATAATGGTAATCCAAAATGTTGAACTTTGAGCTAGACTTGCCAATATAGATTCGAATTGAAGAGCTAGATTGTAGATCTTCTTCCATGGTGGATTAGAGAGCAAGATTATTGGGTACACATTAAAAGTTAGTTTTCTCTAGGGATAGGATTTTTAGGTATTTGAATTAATAGTTAATTTGTATTAATTCATAGAAAGCTGCTATATCAAAAGTGAGAGAAAATCATAGGTGGGTTTGTATTAATTAATTCATGGAGAGTTAATATTATTAAATATATGGACCCAACTTTTGGGTATACACTTAAAAAATAGTGTAATTGACTTTCTTTTGGTGCATTTATTCATAGTTGGTCATGTGATTTTCCCTTTAAGAAGAGAAAAAAAGTTTTCTATATAAATTTTTGTGTTGTTGTGTGTGATTGATATAATTTCTTATTAACTTGGTAATTTCGTGATGATATTTTATGGTATTATTAAAATTTTTTGTCGAATTTCTTAATTCACATGAGTCGACAAAAAAAGAAAAGAAAAAAAAAAAGTTCTCTTATTTCTTAAGGCCAAATCTTGCAATTTTAAACCAATC
Source organism: Castanea mollissima (assembly GCA_014183005.1). Classification (NCBI taxonomy): domain Eukaryota; kingdom Viridiplantae; phylum Streptophyta; class Magnoliopsida; order Fagales; family Fagaceae; genus Castanea; species Castanea mollissima. The sequence goes on along the minus strand of JACAVU010000001.1, from coordinate 40,601,487 downwards.
CACTTGCCATGTTTTCATTAGCATCTTGGTTAGCTTGAAATTAAAAAAAGAAAAATGCTATATCGAAAATATTTTGATAATAATTTCATAGCAAATTTTTGGTCACAAGAGGATACTAGTAGGTAAAAAAGTAATGTTAGTGATGGACCTAAATTAGAATTAGTAACAACTTACCTCTATGATTTATTGTAGAAATGTTGTGAATAACATTTCTCATAAATATATGATAAGTCTACATTTACAATTTTGGGTTTGTTACAGACATTGTTACACATCATTTTTTGAATTGAAATTTTAAGTTGAAAACACGATTTCACTCACACTTCTGTTTAAAAAATGGGTGTAGCAATTTTTATCATACAATTTTTTGACAACTAGTGAGGATTCAAGTTTTTAATTGTAGACAATGAAATGACGTTAGAATATTTGTATTATCTCATGTAAAAATTTATGTTTATTTTAACATAAAAATCTATTTTTTATATTTTACACATTCACTTTTCAAAACACTCGATATTAGATTATCTATTTTATACTACATTTCATTAAAATATCAATTTATCTTGATCTTAAAAATTGTTTCTCTTTCTTTACACATAAAATCAACCATCTACTCTCTTCCTACATCCTACTACATATAGAACGAATAAAAAAATTAAATGCAAAATAAATAGTGTCATTGTTGTTGATACCATATTTTGTCCAATTCCGATTCGTGCATCAAAATAAAGACCAAATAATAAAAAAATTGAAAAATATGAAAAATCATGAATTTCAGGACCAAAAAGGGTAAAAATAAAAACAACATGATTGAATGGAGGATCAAAATGTCACAACATTTGAAAAAGTCATTTTACAGCAATTAAACCCAAAATCTTAATCGGGTATAGTCAAAACGTTGACATTTTGATTTGACCATTGGATTGTGTTGAATTTTAGACCTTCTCATAGGGCATATTTTACCTATTGAAACGATAGTTTACGGGCCAAAATCGGAGTTAAAATCGATGAGATATTACCAATATACCAAAAAGCCGAATAAAATCTTCACTTATTTTCATAAAAAAAAAAAAAAAAAAACTAGTAGTTTTTTACCCGACTTTGTGCAATAAACTGTACCGATGGTGCAAGAACTGGAATGAGTAGGTTGGACCATCTCCACAAATAAGGTCTTAGTTAATTTTCATCAAAAGGGCTTGATGATATCTGCTCTGAATTGGAAGATATGAATTTTTCAAGAAAAAATGTCACAAATTTTTTCAGTACTACGTCACCTTCCTTCCGAGTGCGATATCTTGACGACCATAGCTCCAAATCAAACAAGGACAGGATCGTTGGAAACTAGACATCTAGAGTTTCTTGTGCGTTTATAAAGTTGAAGTAAATGGAGCTCGAAAAGGCCTCCAAATAGTAGCGCAAAGATTGGGCAGAAATCAAAAAAGACAAAAAAGAAAAAGCCGCCCATTTCCTCACCTCTCCTATAAATAACCCCCATTTTTGAGAAAATGCATGAGGAAAATGAGCGAAAAAACAGAGAAATAGGAAGAAAAAGGTGAGAAATATTTTTTAAAAAAAAATTTGAGAAAAATCACAAAAAAGTGAGAAAATTCTAGAAAAATTCCTTTTGAAATTCAAAAAACTCTCTCTCTCTCTCTCTCTAGGAAATCATTACAAAAATGCCTCATCCATTTTGTTTGTAATTTTTGTGGTTACGACTATAGGGATGGTTAGTTTATTAATAAATACACCCATCCCACCTTCTTCATTATATTGTAAACATCATTCTCCATATATATAAAATCTTTCTTTTATCTTGCTTGTTGTTCATAGTTGCTTTTATTTTCGCTGGCTTGTATATATTTATATATTCTCTCTCTCAGTCATTATTGTTGGTGGTTTTATATTATTGTGCTTGGTTTATCCCTATGACGGTTATTGGACCATACCTATTGGATTTAATTTGTATGGGAAGTACCCTTAGGGGGGGAAGAATCCCATCCCACCTAGGCATCTAGGGATTTTACTATTATTGCCTTTTAATTTATGTCATCCCATTTACTTTTAAGCAATCCCCATCATCTTTTAATTTATGTCATCCCATTTACTTTCAAGAGATCCCCATCCCCTTTTAATTTTTGTCATCCCTTTAATTTCTTGCACCATCTATCTCCCCTTTTACTTAATTTATTGCACACATGCACGCGTGCGTGCACGCGCACACACACACATAAATAAAGATTTTCTATCATCTCTCTTAAATGGTTTTTAAACCTCCATTAGAGCACAATATGGGTATGTCTCATAAAATTGGTGATGGCTTAGAACTCCCATTTCTCTATGATGAATAATTCATAAGGCTTGAAAGAGAATAATATCAATTTAAGAGAGAGAAAAAAATCGTTACAATATTCCAAGCTCTTTTCTTTTATGTTGTTTAAATTTTAGCTCTTTACTTTTAAGTCATTTAAATTTCCTGCTCTTTCCAAACACTTCTGAAATTTAGAGGGTAAAATATAAATTTTGAAATGTTAGGGTATAAAATCTAAACACCCAAAAACTTCAAGGGGGTAAAACCCAAATTCTAAAACTTTAGGGTGTAAAATCCAAATACTCTCAAACTTTATGAGTGTAATTTGCAATTTATGCTTTTATATTTATTAACATATAATTCAAAATCCATATAGTTAAACTGTTAGTACTAGGTGCCTCCAATCAATAATTTTACCCTTAGCTGAAGCAGTTTTATTAGGAACATAACTACTGCAGAAAATCAAATATTTCTTCTTTTGGGCAAGATATAGAGATGTGACATGTAAGCTTAATTTGATTGTATTATTACTCCTTTAGAAAAAGAACTATTTTGAATTGTATAATAGTCAAATCACAGCAAGAAATCATGTGAGTTTCTCATTCGTCTCCTTAATTTTGTTAGAGACCAAGACGTAAACATCATTAGGGTAAAAAAGAAAAAGAAAGGACAATATCCCATAAAAAAATAATAAGAATAATAACAACCAAGTTTTAGCCTCAAATTTTAGGATTGGTTAGATCCTCAACAAACTAGTTAAATTGGATTTATTTATTTAAAAAAAAAAAACAACAAAAAAGAGTTGCTATTTCTACATGGGGAAGCGACCATGTGGCATTATGCAAAAAGTTGGGCTACGATTATACCCAAAATCTATGATATTTTTCGTTTACTTTATCAGGTTAGATCAAAATGTCATTGTATGAACAATGAACTAAGGGCTACAGGAGAGAAACGTTTTCACTACATGAAAAAATACGGTACATTTTTCTCACCCCTAAAAGCAAAGAGCAGTAGATAACCTTATTATCCACTTTTGGTAGTGGACTGAACATTGTACCTACAAATTTTCATATTTTTAACAGGTATCTCTGTGAGCAATTTCCTAGGCACAACTACCTCAACCCCAAGGGCCTAGTTGGTTGGTGTTTTTTATTTTTATTTTTTTTTTATCAGTCTTAAATAATAATAATAATATAATAATATAATAATAAAAATAAAAATAAAACAGTTGGTTTATCTTGACAGTTTTCTTTGAGAAATTCCACCTTTCATTGATAGAACATTATTCAATAAATATTGGATCTTATGCCAAAAATGGGATTCAAAACTAGGGCTTATGTAGTTGATGTTAGATAAGTGAATCATCTCTCACTGAAGAGCACTCAAACAAATGAGCTAGCAAGACTTGCTCAACCAGACTATTCATCATGATACTTTTTAAATTTCAAGTTGCAAGAACTTCAGAAGAGAATTGTCTTGGATCAGATCCATGATGCTATACTGCTTTTTGCTTGTGACCTTTGTCATTTTATGAAGAATGGCATTACAAAAACCAAAACTAACATTTGGAGGTTCATTAACCAGTCAGTTATACAAGAATCCAAATGACAACCACTAGAAGAAATGGTGCTTGCAATGGAGGAGAAGTCTGTCTCCTGGGAATACATGCGGAAATTTCCGTGTATACCGCAGATCAAAGCTTGCTCAAAGGTGAACCAAAGCATTAAAATGGACTTATACTGTCCCCTTTTATCTGCAATTTCACTCAAAGAAGGAGAATGTGATCTTAGGAAATCTTGTAACCTAAAGCATATGACAGCTGCAGTCAAGATGTTCAAGCATACCAATTATACTGGTACTGATGAATGAATCCTTTTTGCCTACTTGAAGAACATTCTTATAATGTAACATTCATCTCTTCAGGATCTTAATAATTCTAATAACTTTCATTGAAAGTGTGGAATGAATACACAATTGAAATCTTAAGCATAGATTATTCTGATTGCGGTTTTTAAATAAACACATTCGTGCATAGGTAATGTAAGAGATGGATTAAGAATTTACGAATGTAGCAAAAGGAAACTTGTTTAATAAAAAAGTGAAAACACACATTTTAGGTGCAATGCCCAAACTTTGGCCAAGAGATACATAATTAAAGTCAATCAATAACATTAGAACTTGTAAAAATAAGATCTAAGGGGAAAACTCTTAATTCTACAAGCCCTAAATTATAGAAACACCTAACAAAAAAATTGCTTCTAGAGTCATAGCACATACAAAAAATGAAGAAATACAATATATGGCAAGAAAGATGAGCCTGAAATCACAATTTGAACTCACAAAAGCAGTCAGGCAAAGCAGACCCTCTCCCCGTGAAATAATCCTTTAGATAAGCCTTCCATAGGGCTTGCATCAGATCTCTCCCACTAAAACCCTGTGAAGTGAACTCTGCGAAAGCTCTTCTGCTTAAGAAACGGGTTTTGTACAAGCCCTTAATCACTTTTATTATTTTTTTTCTAAGCATATATATATGGAAATTAAACCAATCTTGTTAGACATCAAAACTCATATGAGAAAGACAAAGATGTTCAGTCAACTTTCAATTTATCTTTCATTTTTTTTAAGTGAATAATTAACGCCAGTCAAGTACAAGGGTGTATATGGAAAAAAAAAAAAAAAATCAAACAAACGACATAGGCTAAAACATAGGACAGTTATAATCCCAGGGAGTCCATAAAATGTAGGAACCCCTCAATTGAAGAGGACATTCAAAACAATATCCACTCATATAGACTTCACATACACATACCACAAGACCCAATCTAAGATATGTGGCCAGTGCCTCAAATTTACACGTTGAAACCAAACCACATATTGCATTTGACAGTTCAACTCTATATCATAAAACTATTGGCCATTATACATCTGATTAATCAACCTTCTCCAAGTGGGATGAATTTCTCAGTCACAACAATATGGTTCCAGTGTCATCACTAAGCAAGAAATATAGAACTACAAGGCAATACCTCTCTCTTCTCTGGTTCATTGGTGTAGTTGAAATATAACGATGTTCCATCAAGGATGGAAGAACACTTTCAATGTAATCAAATTGGCCTTTGCGTTTGCTACAGTCTACTCGGAAAGGTTCTTTCGATGCAATTTCTGGTGGCAACTCTTTGACAACCTTAATAATCCATTCATCTGTCGAATAAAGTAGTCAACGTCAAATACATCTGCAAAACCACTGAGGTGAAGCCAAATGGTTATAAAAGGATACTGCCTAAGTAAAAAGAAGATAAATTTTAAAAGATTATGAAAAATGAAAGAAGAATGATTATTTACTTATCAAAAAAAAGAAAAAAAAAGAAAGAAGAACAGCATTACTCTCGTTGCTTGAGGAAACATTTTAGCCATTGACATTTGACACATAATATCAGACAATTAGAACCATTTTATAAGATCAAATCGTAGATAAAAGAAGGCTTATTCTAGTCAATTCATCAGACTAAACTGTAGAAATGAGAGAATGATCAGAATATAGGATGAGAAAAACACCTATCAAACCATCTTGTTAGCCTTTAAGAGTTAATTAAAAATTACAATTGAGGCCCAATTGATATGGTTATGAAGGTCAAAGTAGAAGGAAAGTAAAATAATTTAGGAACCCAAAAAAAGGGATATGCAATATAATACTGGGTAAATTATTACTTTTGGTCCCTGAAAATTGAGGTAAGTTTGATTTTAGTTCCCTAAATTTAAAAAGCTTGATTTCATCTCTCAGATATTCAAAGGTAACCATTTAGTCTCTTTCATTTATTTTCCATCCAGTTTTTGCATACACGGCTAATAGTATGCTGAGATGGCTTTCAGTTATCTGATGCGGCACCATTAACATGCTTTCCTTCGCCTCCCTTCAAAGCTCCTTCATGCAAACTAAATATCCCAACCACCAAACCCAAATTTCTAGTTGGCATGCCCAAGCTGCCAACCTTTACCACCACCACTTCTCTCACTATGCCAGCTTCACCATCATCATCATCTTCTTCAACACCCCAAAATAACAGCACCCACTTAGATTTCATAGCTAAACGTAAATAACAATTCTATCAGATTTCATAGCTATCCCATCAACCTCGATAAATATAACAATAATTAGCTTGATTCATTCCATATGCAGCCACTTCAAACTTTGGCAAAACCAAGTTTGCATTTAACAACGGGTAATACCAACACCATCACATAACTGCAGTCATCATAAATAATAAACCTTCTTTTATCAAAGAAATAAAATTGAGAATTTTCAAAATAGATCTCAAAGTTGCAAATACGAAATTCTCTTAAGCACTCACATCTCTTCTCATCTGATTGAGCCCATCATAGCAATCAACTCGGATCTATCCATTACTCTCAATGGCAAAGCTGCAGCATTTCAACAAAAAACCAATGCAATTGTCTGCAATGAACGTCAATTAAGATTGACTCAGAATATCACAAACCAAATGGAAACCCTATACCAACCATAATTTTCTCTCCTTCACAAACTCAAAGATATACATGACAAAAAAACTATACAAGGTCCAAGAATCCTTATCAAGTTCTCCATGTAAATTGCTTTCCTTCCTCTTCAATTTTAAATGACCATACTCCATATTTGGCAAACAATTATTATATACCAAAAAATTCATTTGTAGGCTATCTCCTAAATCCTATATGTATCCCATAGATCCACTCCACCATCCTCCAAACGCTCCATATGTCAGATTTCCCTCTGCATCCACAAATTCATATATTAGATGAAAAAAAAAAAAATACAATATCAACAAAACTGTGGAAGTATATAATTAATTAATTTATTTTATCTTATGCCTTACCCTGCTTATCAATTTCTAAACAGTGATATCAAGATGCTTTAATTAATTTGCCTAATGGGTATATCAGAGAGAGTAACAGGGAGAATTTTGATCAAGATGGTGCTTTAGATGCAAGCTGTGAGCCTAACGGCTATTTTTTTTAATTAATAATATTTTAATAATTATAAGTTATTAATAAAATTGTTCAAATCATACTATCATAGGACAAGATCTGACTGCAGAGGATTCGTATTCTTATCCACGTAGACCTGAATTAATATAAAATTAATTCTCAAAAAAAAAAAAAAAAAAAAAAAAATATATATATATATAGTAAATAATTTTCAAATAATATATAAAAAAAATAGCCGTTGGCTCACCCCTTGCGCCGACTATTATATAAGGCATCATCGTCATTCTTTCCATCAAAATTCTCATCCTCTCTCTCTCTCTCTCTCTTTCTCTCTCTATGAGATACCCAGAAGCGATGAGTTTTCTCCGGCGAGGCTTCCTCTGCCTTCGCCGTTGGGGGCGAGGTTTGAGCCCTCCGATGCAGTGCTGATTTCGAGTTACCTTTCTCCAAAGATTCGAAAGGAGGGTTTGGCTTGGGACGTCATCGGCTTTTCTGATGAAGTATACGATAAGCCCCCATGGGATTTCTGTACGGACTCGACGGCAGTGTTGGATGATGAGAAGCATTACTTCTTCACTCGGTTAAAGAGGGGGAAGAATCGTGTGCTTCGTTCTGTTGGTTCCTATGGGACTTGGCATGAAAGTTCCACCAAGAAAATCTATGATTCTGGGTCTGGGTTTGGGAAGACGATTATTGGGTTCAACAAATTGTTGAATTTCAGGGTGAAGGGTGAGGGTAAGGAGATGAAGACCACTGATTGGTTAATGCATGAGTTTAGTGTTGCTGAAAGGGGCTGCGACTTGGTTCTCTGTGTAATTTACAAAAAGAATAAGAAGAAGGAGGAGAGGGGTTTGGCTATGGCTTTGGCTTTGGAAAGACCACCCTCTGTTGTTGTTGATTCTGGCATATTGGGTTCTCCAAAGAGTGTTTTTGATCGGGTGGATTTCTTTGACGGAATTAATGACACGGACATAGGGGGTCAGGACCCATATGATGATCAAGACCCAGTTGTTGATTCTGGTATTTTGGGTTCTCCAAAGAGTGTTTTTGATCAGGTGAATTTCTTTGATGACACGGGCATGTGGGGTCAAGACCCGTATCATGATCAAGACCCAGTTGTTGATTCTGGTATTTTGGGTTCTCCAAAAAGTGTTTTTGATCAGGTGGATTTCTTTGATGACCCGGGCATGGGGGGTCAAGACCCGTATGATGAGATAGCTGAGAAGATGGTCTATGAAGTTGTTGATGGATTTGATGAAGCTGAGGTGGAGGGTCTTTTACTCGACCTTGCTGATGATACAGAGCCCGATTTTGACCCACTTAGTTTTCTGGATCTTCAGGATTCAGAAGAGGGTGTCCGGCCGAGCAAGAAGATGCGCTGTGACTTTTCTGATAGCATATATTTTTGATTTATTTACTTGTACTGGAGAGCATAACTCCTGCCAACTCCAAGTCCAAGCATTAGAATACGAGAGTATCTTGTACTCATATTGTTTGTTTATTTTAATGTAATTTTCTTTATTTCTTTTATTTTGAAACAAAGGTACTATTTACTGTTACTCTGATTGTGTACGTTATGATTTGAGTTTCAACAGAAAAACAAATACATCGTGCGACTACTTTTATTCTATGTTTGTAACACTACACTATTGATTGTACTGTGGCCATCTGTATTGTTAGGATTGTGTATGTTACGATTTGAGCTCCCTTCTTCTTCTTCTTCTTCTTCTTCTTCTTCATCAGTTTGAGTTTCAACAGAAAAACAAATACATCTTGCGACTACTTTGATTCTAAGTTTGTAACACTACACTGTTGACTGTACTGTGGCCATCTGTTAAGTGAAAGCACAAGCTTGCGAGAGATAGAGGGGAAAATCTTTGGCCACTGTCTGACTGCCTGGCAAGAACAGAATTTCATTATGTGGTGCCTTTGGCAAGAACAGAATTTCAGAAGTTTTCAGTGATGTAAATGGACTATCCTTGAAATTAAAGCCTTCTTCCTTCGTACTTTGCTGGATTGGAGTGCTGCTTTTCTTTCTCCGCCTTGTTTCTTGCTCTTAGAATTGTTTGAGCATTGTATTTTGAATTGATAGTACTTCTCCTTTAGTACACCGCCGGTGTACTGGGTTTGTTTTTCATTCTAATAAAATTTTGTGTTACAAAAAAAAAAAAAAAAAAGAGTTATCAATTCAAACTTTGGGGACTAACAATTGCTCATGAGTGAAACTTAAATTGTGATAGCTTACTGATTAGTTATGAACCCTGTTGTACTTCCTCTAATGTATATGGAATGCAACCAGTTATCACTTTTGCTTCGTCCTTTCAATCCTTAAATTCATAGTGGTACTCTACAGGCTCAAAAGAAAAAAGTTGGGGTTACCAGAGGATGATGATAGCTCTAAATTGGCTACATCTGCTTCTCCTGGAGAACTGAATGTTAAAGATATTTCCACTGGAGTTGGGAAAAACCAGGGTACGTTGATTCTTTTTTTTAGTATGTGTTCTTGGTGGAAGTTTTTTTTCATTGGAGCTACTGTCTATGTCTACTTATCTTTGTGCTAATTTTAACATCTCTTATTTTCATACAAATAACTCAGATACGGCTTTTTACAAGGAGTTGGTGAAGGTCATTGAAGCGTCAGATGTCATTTTGGAATTTCTTGATGCTCGTGATCCCCTAGGTACTCGTTGTGTTGATATGGAGAATTTGATGATGAAAGCAGGCCCTAATAAGCATCCAGTATTGCTTTTGCCTAAAATTGGTAATCTTTTGCTCTCTCTCTCTCTCATGCATGTTAAGGTGTTCAGTTTTTGTGTAATGACTCTTATGTTCATATAAATTTGGATAAGTTAGAAAATGAAAACAGTTAAGAAGCACATTATGATTAGATTTGTAATGGAATGGCATGACCAAAATATCAGAGGACCATCATTATAATAATAGACATATAATTCTGAGTCTGCTCTGTATGTTCACAATCAAACAGCAATTAATCATATAATGGCTGCCATTTAAGTTCATAGACTATGTTACATGCAATGACTGAGAGATGTCTCACCTATTTTCCTTGTCCATATGGTTTCATCTTGTTTTATTTACCTTTGTCACTCGTGTCTCAGATCTTGTTCCTCGAGAAGCTGTTGAGAAGTGGCTTAAGTATCTTAGGGAAGAATTACCAGTTGTTGCATTTAAGTACAGTACACAAGAGCAAAGATCAAACTTAGGGTGGAAATCAAGCTCAAAGGCAGCAAAACCAAGCAATCTTCTACAAACTAGTGATTGTCTAGGAGCTGAAACGCTTTAAATTGTTGAAGAATTACTCAAGAAGCCATGATGTAAGTCTACCAAGCAATGACCATATTTTTAATTCACAATGACTTACATGTGTCCCATTGGTGATATAGCATTATGCTTTTTATTGTACATGTGATTGTGTTGTCTTGATCTGCATGCATGCAACATTGAATTTTTTTGAACAAATTAGTTTATATGATAGCATGTGGAGTTTGCTTGACTTCCTATATCTCACTCTACTTGGTTGGATGTAAGTTATTGTTACAAAGAGTCTTTGTGCAGTTTTTTGGAAAGTAAATATTATGGATGAGGTGAAATAGGTTTGAAAAGTTGATGATTATTCAGTTGATATGAGTCAGTTAGATCATTGTTTATGCAATACTTATTTCTTTTGTTCTAGTGGACATCAGGCAAATATATGCTTAGTTGACCAAAACCTAATATTCTCTTTAGGGAAGTTTTGTTCTCAAAGTATGGCCTTCAAAACCTGTGTTAATGGTGTTTTTATTCCACATATTAAAGATTCTCAATTAGGAACCATGGTGAAGATTATTTTACCTTTTTTTTTTACTACTTACTGGTACTTGTTATCCTGTATTTTTGAATTTGGGCTTTAGAGTTTGAATAATAGTGCCAGCCATATTAACAATTGTGCTCTTTTTATTTATGGCAGATCAAGAAATCAATTACAGTTGGTGTTATTGGCCTGCCTAATGTTGGTAAGAGTAGTCTCATTAATAGCTTAAAGAGATCCCATGTTGTCACTTGTCAATGTTGGTTCTACTCCTGGCTTAACAAGATCTATGCAAGAGGTTTAGTTAGACAAGAATTTAAAATTGTTAGACTGCCCTGGTGTTGTGATGATTAGATCTGGAGCAAATGATGCATCTATAACTCTTCGTAATTGCAAAAGAATCGAGAAGTTGGATGACCCGACTGGTCCAGGTGAGTGAACTCATCCTTTGTCCTTGTGCTAGTTTATTTTCTATTCTACTTGAGTACCTTTTCATGTGGCAAAGGAAATACAACATTCTATTCCTTTATTAATTCACATTCTCCCTCCAACTGCCTTTGTATGCAAGGAGATCGCATATATAGAATCAAGGACAATAAATGTTAATTAAAGAAGCTACAGTGACATCAAATTCTATTAACATGTATTCTCCACTATCTATTATGCTCATTTGGCATCTCCTGGTGTTTTTAACAGAGACGCTCAGGTTCAAATTCCCCCACCCCCAACTATTGAATTATCAAACAAAATCATTTACAAATAAAAAAAAAAATTATCTATTTATAAATTCTGGTGCATATTTCTTTAGGAAGAAGTCCTTTGGATAGTAAAATTTTTGTGAATTCTATGTTATTATATTAAGTCATATCAGCAGACTTTGATATTATACTGTCCCTGCCCCATCTGTGCTGTGAAGGAGATTCTAAGGCGTTGCCCACCCAGCATGTTGGTAACTTTGTGCAAGCTCCCTAGCTTTGACTCGGTCGATGACTTCCTTCAAAAAGTGGCTACTGTTAGGTGTAAGCTGAAAAAAGGGTGGTGCTGTGGATGTGGAAGCTGCTGCAAGAATTGGTCTGCGTGACTGAATCAAGGTATGTGTTAGGCATTTATGGTTTATGAGCCCTGGGAATATGTAAACAAACAAAGGGATAACAAGAAAAGCAAATTGTAATATATAAAGATGCAAAGTGATATTAATAATTTGGGTGTTAGAGGTGTTGAGTTTGATTCTCAGAATGCCCCTAATTATCTATTGTTTTACTTATATAAAAAAGGTAATAATTTGATTTTTTGTAGGTAAGATTTCATATTACACTATGCCCCCAATTAGGAATCAAGGAGAGCCTTCAGAGGCCAAGATTTTTTCTAAGATTGGAAAAGAATTTAACATTGATGAGGTTTATGACACTGAATCTTCGTTCATTGGAAGCCTCAAGTTTGTTAATGATCTCAACCCTGTGGAAGTTCCTCCGAGTTGCCCCCTCAATTTGGTGAGGAATTACTAGAGGTTTGTGAGCTCTCTTAGTTTTAAGCATCTATTTATGGTCTTAGGCTATGAAGTGACTTTGGGTGCTCCAAATCTCCATCCCCGAGAGGAGCACACCTCCTCATTGTTTTAATTATATGTTGTTTTCTAAATGTATGAAACTAATATGTTAATGTACAACTCTTTTTTGCATTTTCATGCATTAGAATGATGAACCAAAACGTTCAATCCAAAGTGGTGAAGGCCCCAAAGACATGGCAAATGATGGTGACGATGTGTCCATGTCATTTGAAGAAGATGAAGGCAGGAACAAACGAAAAACTACTACTAGCAGGCAGAATGAGAAGTTATATGCGGTTGAAGGTATGCTTAATGCAAAGATGAAGAAAGCAGAGAAGAAGAGAAGGAAAAAAGCTGAAAAATCAATCCCTGAAGATGCCATGGATGATGACTATGACTTCAATGTAGATTATGTCAAAAAAAGATCAGCCATGGATGTTGGTAATCAAATAATTGGTAAGGTGCCTATGTCTGGTATTGAGTTCATTGATGAGTGCTGGAAGACTAAAAATGGCATGCTTTATCTCTCTCTCTCTCTCAAATGCTTTGGTGTGTACACACAAACATAGTGGCAAATTTTACATCTCCCTATTTTTTCGAGGAAATTTTAATTATAGTTCTTTTCCCATAGTTACAAATGCAGAGTTCCCTTACCTTGTGATCAAAACGCCAGATTAACCAAAAAAAATGTTCATCTAAATCCAAAATCCTAAATTTAGGAACCTTTAATCCACAATCTTTGGTGAACTGAGGCGTGTTGATCCATTAAGTTTGAAATCAAAGTCATCTCTTCCATGATCCAAGCAACTCTTTGGGGGCCAAATTTCGGTTTAACATTTATACTTATTGTGTTCTTGAATAATTCTTTTCAAAATGAAAACAAATTATGAAATTAATTGTCAAAGACCAAGCCATAAATGAAAACAAAAATCGAATCTCAAAATTTATGACATGAGTTTCAAGTATCTTACGACCAATTAGCTTTGACGGAATTATAAAAAAAGGATACATATTTTTTTTTGGTAAAATAGGAACATTCATAGAAATTAAATAGTCACAAGTCTATTATAAGATCTGCCCTCTTATCAAGGGTACCAAATTCTCCAGCACAAGCAGTGGGTTATCATATAAAACATAAGTACTAATTACAGAAATTCCAAGTTTAGCAAGAGCATCCACACAGTAGTTTGCTTTGCATAATGTGTGCTTAATTTGACTTTTTTTTCCTAGCAACTTTGCATATCTCAACTCTTCATTGGCTGGTCTCACTTGTATATTCAACACAAACACAGGCATTAGCAGATTTGAGGCGCCTTTTCAGGTAACACTCTGTGATTTCATTTCTTGGTTTAGTTTTTACAACTCCTAAAATGGTCAAAATTCCACCTAGTTGTCATGGTAGTCACTTTTATCAAAACAATCATAAGCATTGAAAAGTACAAAAACAACTCTGCCATTTAAATCAAGATATCATGCAGTTCATGCATTGCACTAGTGATTGATAAAGGAGCTTAACATGAGCAATGAATTATTAAAATCTTGTCATTTTCAGCTCCTCAAAAATAAGGGAAGCTGCTCTTATAAGAATAGAGAGGAGCAGTATGTTGTGGATTCAAAATTCATAGGGTGCTGGGTATGATGTAGCACAAATAACATCAAGACCCTTGGTCCAGACATGGTAAGACCCTTAGAATGTATAACTTTAAGAAGAATTTTGTGGAAAACAATTAGAAAATTAAAACAAAATTAGAAATCAGCACCTAGGGTTGCTTTGAGTTAGCACTGAACGGGATTGAAAACCTAGGAATTAGCACCAAGTCATTGGAAAAATTCCAATAGAAAATGAATTCATCAATTGTAAACTTATCTTTGTTGGAATACAATAGTGCACTTAAACTCTAATCCAGATTTACTTGGGGCCAAAGCCCAATTATTGAATTATGAAAATAACCTTGACTCTAGGAAATTAAATATTATAATTGACTTCTACTTATCCAAGTATATAAAATTCACTTCTAAAATTAAATAAAACTAGATTAAAATATAACTGTCTTCATGCTCCATACATTAGGGCAATGTATCAATCAAAAGAAAAAGAGGAAAGAGAAAAACCTAATGAGAAATTTAGATGAGTGAAAGTTCATTGCAAAATGGTAGAAACTTATGAGAAATTGTGGTTTTTATGAGTTTTGAGGTGAGTAAAGGGATAATTAATTTTGAAAATTCCTTAAGAAACATCTTTGTTTCTCCTAGACTAACCTTTTGATTTTTGTCCTTTTGCTTTCTTTGTTCCTTTGTGTTTATTATTGTGAACTCAATGTTTTAAATAATTTTAATCTATCTAACTACTCTTATTACTTATCAAAAAAAAAAAAAAAAATTCATTAAGAAACAATTAAAGATATTGGTTCATTGAGTGATTCTTCCTGATGTTGCTGATAGTGTAAGAATCATTGCAGTTTCTTAAATATCTGAGCTGACTTGTTCGAAATCCTAGAAGTTCTATTTCTATATTGCCTTTTTTCTCATCACTGTGATAAGTAATTTCATAAGCATCCCTGGAGGTCAACGAAAACACAAAATTAGTATATGGGACCTTCGTGAGAGTGGGGGAAAGGGGGAAAAGATATAATAAACAAAAAAGAAAAAAGAAAAAGAAAAAGAAAAAGATGAAGCAATGCAAAGAAGAATGAGAGATGGGAGCTAAAATACATGATAAGAAGGGCTTGGGCTACTCTTTTTGATTGGCCCATGGCTTGGGGTTCTTCACAATGTTCTGATATTTCTAAGTTTTTAGATTCTCTTAAATCTTGAATTTTATTTATTTGTATTCTTATGATCCTTTATGTTCATTATCTTGAGCACAAGGTTTTGTTTCTTTATCAATAAAATTGAATTCTTGCCAATCAAAAAAAAAAAAAAAAAAACCATAATAAAGAGGAGGAGAATATAAGAGATGGGGGAAGTTTCACGTGCCATGCATGCTGATTTATTGCATTTGCAGCAGTTTATACAGAACATTGTGTGTTTTTATGTATGATTTTTTGGTAGATATGATTTGACCTTGGCATGTTTAACTCTTTGTGTAGCCTTTTGGATTGCTAGATAATTGTCTTTGGATCAACTGAAAACTTCATCTTTTATGTGTTTTTGAACATCTGTTGCTATTGTTATCTATCTGTTTCAATTGAGTTCTCATTCATAGTTTCTCTCTAGGGTGATGTTGAAATGAATCTTAATATGTAAGACTTAGAATTCTTAACTTTAAATTCATTGCTTATGGACTTTGTAAACTTATACTCACCTTGTTGTTCTTTATCTGTTTCAATCAAGATATGAGAGGTCCTGGTGATATTTGATTTCCTTAATTAATGTTGGTTCTGCTAATAAAAAAAAAAAAAAATGATTTTGGTTCTTATTGGTTGATGCTATTCTGAGTGCTTTTTCTTCTAAAGGGTATCAATCCCTGAGCTAAAAGACATGTTAAATGTGTTAGGATGCTAAAGAAGAGGAAAAAATGGGGATAAGAAATTGATTTCCATTTTACATGTGAGCTTGTACATTGGTCAAACTTGCCTGTCTTTCTTCCATGATTCAATAATGCTTGTTATCCATTCATGTATTCTCAAATTCCTTGGATATCTTTGATTGTTCACATTTTAACATGAGTGCTAATTTGAATTGGTAATATCCTCCCAAATGATGTACTTTTTGGTCCCTATATCACTTGAGTGGTTGGTAGAGTGTGGATGTCCAGGTACTCCTTAGAGATATGTGGCTCTAGTTGCTTTTGGGGCTAGGGCCCTTCTTTGCCATATTTCTAGAGAGATGCTTTTACCATGAACTTTTAATGGAAGAACGATATTCTTATATCTTAGAAGGTTAAAAGTGTTACTTTTGAAGGACTAATTTTAAATTTTGGGAGGCTTCCTACGCAAAATATGTTAGTTTTTTTTTTGTTGACATTTAAGAAGAATCCTCTTTATTTGGTTGATGAGAAATTCTATTCTCTAAAAGAAATCAGCTTGTGCACTTTGCTACATTCAATATTCTTTGCAAGACAGAACTTCAAGGTGTAAAATATCTTTTTCCTTACTTCATTGATAATATCATGTCTTATTTCAGAGTTCATATCTTTTCTTTCCCTGTTTCAAGCTATTCATGTAATTGCTGATTCTTTGGCAGCGGTCGAAAATGGAATCCTCTTCGTCAGACATTAGATAGCTACGACTACACTGTGAAGTAACATGTCATTGGATCTCTTCTGTTTATACCACTCTTACTTCTCTTACCAACTACTTCGATTTTCTATACCTTCTTTAGCATTGTGAACACAAACATTAGCCTTATATGTATACAGATTGAAGTCGCTATCTCTGTTATTGATGCAACACCTTATATCAAAATATTCCTTTGGTTGGCAAGACGAAGAAGATTCCTTCTAGGATATGGTTTGAAATTGTATCTTGTCAGAGTAATCTGATTGATGATACTGCAATTTGTAGTCATGATAAATTTGATTATTCATCAGAGAATTTACATTGTAATCAAAATGGAGAGAAATTTGGTATTCTGGTTTCATTTCTACACAGCAACTTCTTGAGTATCGGTGAGGGAGGCCTTTAGCTATATTATGACTTGTGATTTTATTTTGTGATGTTTCTGTAGGGATGAGTCTTAACAAAGCCTCTCATTTCAAGACTTGGGCTTTGCTAAGGAAATACTCTCTCTCTCTCTCTCTCACACACACACACACACACATCTATGTTTATATTTTACCATGTCACATCTATCTTTGATTGTCAATGTATGTAGTGTTTTTTTGCTAACCATAACTGGAAATTATATTTCAGGAGAGCTAGTTGTGCCTCATTATAGAAATGCCTTTTATGGGGTTTTTGGTTCTTTTTTTGTTAAATTTACTCATGGTGTCCTCACTGGGAAAATGTGTCTTCTTTGCCTATAAAGTTTTCTCCTTGTTGCTCTATCGTTTTGTATTTACTAAAATTCAAGAATTGTTCTGCATGACTGGAATCAAGGTATGTCTTAGGCATTTATGGTTTATGTGCCCTGGTAATATGCAAACAAACAAAGGGAGAACAAGAAAAGCAAATTGTAATATATAAAGATGCAAAGTGATGTAATAATTTGGGTGTTAGAGGTGTTGAGTTTGATTCTCAGAGTGCCCCTCATTATCTATTGTTTTACTTATATAAAAAAGTAAGTTAATAATTTGATTTTATGTAGGTAAGATTCCATATTACACTATGCCCCCAATTAGGAATCAAGGAGAGCCTTTAGAGGCCAAGATTGTTTCTGAGCTTGGGAAAGAATTTAACATTGATGAGGTTTATGACACTGAATCTTCCTTCATTGGAAGCCTCAGGTCTGTTGTTGATCTCAACCCTGCGGAAGTTCCTCCGAGTTGCCCCCTCAATTTTGATGAGGATTTACTAGAGGTTTGTGATCTCTCTTAGATTTAAGCATGTATTTATGGTCTTAGGTTGTGAAGTGACTTTGGTTGCTCCAAACCTTTATCCCCGAGAGGAGCACACCTCCTCATTGTTTTCATTATACGTTCTTTTTTAAATGTATGAAACTAATACGTTAATGTACAACTCTTTTTGTATATTTATGCATTAGAATGATGAACCAAAACATTCAATCCGAAGTGGTGAAGGCCCCAAATACATGATTAATGATGGTGACGATGTGTCCATGGCATTTGAAGAAGATGAAGAAGGCAGGAACAAAGGAAAAATTGCTACTAGCAGGCAGAATGAGAAGTTATATGCAGTTGAAGGTATGCTTAATACAAAGATGAAGAAAGAAGAGAAGAAGAGAAGGAAAAAAGCTGAAAAATCAGTCCCAGAATATGCCATTGACGATGACTATGACTTCAAAGTAGATTATGTCAAGAAATGATCTGCCATAGATGTTGGTGATGAGGATGATGGTAATCAAATAATTGGTAAGCTGCCTATGTTTGGTATTGGTTGAGTCAGCAAATTTTGGACAAGATAAAGCGAGTTAATTGAGTATTGTGATTTGGCTACTTATTGTTTAATCCCATGCTTTTTTTGTACCCTCTCTCTCTCTCTCTCTCTCTCTCTCTCTCTCTCTCTCTCACCTCTCTCTCTCTCTCTCTCTCTCTCTCTCTCCAATGCATTGGTGCGTACACATAAACATGAGTGGAAAATTTCACATCACCTAATTTTTAAGGAAATTTTAGACTTCTTTTCCCAAAATTACCAAATGTAGAGTTCCCCGACCTTGTGATCAAAACACCGGATTAACCAATAAATGTTCGTCTAAATCCAAAATCCTAAATTTTGGAACCTTTAATCCACAATCTTTTTAATCCACAATCTTTTGTGAACTGAAGCTTTTTGTTGATCCATTAAGCTTGAAATCAAAGTCCTATCTTCCATGATCCAAGTAACTCTTTGGGGGGCTAAATGAAAACAAATTATGAAATTAATTGTCAAAGACCAAGCCATAAATGAAAACAAAAATCAAATCTCAAAATTTATGACAAGAGTTTCAAGTATCTTATAACTAATTAGCCTTGATGGAATTAGCCAAGGGCCTTGTAACTGAATTGACACATTTCAATGCACAAAGTACTTGGGGGGTTTAGGAGGGAAATGGTCCGTCTAAATCCAAAATCCTAAATTTTGGAACCTTTAATCCACAATCTTTGGTGAACTGAAGCTTTTTTGTTGATCCACTAAGCTTGAAATCAAATTCATCTCTTCCATGATCCAAGTAACTCTCTAGGGGCTAAATGAAAAAAAATTATGAAATTAATTGTCAAAGACCAAGCCATAAATGAAAATAAAAATCAAATCTCAAAATTTATAACAAGAGTTTCAAGTATCTTATGACTAATTAGCTTTGATGGAATTAGCCAAGGGCCTTGTAGCTGAATTGACACCTCTCCATGCACAAAGTGCTTGAGGGTTTAGGAGGGAAATGATTCAAGTTGCAGGGTTAACAAAAAAAAGATACATATTTTTTTTTTGGTAAAATAGGGATATGCATAGAAATTAAATAGTCACAAGTCTAGAAATTAAATTGTCATAAGTACTAATTACAGAAATTCCAAGTTTAGCAAGAGCATCTGCACAGTAGTTTGCTTTGCATAATGAGTGCTTAATTTGGCTGTTAGGGAAGGTCTTCGAAAGCTTCTAGTGAGTGATTGGCCATAAGATTTTTCACGAGATGAACCACAATCAATGAATCAAAGCATCCAGCTCTACATCCAAGTTAAAAATTCCAAGGTCTTTGGCTAAAAAGAGGCTATCTCAAAGAGCCCAAATTTCAGCCATAACCCTGGTTAGTGACTGGATATTTGGCAATGCCTTTGATCCAATCACCATTGTTACTTCTTAGCAAACCACCTCCACCTGATTTGCTTGGATTTCCAAGAGATGAACCATCAGTATCGAGTTTAACTAACCCATCTTGAGGTCTACTCCATGAACCTAGTATACAAGTCTTGGTAGATATTGGCCTCGGACTCATACCAATTTCAAAGAATTCTGCCCCTCTTTTAATGCAAACTTCATGGCATTTTGTGACTGTGACACCATCAACTACATTCAATAGGGATTCCAGAAACGCTAGTAGGCAATTTGATTAACTCCTTTCTTTTGAATGCAATTGGTGAACATCACTCATCAGGACGTGTGGTAGTGTGAGAATTGGTGTACGACTAGTCTCAGGCTTACACAATGCGTGAGACAGTTACAATTTTTTATGTCAATATTTTTTTAAAACTTATCAGTAAAATGTTTGGTACTTCGTTCAACTACACAATATAGTCAACACATCTATTTGGCAGGACTAACCAATAATAGTAGGAGACATAATAATTAAAAATACCATTATACCCTCAAAATTTTTAATACCTGCCTCCTCCCTTCTCTATACTTCAAAAATCAAATTTGATTTTTCAAAAAAACTCACATTGACACACACACTCTCTCATTCTGCCGGAAGTTGCCTTAAACACACCTTGAAGGACCACTCCTACACTGCAATCTTCTACCCTTTCAGCCACCCACCACCGTTTCTCATTGTCTCTCAACAAATTCATATTTGGTATTATAATAGTTGTTAATCAGGTGATAGTTTAAGGTGTTGGTTGGATTTTTGCTTCCTAAGATTTGACTTTTTGCTGCTCATGTTTTTTTTCCCTTAGCTTGTTGGTTTACTTGTTTGATCTTAACTCAGATCTCTCTTTTACATCATCTGTCTGAAATCTATGTGCATAAATTTTAGACCTTAGTGCATAAATCTTAGCTCATCTTCTGCAAATCTTGAAGATGTGAATCTGATTTGACTGGTCACACAAAGACTGCAAATTTCAGCACTTCTTGAGATTTGTAAGCATTTTGGATTTTTTATTCGAATCTATTTTTGCAGCAACTTATTTTTATTTTTTATGGTTTATGATCTTAGAGTTTGTAATTCATGGTACTTTGTTTCTTTTTTGTTTCTTAATTATTGATAGAATCAGATAGATTTAAGAATCTCAAGCTAAAAGTTGGTTTGAAGGAAACTTTTGGATGTTAGAGACCAATTTAAAAATAATATGTTGTAAGATTTTATCATTTGAAACCTAAAAATGTATGTTTGTGCATATAGGTGAACAAAGAATAATTTAGGGGTCGGCTTTGACTATGAATAAATCTTATTAGGAAAACGTTTTTTTATTTCTACCTTTATACACACCTAGCATCTCCAAATTTTGCAGACAAGCAACATTTCACACCTTAATGGTGACCTTAACTCACTGGTCTAATATAAATGTTCCAATATGATTTCAATAAATTTTGGAGAAGGTTGGATGTAAGAAATCACCTTTTGTTTTTTCCCCAGATGTTATATTTAATTTTCTCAATATTATTATTTTATATGTTCAAATTTTTTGTGTCTTTTCATTCATGTAGTGATTATAATTTTTTTAAAACAATAAATATTTCAGATTTGTCAAGGCAACAAAAGGGAATGCAACAATGGAAGTATGAGCTCAATGTCGATTTTCATTTTAGTTTGCTTGTACAGTTTCTTTTGCACATTGGGTGTATGGTAGCATAGCAATTTTGGAAAGGGTGACATAATAGCCTTGGAGATCACCAAATAGTGGCTGCATCAACCTTTCCATCTCAATTAAAAAGCCTATTCAGAACCTAACTGTTTGCGAAAGTTTGCCAGCCAGCTTCATCTCAATTCCAACCTTACTAAGATGTTCAAACCATTACAAGGGCTTCATGTGTCTTTTGGTGAAGTTTATTGATGTAGGGATTTTTTTGTTGAATGAATGAAATATTCAGCAACATGGAAAAATGTAGCATGTTTATTGCAACTTTCATGTGTGATTCACTTATTTGGTGACAATGTATATTAATGTAGTAATGTTTTAGTTGATAGAATGAAATATACCTTCTTAGCAACATGGAAGAAGGTAGCATGTATATTGCAACTTTAGTAAAGATGGTTTATGTATATATGTATACTGCATTTTCAAGTTGAACAAGTGAGACCATAAAATGAGTAATTTGTTTGAGGTTGTTAGAAAGAGTTCATAAAGAAGAGTATTTCAATTTCCCTGTGCTTGTGTTACCTTCGTTACTCAAGTGAGGTCATGTTAGTATTAGTTAATTGATTTGTATAAGATAACTTGTACAGTATTTGGGAAAAGAGTAAATACATACAATTGTATAAGAGTTCCATTAACATCATATATATGATCAACGTTTAAGTAGAAGTTACTCAAACATTTACATGTAGAATCCAACACGATTGAATCGCTTTTATAAGTAAATTACAAAAACTTTCTGACAAGCTACTACAAGCCTACTCAAACATGCACATACAAAATCCAACACCTTCGAATCATTTCATAAATAAATTACAAAAATTGTTCGAAAAGCTACTACAAGCCGTGCATAATACTATCCAATATTTTAGTTGAAAGAGAAAATTGTAATCCTTGGAAGCAACTAATGGTGCATTTTCGGTCATGTCAAAAGCTTGGGTGTGTGAAATTGAGTTGGAGAATTATGAAGCCTCCATATCTTGACATGGATGCGCCAACTACAGAGCATGTCATCATCAATGACACCGCCATGTTTTTGACTCGACAACATTAACAATCTAATCTCCAATCCTCCTATCAGAACTTGCTTCCACCTGTGTCCAGGCAGACCATAAGACCTACAACTGAAATGCAAAATAGCATGCCATGGTTAAATATATTACACTCCCATGCCATTAACTGACAAATAATTAACTCAAACAAAAGCATCCTATAAAATTATTTACACCACAATATCAAGGAAACTAGTGCAAGCAAAGCAAAGGCAGATATATTATGATGCAAAAATAAGAAACATAATTTACTAAGATGAATAGCTCCTTAGACTACATCTTAAACTATTAAGATATATAACCTTTCACTTTGAGAATATCTGGGGATACTCCATTGACTCATCTCAAGCACCAAATTAATTTAACAAGCAAATTAGGAATTTAAATGATAATAATAATAATAACAATCCGCTCCCTTGTGTTTTCCTCTAAACTCGTTAATAATTCCCATCTCAATTAGCAAACTTAGGAGAGAAGAAAAAAAAAAAAAAAGACACAATCTTTACGTATGAAACCCACCAGTTTATCAAAAATTGAATAAGCCCACTTCAGAAAACAAGAATCTAACTAAATCCAACCAGATATCTCCTGCAGACACCCACCTAACCAGCAAATGCCATCGGCATCCTACCGATCCTCGGCCATCGACACACGCACACTCAATTGGGCTTTATTCTCATTATCAAAATCTCAAAACGTTCTGCACTTTATTAGTGTTATTTCTTTATTTTTCTCATCGTTAAAGTTGCCATAAGTAAACATGCTTGGGTAAAACATCTCTTCTATGCTCTATTCTAAGAAAATGTTTTTTCAAAAATCTTTTCCCACCTCTTTCTTAAAAATGAATTTTCAAATAAAAGGGGTCTTTTCTAAAAGAAAGGTTTTTCCCTTTTTCTTCTTAAGAGTTTTCAAAACAAAACCGCCCCCCCTTTTTTTTGTTAAAATGCTTTTCCTCCTGTTTTTTTTTAAGAAACTTTTGCAAAATTAAAAAAAAAAAAAAAAACTGTTTTTTTAGGGAAATTCGAACCCCATTTTCAAAAAAATAATAAAACAGTTTTCAAAATATGAAAAATTATGAGCTCGTTTGGTAATGTTGTTTTAGAAATGTTGTTTTAGTATTGTGGAAATATGTGTGAGTGAAAATGTGTTGTGGAAATACGTGTTGTGTTGTTTAACCAACCCAACTAAATATGCCTTATGTTTTTTAAAAAAATTGTTTTCAAAATGATTTTGTAAGAGATTTCTAATAACGTTGTTTAAGTTTTGTGGAAATATGTATGAGTGAAAATACGTACTGTGGTGTTTAAACAATATCTTTCATTGTTTAAACATCGTTACCAAAGTGGGTCTTTGTTTTCCAAAACTGTTTCCAAAATAAAAATCTATCTTCCAAATTTTTTTTCAATATAAAAAATCTTTTCTCTAAAAAACTGTTTTCAATATAAAAAATCTGTTTTCTAAAAAACTGTTTTAAAAAAAAAGATATGTTTTCAAAAAAATGTTTGCAAAATAAAAAAAAAATAAAAAAAAAGGGAAAACCCAAAGCTAAATTAAAAAATATAAATGGTTTCAAAATTTTTCAAAAGAAAATGTTTTCAAAAAGAAAATGTTTTTTGAAAGTGTTTTTCTACGTACAAAAGTGTGTTTTCAAAAATGCTTTCTTCAAAAAGAGACATGCTTTTCAAAACAAAATGTTTTCAAAAATACTATTACCACGTTGATTTTGGCAAAATATGTTTTCTTCCTTCCTTTAAAAAGAATAAAAATATATCTTTTGAAAAAGTGTTTTTACCATGTTAAAAAAATGTTTGTTTTAGAGAATTTGTTTCCAAAACCTTCTACCTTTTCTAAAAATCCGAAAATTGATTTGTTTTTTTTTTCTTTTAAAAGAGGTTTCTAAGGAATGGTTTCTTTTACCACACTGACCTTTACTAAAAATAAAAAACAAGAATTTTCTATATATATAAAAAAGATTTTCTCACAAATTTTCAAAAAAAAAAAAATCTTTTTTCAAAATAATAAAAGTTAACGTTGTAACTTTTTTATGCACTATAATTTCAAGCATTTTTTTTTTTTCCGAATAGTTATAGTTTGAGGATTTGTGTTCAAGGCTCATTCTCTTGAGTTTTTGAATACTCTATAAGCTTACATTGTCCCTAATATATCTTGGCACTAATGAGTTTCCTCTGTCATCTTTTTGCACGATAAAAAAAAGAAAAGAGAAAATGGTGGATGACAACAAGGTGTTGCTCTTTCAACCCTCTCTTTTTTTTTTTCTTTTTCTTTTTTTTATGTTGTGATTATTTTTGTATAGCATGCAGTATTCACATGCTAGCTATATAGTAAATAAATACTTTTTTCTTTGAAAGCTTAGTAAATAAAAACTTACATGCTATTGTAAAATATACTTTTATGTTCTCTCACATGTTACATATACATACATACATATATATATATATATATAATATATATATATATCTCACATGTCTTGATTGCATATATCCTTTGGGGTTAACATTCACATGTTAGCTATATGGTAAATATTTAATCATATGTGTATATATGTACATTGTTTGCAAAAAAAAAAAAAAATTAAAAATTAAAAAAAAATCAAAATACCAAGTATTCTATTTTTTTTTTTCATAAAAAATTTATGTTTGAAATAAACTAAAATAATGAACTATTTTCGGGTAGGCGTTGTGGGGCACCTAATACCTTTCCCACACCTAACCAAACTTCTGAGTCCAAGATTTTTGATTCAAAGACTTTTGGTTTACCTTAATTAATGAACCTTTAAAATTTAGTTTAGTTAATTAGGTAACTTAAAATAAAATTAGACATATAGGTGACCGATCACATCTAATACAAAACCAATGATTGGTGGCTGCGTCTAAAATAAAGTAATGATAAATTTAGTTATAAAATTAGTTGTATCCTAAGGCTACAATCTTACTCAATAAAATAAACATTACTACATATTTTGAAAATCTAATCGTTGAATTGTATATTTTTTATGTTCTTAATATATATGTCAAATTTTGCGTCAATCAGATCTTATTTACTATATGATCTATAAACTTATATGTTATACATAATTTGAAATTACAAAAACTTGTAATTTGAACAATTTATTAATGACATAATTATTGATATTTAATTATCTAAAATTTTTACAAGTATGAAGAATATAAAAGAAGATGTCATCTAATGGTAGATTTGTCAAAATTTATCTTCAATAAAAAAATATTAAGTAAAATTATAACTTAAAATTACAATTAATTTTATAACTAAATTTTGTTCAAATAAAAATGAGAGAAAGTAACTCACATAAACACCCCATTCTAGATACACAAACACATAAGAGGAGTCCCATTGCCAAGAATCCAACGTGCCACACGAAACCGATAATTTTCAATATTTTTGGAACGTCCACAACTGTACCCTCGTACTTACACAATTTTACCTGATCTAAAATGTGGGTAATTTTTGGTCAAAAATGAAAAATATGTAAATTTGACATTTTTTTACCTCTGAATTTATTTAAGCTGTATAACTGTAAACTGTTCCTGAACGTTTCTGTCTCTCTTTCTGTGTGTGTGGTTCAGCGCATTTGATACAAGATATAGGAAAATGGGGTCATGGCGGTGGTCCTCCACCTCTGCCTTTTACCCCAGCTACTGCCGTTGTTATGCTCCTCTCCCCCTCCATAATTTTTCATTTTCAACACCTTCTTCTTCTTCTTTCAAGATTTCTACTGAAACTAAGGCCAGGCTTCCGCTTCAACACCACAACAAAAAAATCACCGCCAACAACGACGTCAAGAACAGGAAAAACTTCACTGGTTTCAAAGATATAATCGTCAGATGCACCAGTGACACAACTAACACCGACTTGGAAGAAAAAGTACAGCAAGAACAAGAAGCTGTTGGTTTTGACTCCGTGAGTACAGGACAGGACAGTAATAATAATAATAATAAAGCCGTTGCTGTCTTAGACGAAAATTCTAAAGAAGAAGAAGGAATATTAGAATTAGCGTGGGAATGGGCAGTGCTAGTTTCGCCATTCTTCTTCTGGGGCACAGCTATGGTGGCCATGAAAGAAGTGATTCCAAAGTGTGGCCCTTTCTTCGTTTCCGCCTTTCGTACCATCCCAGCTGGCTCTCTCTTGATCGCATTCGCGGCTTCGCGTGCTCGCCCCTTTCCTTCTGGACTCACCGCTTGGCTTTCCATCACTCTCTTCGCTCTTGTTGATGCCACTTGTTTCCAGGTGATCACCTTTACTTATTAATTTGTTAATAAAATTTGCTTGCTCTTAGTAATTAATGACAAATGGTAGTGATGGTATTGGTGGACACAGGGCTTTCTTGCTGAAGGGTTACAGAAGACATCGGCTGGTTTGGGTAGCGTATGTTTTTCCACAATGCACCCTTAATTGTTGTTTCGTTGAATTTTTACTACATTTCTATTCATTTTGAGGTTGTGACTTTTATTACTCACGCACACACACCAAAGGTTGTAACTGTTAATTTTTCCAAGTTTGGTCTTTTGTCCTGTAAATTATGGGTTGCCAAGAGCCTTGTACCTTAATTGACATTTCCTATGTATCCTTCCCTCCTCCATTGTAACTTTCGGGAAAAAATAATCAACTTTTGGTTTTGTCTTTATTGTTATTACTGCTACTTTGCTATTTATTTTCAACAATCTTGTGTTTTCATATCTAATTGTTTCACAACACGTCTTGGTAAGCATTTATATAGATATGGATTCAAACACTTCTTCCCGAGGACCAATTACATAGATGATTCTTTTTTTTTTGGAAGAAAGCAATTCCTCAGGTGGTATAAATTAAAAGTTAAGAATATTTAAGGGACATAAAGTTCCTTACATTTACCAGTTTTGGTGAAAAATGAATATATAGGTTTTTTGTTTGCTTTGACTAACTACATCTTCCAAAATGCAGGTGATAATTGACTCTCAACCTTTAACAGTGGCTATACTTGCATCTTTGTTATTTGGCGAGTCCATTGGGTTTGTTGGAGGCGCAGGGCTTGTACTTGGTGTCATAGGACTTTTACTCCTTGAGGTAGACATTGATGTTCCTTCATGTAAATGCAAAATGCTTTTGAGTTTAGGTTTCTTTTTTCAATTTGTCTATTTTGGCTTCAAATATCTCCTTTAATTGCAGACTACTCATAGGAGTAGTAGTGTTAAGCATTAGAAAACTCTGATTTAGGTAACTTTGGTGTGTTGTTGTTTGTGCTACATTGATCTTTTTGTACTCAGGAAGATACTTTTGTATTTTTTTTTTTCTTTTTTGGGAATGATGTTTTCCGTTTGTTGTTGGTATTTGTGAATTTGATTGATACTCTGTATGGTTTGCAAGTCAAATTCATCTATTAACCGAATATCTTGTGACTATGAATTGCAGTTTATTCCTACTTTATTCTTAGTGCATATTTATTGGTTTGTTCGTGATTTCAGGACAAAGACACATAATTTATTTATTTTTTATTTTTAAGATTATAAAAGTCTCTAGTTGTTGGTAGTGAGTCCTTGTATTGGTCTGTCATTTATCAAGACTTACTGTACTATTAGTATGTAATGGGGGTTTTGTCATGGAATTTCCAAAGGCAGAGATTGTTAAGATTTATATCAGTAATATTGTCGACAATGTAATATGAAAAAAAGAGTTGTAATACTTGGCCATTTGTTGAAGGATAAGTAAAGGTTGTAACTCCTTGAAGAAGTACAATCTGCGAGAGCTCACTTTCTTGCTTGAGCAAAATTGTAATGCTCGCTCAAGCGAAACAACAACTCAACCCAAAAGTTTGTATATCCCTTGCTCAAGAGAGAAAGTCTGACATTATTTTCCAAGTTCAGTCTGAAAAATTTTCTCCAGTACCCTACTTATAATAACTTAAAACCATGTCCTTTTAATGGAGGGAGACAGCCATATCACTGTGTATTATTGAAAGCCATTCCCTTGTTTCAAAACCATAAACCCATTGATTCTTGTTCTTGATTGGCATCCTTATGAAATACCGTTAACCAAGAACCTTGAGAATTCATGCTCTGCTGAAACCACAGAGTTCTCAGCACTGCATCTGTAATCCCAGAGTTCTGGTGTGAAGGAAACGTGTTGTATGTGAAGGGACCCAAATAGAAGAAGTCTAAAGGTTTTGGAATTGCTGTGGTAATGTCAACAAGTTGTCTGCTGGGTCAATAGAATTTAATCGCAAAGATTTTTTGAATTATTCTGTAGACTCCTTTGTTTATAGTGAATTTCCTTGTGGGGTACATAATCATTGGAGTGGTTTTTCCATTGAAGAATCATTTCTTTGGTTTCTACTTTTACTGAATTGCAGTGTACTTTGCTTTATTGCTTTACTATTACTATGACTGAATTTGTTAATTGAGATTGGATTGTTACTTATGCTTAAGCTAGATATCGATTTACTGAATTTTATTAGTTAAGTCACATTGTGATCAAAATAGAAATTTCAAACACTAACATGATGTGTTTGAACTACTTTTGGAAGTTCAATATACTTTTCAAGGGTCTAACCAGGGGTAATGTTGGGCAGTGTCTAAAGTACCTAGTTCTTTATCAGTATTTCTCTGTTCCTACTGGCTTGCTCAAGTATGCTTGATTAGTTGCACCAAAGAAGGGGAGCCTACAATTGGGATTTATGATTTTGTGTTTAAGCTAGAGGAGATGACCTTTCAAATTGAAGGTATTTAACAGTGGGAATAACTATGCTTATGAATGATGTTCAGTTTACTACTTGTTAAACAAATTGCTATAAAGGTTGGAAATGGGAGTGTGATGCAGGGAAATATAATGGGCTGTAATATGAATTGGAACTAGATGGAATAAGAGTTCATCCATAACAATAAGAGTTCATCCATAACTAACTCACATTTATCACATGCTAGAATACAATTGTAATGTATTAATGACATGCTATATTTAATATAGCGCATGCCTTCTAATTCTAACAACTTTTTAAAATCTAGCAAGTGCATGTGCCATGTCACTCCTTCATGCCACGTCACCACGCCATGTCAACATCTTCCAAGTATTACATTTGACTCCTACATCACTGTCTGTTGGCAGTGATTTATTAGTCTACTATGAAATCTGTGAGCTTAAGTGACATAGGTATTGTAGGGTAAGTTTATAGAGAACAGATGTGTAGTGTTTGGTGGGCAAACTGAACCAAGCATTAAGTACAACAATCAATGGTGGGGGATGGAGAGGCTCAGAAAGCATCAGGCTTCCTATGGCAGGGGTTGAATGAGGTTGTTGTGTGCAAGCTTATGAGCTGGATAGGGGCAAGCAAAGCATGAAAGCTAATCAAGATCTTTAGGATTGACGTGAAACCTCACTTATCACAACATAATGTATCATGGTTTAAAATGCCAATGAATAAGCCAAGCAATTGAAACAATATCTAGATGTTGAGGCTTTCTGTGAATTGTGAAGCCTCACGCATGACCAAATAAATTTTAATGGCCCTCAGTCTCTTATCTTCCTGAAAAGAGTGTTATAATGTGTCATAGACTGTTGGGAAATGATTGTATGGTAATAATTTGTGTCTTGGTGGTGAGCAAACTGGGTTATTGTTGGTATGAATAATTATTTGCTAACTAGATAGTGGGGTTGGTTTTCTCTATGATATTCTCTCAAGGAGGTGAAGAGAGAAGCAGATATGGCTTTCATGAGGGTGTACTAAGCAGCCATCATTTTGATGTCTTCTTTACAGCAGATCCGCTCTTCCTTTTGTTCTGTAAATTAGATCGGGTCAAATTCCCTCCTCTTATTCCTTTGTCCAAGCAAAAAGCTCAATGAAAGCACCCATCACTTCTCTTCACTTTTCACTTGTTGTACTTGCAATGTATCATACAAAATTTTGTCACACTTTTCTCTTGACATAGTATAGAAGAGTTTCATAACTTGGAGCTACTATTTTTGAAACCTTTATTTTCTAGAAATCTATTGACTTGCAATTTATTGCTTTTGGATGATGCTAAGCTTTGTTGTGCAGGTATCTGCAATTTCTTTTGATAGCAGTAACTTTACATTGTGGGGAAGTGGGGAGTGGTGGATGCTTCTTGCAGCTCAGAGCATGGCAATTGGCACAGTCATGGTCCGCTGGGTTTCCAAGTACTCTGATCCTATTATGGCAACTGGATGGGTAGGTTCTACCATCCCACTTAGTAATTCACTCATATCTTTATCTCTGATAGTTAATCCCAGCATTTTTTATAGCGCCTTTGAAACTTTGATGGATCCTATTTGAGCATTCTTACCTTTAATAGTAAACAAATTTAAAATTTTAACTCTGAAGTTAGCATGTCTTTCAGTAAATACAAGCTGGTGTTAAAGATTATAAATTGACTTATTCTACTCCTGACTCAAGATGTTCTGGAGAACTAATGTTTTTCCTTTCTTTTTTCCCCCTATAAGTTTTTATATCATTAAGAGTTTTGATTTATACATAGTTAGCATCCTTTTTTTCTTTTTTTAAATTTAGATTTTGATGGGCTTTGTTTCTTGCCTCTTTAATTTCTATATTGCATGTGACTCATGATTCTAATCATCAATTATAATCATAAATCTCATAATAAATTTGTGTTTGGGAAGTTGTAGCCTGTAGGATGTTCCAAGTTTTGGTTTAAATGCTCTGGGGAAAAAAATAGAGCTTCGAGAGACTAACACAAATTATTTTGTTGCAGCACATGGTTATTGGTGGCCTCCCTCTTGTGATATTCTCCATTCTTAATCATGATCCTGCTGTCACTGGGAGTCTTAAGGAGTTCACTGCTAATGATGCTTTGGCACTCCTGTATACTTCCATTTTTGGAAGTGCTGTAAGCTATGGTGTATTTTTCTACAATGCAACAAAAGGTCATCTCTAAATTTCTGTTTTAGTTTAATCTTCTCAACCTAATTCCATATTGAAACTTAGAATTCTACTTTCATTACTATCTTTCCCTAATTTTGAGAACAAATTTATTTTCTTCCCTTACAATTTACATGTCCCCCACAACCCCCCCCCCCCCCAAAAAAAGTTATTTATTTATTTTTTCTCTTATGGTTTATTTTTGACTGTTAGTTGCAAGTTGAATAGAAAATTGAAGTAGTTTGTTTGTATTAAATTTGTTTTATTTATTGGTGGAACCAAACTATTTATCTAGTGGGAGTACAGAAGATAATAGCTAATGAATACTTGATTATAACATTACTCTTTTGGGTACATACAATTTATTTTACAACTTTAATGATTTAGCAAATAAATCTACCTATTTATAATAGGTTCATGGCAGAATGAGTGTTAAGGTTTGTACAATGTTTCACATTTAAGAATCAGACAATCAGAGGTTAAGATTTACACTGGTTCTTTACATCTGTGAAAGTTAAAACTGTCATTGTTTACGAAAAGAGTATGTAGAATGAGGTGCATTGTATTATCACTCAAATGCATAAAATTATCGTCTTTCCTAAGATTATTTTGTAAATATGAATTACTTCCCTATCTTTAGCTACCTGAATAACATCAAGCCTACATAGTTTCTATGGCTATGAGCATAAATTGCTTAGCCCATTAGGGGTGAATACCCCTGAATACCCGACAACTGGTTCTAGTGGGTAGGGTCAATTGTCATAGGTTTTACTAGTGAGGTGAGCCCAAAGGCTCTTCTTTAGAAAGGACCCTAGTTATCCAAAAGAAAGGCTTCAATGGTAATCAACCAAAACTTGTATCAATAACATCCCTTGTTTTGGAAATTTTACGTGGTAACAAAGTTTATTTTGAGTTGTACATAACTTCTAGCACTTCTGATGAGTGTACTTGGTCCACCTTTGTCTCAACTTTTTTCAAATATCATAGTGGGATAAAAGTTATCTGTGCAAAATATTAATAAAAACTGCCAGCAATTTTATCATTTGCCCCCTTTTTTGTTTTTATCCATTTAATAATTATCAGTTGATGTTTAATTAGATGCGATACAGTCTCTTGTTTTCACATTACACTTATCTAAATTTGATTTTGAGCTCTTAGTTGGGAATTGATATGAATTTGCTAATGTATTTCAGGTAGCCTGACAAAGCTGAGCTCCCTTACCTTTCTAACCCCAATGTTTGCTTCAATTTTTGGGTAAGGTCATCCAACTGTATGGAAGATGAACCTGTAATGCTATCAAATTTTTATCTAATGCAAAGTGAACCACACCAACAATTGATTACCAGTGATTTTTTATTTTCATTTTCTTATTGGTATTTCATAATTAGCTTTCTAAAAAAAATATGTGCTCTATTTTTTTGTAATTCCAGGTTTTTATATCTTGGTGAGACCTTCTCACCCTTGCAACTAGTTGGGGCTTTTGTTACTTTGGTTGCAATATACATGGTTAACTATAGGAATGTGTGGAATGAAGCATGCCTATGATCAATATGGGTTGATTTAAGATTTGAATGAAAGGAATGCAATGCTCATCTGAATGCTGTGGAATGAAGCATATGATCAATATGGGCTGAGTTGACATTTGAACGAAAGGAAAGAAATGCTCGTTTGAAGGCTACCTCTTAATCCTCATGACTTGGTTTGGAGATGTTTGTAGTATGTATGAATATGCACTTGGATACATATTAGAATGAATCAATAAACCGTTCAAGTAGTAATGCAAACCTGTAAAAAGGTTGGAGCTATTATCTCAGAGCTATGGTATCATGGTAGATTGCTTGTGGAAAGCCCATGTCAGCCCCAAGCCCTAATTAGGGATTAGTTATTTCCAATTTTGTTTTTCTGGAGAAGGATCAGGGTAAAATATGCACTTGATGTTATTTGTGACAGAAACCAGTATTGAAAATAAGTGTTGAAACTGGCTCAAGACATTTGTATTGATTTGGTGTAATTATGATGTCCATTGGAAGTAAAATACATTTTGAGATTGTTCAACAGTGTTGAAATTTTAATGTGAATTTACTATTTTTCAATTTCAGAGGCATGCCATGATTGCACACAATGTGGCTCAAAACCATTTGACTCTTGCAGCTTTATTTATAGCATTCCTTTTGTCGTGAAAAGAAATTTTTATATCTGTCGTATTTTATAACAAGAACCGAGTTGTTTGATGTCACCTATAACTGCAAAACCAGATTATGATAATAATTTGATTGAGCATGATATTTGCACTAAAACAATATGAACACAGACAAATCTGTTATGGATGGAATAATGACTTTAAAAAGTTACAAATGAAGAAAAAAGAAAAAAAAAATTACAACTTTGGTTCAGCGAGTGCAGGAATTGGTTGCAAGTTTGCAACCCCAAACAGAAACTGGAGAATCCTCATCTCAAATTAAATGTACAACCAAATTGAAAAGTCATTCATTATTTATAGCGTTCCTTTTGTCGTGAAAAGAAATTTTACATATTTATAGTAGCTGGTCAGGGACATGGTTAATCTGTCGTATTTTATAACAAGAAGAACCAAGTTGTTTGATGTCAGCTATAACTGCAAAACCAAGTTATGGAAATAATTTGATTGAGCATGATATTTGCACTAAAACAATATGAACACAGATAAATCTGTTATGGATGGAAGAATGACTTTAAAAAGTTACATATGAAGAAAAAAGAAGGAAAAAAAAAATGAAATACAACTTTGGTTCAGCGAGTGTGCAGGAATTGGTTGCAAGTTTGCAACCCCAAACAGAAACTGGAGAATCCTCATCTCAAATCAAACGTACAACCAAATTGAAAAGTCATTCATTATTTATATTTATGTGGATGCAGCAGCTGCAACAACAGGAGTTGAGTGCAGGCCTCTACTGGTGCCAAGTCGGCCACGCCCAATCCCACCACTCCGCTGCTGATCACAATCACTCTTCTTCCCACTCAATCTCTTTCTGGTTTCATTCATATTGCGGCCTGGTTCAGATAACCCACTTCCCTCAAAACCCAGTGGACTCTTTTGATCTTCCTCCCTGGTGTTTGATCTTGAAGTCCAGCAATCAGTGGAATCAGCTGAATTGGGTTCCCAGGACGAAGAAGATAAGCCCCAATGCTGTTGTTGACCACCGGCAACAAAACTGTTGCTACCTGAGGATTCTTGGTCTTCCATATCTGCCCCGCCAACTAGTGCACCACCTCTCCTCACTGTTACATACTTGTGAAAGCTTGGCTCCGTTACGTCATCTGTGACTGCTACCTCAGATTCTACAACAAAAGGGTCTTTGGTATCTGCTACTCTCTTCCCAACAAGAGTGGCACCCAAGCAAAATTGTAGGCTTCCTGTTAGATTGATATGTTGGACTTTTCCTGTCCTCAGAGAAAGCACAGGATAAATTAGAACTTGTAGTGGAGTTAAGGTCAGCAACTGCTTCCAAGATGGAGCAGGCTTTGGTGACACAAGCTGGGAGAGAAACTGAAGGTGTGTTGCTTTTCTGGTGGAAATTTTGGATGTCTTCAAGCAACAGTGCAGCATAGGATGATGAAGGATTCAACAAAGTTTCAGGATTGAAGTCTAGGTCTCGGGATCTCCTGCCAGACCTGCTTCTTGTTATTGCCTGGGGTTTCGGGTTTTCAGCACCTGAGGCCACCACAGTTTTAATGGTGACATGACCGGTGGCTGATGGTTGTTGATCTCTAGCCTCTTCCACCAGCTGTTCCTTCTGTATGCAATTCACAGTCACAACCTGGTTGTCCAGTGCACCTCTGTTGCTGGTTTTGTTATTAGTCCCTTGAACAACAGCTCTGTTGTTGCTACTGTTTATTATCTCAGCATTTGGTTTCTGCAGTGGAGAATGAAGATGTTTTTATTGATACATTTGACACCTCAGAGCAAGAGATCAATATTGTGTAGCTAACAAATGCAAAATCAGGAGATCGATACTGATCTGGTTCATATTGATAAATTATCACTTATCCCAAACGCTTATGGTTTATCATATAACCATAAGTTTAGTACTCCCCTCACATCTAGGCAATAGTTCGATGCTGAATTGGTTCATACTGATAAATTGCCTATTATTTCAAAAGTTAAGCTATTAGAAAATATTGAATTTAATCATTTATCCACAATTCCAACAGATACATCATAAGACTGAATTGATTCACACTGAAAAAGGTTTTTAGGCCATAAATTGACGAAACAGGCATGAATGCATTAGACATCTGATAGGAGTAGGAAAGATAAGTAATTACCTGATTCAGAACAATCCCTTCTTCAGTCTCTCTTTTGTATCTATTTTGCACCTTGCTGTTGTTGTTGGGCGGTTGTGGATATGCAAGGGAGTTGGGATCAATCTCACTCAATGGGTTTCTTCTGTAAGGAGAGTGTTCTGCTTTCCTGGAGGAGCTTCGGCTAAGAGACGGCTGCTGATTGTCATTGGAAGTCTTACCATTTGCTCTTGCTGGGGACTGAGACCGAGGAGATGCAGCACCCCTTGAACCTGCCATTGCGGCATCGCTACCAGCATTCCTCCTGACTGAAATTCTCTTGACAGAAGTTCCTGGTGCAGATTCACCAGCAGGAGCAGCATTGTTGCTCTTATCCATCACCAAGGATGAAACAGTAGCAGGGACTGAAACCATCTTTCCAGGCCTATTAGTACCATTACCAGAAGAATTTGCAGTGTGCGTTGCACCAACAGTGGTAGTACTAGCAGGAGTGGATGTCTCAGATGATCGTCTACCTGGGGATCGACTCACTCGTCTCTCTCTGCTGCTGGATCTCTGTTGCTGGTCTTTTTCCCTTTCTCTGCTGGGTGTTCTCCTCCTCCTTGAGAAGAAGAAGATGGCCGCGATGATTGGCGATGGCGTTGACGGTGGTGGTTTCTTCGTTCGTCCTCTAAACACAAGTCATCACTGACATTGGCTTTCTTTTGGACATCATCAACGGCAGCAACAACCTCGTTCTCACATCGGTCAAAGTCGTAACTCCTCTTCGAACCCGAGTACTTTCTACCACGGTCAGCAGAAGCTGAAGCCGAAGAGGAAGCAGCCTTGCCTGAAGAGCTTCGGCTAAGCCTACCACACTGAATGAGAATGGCATCCACCTCTTCTTTCGTGCAACTCGATGTCCTCACACCCACACCAATTGATGCTGCTGCTCCTGTTGCAACCTTGTTAGCCATTGATTCAGGTACTACTTCATTAGAAGTAGTGGTAGAGGCAAGACTATCTTGTTGAGGAGGAGGTGGGCTTCTAGTATTTCGATCTCTATCATCATGACTCTTCCGGTGCTTGATGACAAAAATCTCTTTCTTCACTACTCCGCTTTCATCTTCTTCCACTTGTCGATCTTCTTGCGCAATCTTCTTCTCCTTCTTCAGCTTCATTTTCAACTCGGAATTTTCAACTTTAGCTTTGTGGGTATTGCCATTATTACTACGTGTGTCATTGCTCAAATGGGTAACGTCTGGATCTGTCTTTGGTGTTGAAGCAACACCAACAACAGCAGAAGGACAAGAAGAAGAAGACTCTTTCTTCTTACTGAAACAAGTACCCATGATGTTTTGTGGTGTGGCCCCAACCTAGCCTAAGGAAACACAACTGATGTGTTTGTTTGTAGAAGAATGTTAGGAACAATGGCACGGAGATTTGAATTATTGTGGTGGCAATGGTCTATTAAGAGATAAGAGAAGAGAGGTGGGTACTTGGTACAGTTTCCAAGAACAATTTCAAAATGTTTGGGATTTGATTTAATTAAAGGAGGAGAGAGAGAGAGAGAGAGAGAGAGAGATTCAAATTTTGATAAATGAGCGGGCTGGTAATGTGTGAAAGAAAAGAGCCGTTAGAGAGAGAGAGAGAGGAGAGAGCCGTTGGATAATTCAGATAAGTATCACGTTTTCTGTCCCTACAGTTTTGTACTGATGGCCACCACCACTAAACTTTACCTTTATTTCCCAATTTTTTAAGTCAATTGAATTATTATTAAATTCATTTATTATTATTATTATTTATTTATAATTACAATACGATTCTCGAATCTTGGTCTTTCTTAGCTTTTCTTTACTACTTATTACAATCCTTAAAAAATATAAATAAAATCTTTTTCCTTTTTTCCGTTTGGTAATACTATCATTATTTTACAATTCAAATTGCTACAAGTCTATAACGGCTAACTAAGGTTGGATCCCTTCAACAAAAAAAAAAAAAAAAACCCCGATTTGAATCCTCAGGTTGGTATTTTGTTTTATAAAAGAAAGCAGTGAAAAAACACATGCTAAAATCTGTTAAGATGAAACCCAATGCATTCAGTTCCACCAAGCAACACTACCCCCAGAAGGGCCAGATTGAACACTGTTGGCTCCGTGGTGGAGAGGTTTGGCTGAGTCAGTCAAGTGGATTGAGTAGCTAGGTTCTATTTAATTTAAGGACAAAACTCAAGCACATAAAAGTGTTGATCTTTAACTTTCCTCTAACATCTCTTTTTTTATTTATGTTTTCCTTTAAACAAATGGCTAGATTCATAGCACCCTTTTGGTAAAATAAACAAAAACTTTTTGGCATTTTTGTCTTCTAGGCAAAAAACTATTTGGGAAGTGGGAACACTTCTTCTCCAACAAAAATTTATTTAATACCACTCCTCATATTAGAGGAGGGAGCATTGCTATGTAAGTACACAATATCCCCTCTACCACCACAGTTTGTCATGTAACTGTTCACATGAACATATGTAAGCTTGACAAAAATTGGGCATTTTTTGCCAAATAACATAATTTTAAGAATAATTTAAGAAAAAAGAACTGAGTCAAAGTTATTTAATTATGTCGCATTTTATTTTTGGAACTCGAGTTTCACTTGAGTTTAACAAACTCGAAGTCCAAAAAAGTGTTACATAACTAAATAAGTTTGGTTAAGTGCTATCTAGCAAATTTTTCTTAAACTTATAAACTTTAGTAAATTTTTCTTAAAGAGTTATTATCAAAAGGACAATTCTTAGGTAGTCCCGGAGTATAGTGAAATGGTGCTCCCTCCTCTCACATTCATGGTAGACCCTACCATGAATTTAATAAGCGAGCCCCACCATGAATGTGAGAGGAGAGAGCACCATTCTCCGTGCTCCGGGAGTACCTAAGAATTACTCTTCTGGACAATTCTTAAGTAGTCCCGGAGCATAGTGAAATGGTGCTCCCTCCTCTCACATTCATGGTAGATCCTGCCATGAATTTAATAAGCGAGCCCCACCATGAATGTGAGAGGAGGGAGCATCATTCTCCGTGTTAACATTTTCTTTAAAAAAATATATTAAAATCTTTTTTTTAGAGAGTTTTAACTTATAGTATCCGCTTTTGATAAGAGTAATTCTTAGGTACTCCCGGAGCACGGAGAATGGTACTCCCTCCTCTCACATTCATGGTAGGGCTCGCTTATTAAATTCATGGTAGGGTCTACCATGAATGTGAGAGGAGGGAGCACCATTTCACTATACTCCGAGACTACCTAAGAATTGTCCCTTTAAGAAAGTATGTGTTGAAAAAACAATTAATATTTTGATAACTTTTTCTATTTTTCATAAAAATAGTATTAAAACATTTTAAAAATAAATTTTTAATAATTGACTTAATAACACCTATTAACAGGAAAAAAAATATATATATATATATATATAGAGAGAGAGAGAGAGAGAGAGGGCCGAAGCCGGCCTTGCAAGACCTATTTCAAGATGTTAAAAAAAGTTGAAACTATAATAATTGTTTCCACTTTCCAAGATCAATGCGTGCTGAATAGTTTAAAATGACCTCAATTACTTTAAGATTAAAAATGTCAAAAAAGGGGTAAAAGAAGTTAAAGCAACTTTTTATGATCAAAGTGTTTTTAGAATCCTAGGAATATTGGTGCACTGCAAAGCATTACAAATGAAACAAATAAAGTTTAAGATTCCTACAATAAAAAATAAAAAGATTTTTCTCTTCGACATTTTTGCAAAAATAAATATAATAATAATAATAATAATAATAATAATAATAATAATAATATTATTATTATTATTATAGAAATTAGCTTTTCCAGTTCCAAGTCATTTTCAGTGTGTGATTTTCAGTTAAAGAAATGGTTGATTATACAAATTCTGGTCATGAATATTTAAGAATACTAAAATCGACAATGAGAAAGCTGGTAAAAAAATAACTTGATTACTGAAATTGACAATAGGAAAGTTAAATTTTAGTATTTAAAAAAATAATTAGACAACTCTACATACAAAGTACTTTTAGAGTTTGATTTAACACACCCTGCATGGAAGGCATCTGTGCTTGCATTCGTGCAAGTTTCATGGGATGTTTTGTTGATCTCTCCATATATACTTTAATTTCTTTTCAAACAAATTTATATTTCTCTTCTTCTACCTTTGTAAAATAAATAAATAAAAAACCAAAAACAAATCTTTCAACCTTTTTTGTAAAATTTCCTTGTTTGTATTTTTTGAAAATACATGTGGGTAAAAATACGTGAAATGTTGCGTAAGTTGGGGATCTCCATGCAAAAAATTATGAGGTTTAGTTGATATCCATTTCGGCGGCACGTTTTTTACAAGCTCGATTCAATCAAGCACAACTTTCTTGTGGATCTAATTCATGTATTATATTATATTTTCGGTAAATTGCAAATTACGACCTAAAATTTGTGGTTATTTGGATTTTACACTCTGAAATTTCAAAATTTTAGATTTGGAATTGTTTGGAAGTGTTTGGATTTTACATTTGATGTTTTAAAATTTGAATTTTACCCCCTAAATTTTAGGGGTATTTGGATTTTACTCCATAAATTTTAGGGGTATTTGGATTTTACACTTTAAAGTTTCAGAATTTTGGGATGTAAAATCCAAACACCCCCAAATTTTAGAGAGTAAAATCCAAATTCTGTAACGTTAGTATGTAAAACTCAATCATGCCCAAACTTCAAAGAAGGTAAAATTCAAATTCTGAACTTCAGGGTGTAAAATCTAAACACTTCTAAATTTTAGGGATATAATTTACAATTTACCCTTATATTTTATTCTTTTAAACACGGCCTAAGCCTATGCGACATATTGGAGAAATTGAGGAAGTGTGGTTTGGAGGGTAGAAGTTAGTTTCTTTTGGACCTTTTGCATGAGCTCAGCTCATGCATGCTACCAAGTGGGCAAGAGACACTAGTAGCATCTCAAGTTCATGAAGGAGATTTTGTACTTAAAATTTTCAAAATCATAGTCAATACCAGAAACCTCTATTAATCCCATACTACCAGAAAGTCCTTCCCTAAATACCAAAATGTCAAGCCAAACCTACTAGTCAAACCCATACATAGAAGATCTCACCTTTTTACATGTTTGACTATGCTTCACCCTCCTATTCACAAAATTTTCCTCCTATTGAAAGTTTTGACCATCCCCAAACCAACACCAAACATGTTTGGAAAATAAAAATCCTATTGGAAACAATCCAAACAGTACTAAGAAACAGGTTTCTTTTGTTGAAGCAGCTTTAAATTGGCAGGCAGAAAATGCTTTGGCACAAAACCATGTCCTTTCAAAGATTCTTGATAATCAACAAAAGATGGCAGAAGCAGTTACTCAAAACTTCTCGTCCTCAAATTCTCTCATTGAAGACTTGAAGAAGAAAATACACACAGTTGAACAAGAATTGGAAACCATTGCCTCCATAGTAAAAGACTTGTCTGTCTCCTTCCCTCTTATTGGACAAAAAGAAAAAGAAAGAAAACAGTTGTTGATGCAACTTCAGTCTATAGAGAGTTCACAGAAGGTGGCTACTCAAGCTCTTCCAATGCAAGTCTACATGCCTTATCAACCTTGTCAATCATTGTATAAAGATCTGTTCATACCTTTAACCTCACCATTCTCCCCAGTTTCCCCCTACTAGAACCTTTAACCACTAACCATGACACATCCTGAGCACAATCCTTTTAAACCAAGTGGAATCTTTCCCAACATAACATGCTTAGCACCACTTCAACTAGAACCTTAAACCAGACCACAAAATGAACCTTCTCCCATAAAAAAGGACAAAGAACCATTACACCAACCCCCAGATCCAACTGTTGGTGCTTCTTCAAGACCTCCAAATATGAACATGTTGGCTATAGACCCTGATCCTCCAAACCCAATTTCATAATTTCTTAAAACCCTTACCCTTCAAGACCTAAAAGAACCTTTTGTACTGCCAGTCATTGATGACACAGATCTAGACTTGTCTGATCTTGACCTAGAAGGAGTATTTATTACAGACCCAAAGGAGGAAGAAGATGATGATGTCCTTCACCCTGAACAACCTCCACCACCACCACCAATATTTCCTCCACCACCTTTAATTCCTGATTACCAAACAAGATTAACCTACTTATCAACCACAGATTCAAAGCACTTGTTCACCATTGATAATGCCCCTCCTTCAAAATAGCATAATGAGATTTTTAACATGTATTCATGGTGCATAATTGAACTCCAAGCCTCAAATAACACTGTTGCACAAATCATTGCCAAATTTGTTGCAAGACTTACCGGAAGAATGAGACAATGGTGGATCAATCTTGAAGAATACAGGCAAAGACAAGCAGCTCAGTGTAACACTTTTGAAGATTTTTTCACAATCATTCATAGTGAATTTCTTGGTTCAATGGCACATTATACAAAAGTGGCAAGAGAAGAATCCTTACTGATGAAATGTTACTCTTTTGAAAGGAAAGATTTGGAAAAACATTTTGACAGAATGTCAAGTCGATACTACTCCTTTAATGGTATGGATGATGTCAATTCTAAGCACACCTTTCTTAACTCCTTTCTAGAGCCATTAGGAGATAAAACTCTTCGTATGATGAATCTTCAAAAAATAACTCTGCAACAAGTTTCTTTGGGAGAAATCTACCGGCATGTGCTTATTGCTCTTGAAAAACTCTATAATCAGAGAAAGTTTCTTTTAAAAATTGACAAGGTCCATAGTAAGCTTAAGGACAACTGCAAAAGAAAAGATTTACAAATAAAGTGCTATGACAAAAATTGTGCTTGTCCAACAAAAAGGAGAGATCATTTCAAGAAGTATTCTTGGAGGAAGAAACACTATGCAAGTCAGAAGAAGAAATCCTTCAAAAAAAAGAAATGGAAGTTTCTCAGAATAAAACAGTTCAAAGGAAAAACTTCAAAAGTTTGTTTTGTACGTAGAAGACCAGGTCACTTTGCAAAAAATTGTCCAAAAAAGGAAAAAGCAGCAAAGCTTTTGGAACAAGCCCATATTCATGCAGATGTTGAATCACTTTTCTCACTGGATGATGACTACTTTCCCCAAGCTTTGACAGTTATGACTTATTCTACCTTAGAAGATGATTCAAACCCAGACAATACAGAAGATTTAGACCCAGAAATCCAAACCATCTACACATCCCAGCCTCTTATAGCCCCCCTAGTTGGTCCCACACCCATAGCTCAAGTGCACATCCTCCTTGACACTTATTCCAGACCCATTCCAGTAATAGCCTTGTTTGACACAAGAGCAGCAACAACAATTCTCCATCCCAAAATATTACCTGAAAACTTTTGTTTACTCCATTATCAGATGTTTAGAGCAGTCAATGGAGAAATAGTTTTGATCACCCAGAAAAGCAAGCCTATTGGCATTAGAATCTTTCCAACCCTTACCATTAAATACCAAGTCCTTGGATCCCCTCTCATAGGCAGAGACCTTCTTATAGGATTTGATCTCCTTCATCAAACAACATCTTCTCACCTGGACCCAAGTACCCCATTTGTTCACAGTCGACCCCTTTGAACTATACGAGAGAGTAGAGGGATAAACAGAAAAACAGACAATGGGAGTGTAAGAAGATCATGGAAACTGGTTAATGGCATATATTGCTAGGACCGTACACAAGATAACATAAAAGTAGGGAATAGAACACTGAACAAGATATAACAAACTAAGGGATATTATTAGATTTCACAACTTTTTTACATCAGACATAAGAGAAGCTGCAAGACCTATTTCAAGATTGTTAAAAAAAGTTGAAACTAGACTAAATAGTTTCCACTTTCTAAGATCAATGTGTGCTGAATAGTTTAAAATGACCTCAATTACTTTAAGATTAAAAATGTCAAAAAATGGGTAAAAGAAGTTAAAGCAACTTTTTATGATTAAAGTGTTTT
Source organism: Castanea mollissima (assembly GCA_014183005.1). NCBI lineage: Eukaryota > Viridiplantae > Streptophyta > Magnoliopsida > Fagales > Fagaceae > Castanea > Castanea mollissima. Next base: position 40,557,538 of record JACAVU010000001.1, on the reverse strand, counting down.
TAGAATCCTAGGAATACTAATGCATTGCAAAGCACTACAAATGAAACAAATAAAGTTTAAGACTCCTACAATAAAAAATAAAAAGATTTTTCTCCTAGACATTTTTGCAAAAAAAAAATACTAATATTATTATTATTATTATTATTATTATAATAGAAATTAGTTCTTCCAAGTCATTTTCAGTGTGTGTGATTTTTAGTTAAAGAAATGGTTGATTATACAAATTCTGGTTATGAATATTTAAGCATACTAAGATCGTCCATGAGAAAGCTAGTAAAAAATAACTTGATTACTAAAATTGACAATAGGAAAGTTAAATATTAGTATAAAAAAATAATAATAATTAGACAACTCTACATACAAAGTACTTTTAGAGTCTAACACACCCTGCATGGAAGGCATCTGTGCTTGCATTCGTGCAAGTTTCATGGGATGTTTTGTTGATCTCTCCATATATACTCTAATTTCTTTTCAAACAAATTTATATTTCTCTTCTTCTCTATTTGTAAAAATAAAATTAAAAAAAAAAAAACTTAACCTTTTCCGTAAAATTTCTTTCAACCAAGGGAATGTTTGGTAATATTGTTCTAGTAACGTTGTTTGTAATTTTTAAAAATATGTGTAGGTGAAAATACGTGTAATGTTGTTTAAATACTGAAAACTGTTGTTTGAAATACATTACCAAACAACTCTCAAGTTTGCGTAAGTTGGGGACCTCCATGCAAAAAATTATAAGGTTAAGTTGATATCCATTTCCGCGGCATGTTTTTTACAAGCTTGATTCAATCAAGCACAACTTTGTGGATCTAATTCATGTATTATATTATATTTTGGGTAAATTTCAAATTACAACTTAAAATTTGGGGTTGTTTGGATTTTACACCCTGAAATTTCAGAATTTTAGATTTGGGATTGTTTGGAAGGGTTTGGATTTTACATTTTATGTTTTAAAATTTGAATTTTACCCCCTAAATTTTAGGGGTATTTCGATTTTACTCCATAAAGTTTTGGAGTATTTGGATTTTACACTTTAAAGTTTCAGAATTTTGGGATGTAAAATCCAAACACTCCCAAATTTTAGAGGGTAAAATCCAAATTCTGTAACGTTAGTATGTAAAACTCAATCTCGCCCAAACTTCAAGGGAGTAAAATTCAAATTTGAAATTTCAAGGTGTAAAATCCAAACACATCTAAATTTTAGGGGTGTAATTTACAATTTATTCTTATATTTTATTCTTTTAAGCACGGCCTAAGCCTATGCATATTGGAGAAATTGAGGAAGTGTGGTTTGGAGGGTAAAAGTTAGTTTCTTTCGGACCTTTTGCATGAGCTCAGCCCATGCATGCTACCAAGTGGGCAAGAGACACTGGTAGTATCTCAAGCTCATGGAGGAGGTTTTGTACTTAAAATTTTCAACCCAAAAGAGCTTTATGCACTGTTTATCTGTGGCCCAAAGTTTCTACCTTAACCCATTTTTGCCTTTAAAACATAGTTGGCTCTCATTGGCCAACTCTAACTACTAGCCCTCACTTAGGTGAGTATTCCAATAATCTAAACCTTAGAACTAAAACTTTAGAGCAAAAGTCCATTTAGCAGCTAACATTTCACAATTCTGAAGTTTGGGGGTAGAAATATGAGTACCTTCACTTTCTTCCTCATGAACTCTCAATTTCCTTTTCTCATTGACTGTGGGTTGAAGTTTCAAACCTATTATTTTTATACATTTTTTTTTTTTGCACTTTTGTAATTAAACTTTAGAACAAAAGTCCATTCAACTTGGATACAATTTCACAATTCCAAAGATTGGGGTTGGAAAGATGGGTATATGAGAGCTTTCCCTCTCTTCCTCACGGCCTCTTTTAATTTCCTCTTCTGGTTGACGGTGGGTTGAAGTTTCGAACCTATGTATATTTTTCTGCATTTGCTTGTATTTCAGCTTATTTTTATTTCTCTTTCCACAAAGCACCATTAGCCTTTGTTTGCTACATATTGTGAATTTTGGGCTTGACTCTCCACTAACAAACAAATCTAACGAATCCAAAGGGATATTTGGGTTGTACATGCATTTTTGGTCCTTGTCGCAAAACGTCCCTGACAAGTCTCAAATCTTGAAATGTGCAATCTTTCCACTTTTAGTCTTTTGATAGTAAGCCTTCTCAACCTTGGTTTGCTTAATCAACGTTTCATTAGAAAGTTTGCACCCATGACTTCTACTTTTGGGGTTAGAATCATGAAAAAGTGCTTGAGCAGTTTTTGAGCAAAAAATGCACTTCCCTTATTCTCATGATTTTGAATGAACCTTTTGAAGTTTCAACTCATGGAACCGCTCAAATCAAAACTAATGTAATGTTCTTTCCAATGATATCTCATTTGCTCTTATCCCACGCTGTTGACCTAATTTGACCAAACTTAAATGGCCAAAGTGGGCAAATGCCATTTTCGTGCAAAAAAACTAGCGTTTTGCCCCATTTCCCAAAATAATTAGGGAAATGCCCTTATTTTGAAACTCGATTTGTAGAAAATCGAGTATGGGACGATCAAACTTAAAAAAAAAAAAAAAAAAAAAAAAAAAAAAAAAAAAACTTGCATGGAACTCGAGTTCCATTTAAAACGCTGCTATAGGGTTTGCCGCTATAGGTTTTTAAAACGCCACTATAGGGCTCCCTAAACACAGCTATATGATCAAATTTTTTTAAAAAAAACTTACATGGAACTCAAGTTCACGGAACTCGAGTTCACGGAACTCGAGTTCACGGAACTCGAGTTCCATTTAAAACGTTGCTATAGGGTTTTAAAACGCCACTATAGGGCTCCCTGAACACAACTATAGGTATGGAGCGATCAAACTTAAAAAAAAAAACTTGCATGGATAAACTTGAGTTCTATTTAAAATGTCACTATAGGGCTTTAAAACGCCACTATAAGGGTCCTTGAACGCAACTATAGGTATGGAGCGATCAAACTTAAAAAAAAAAAAAAAAACTTGCATGGAACTCGAGTTCATGGAGCTCGAGTTCCAAAATTTTAAAAATTTTTTTTTTTTCAATTTGTTATAACTTAATTGTCCAAAAATTGAGTTTTAAATTGAAACTCGATTTTTAGAAAATTGAGTTTCAAAACAGGGGTATTTCCCTAATTAGTTTGGAAAAGGGGACAAAATGCTAGATTTTTTTTTTTTTAAAAGGGCAAAAGCTTTCTCCAAAGTCAAGCTATCAATGAACTTTTTCTAACGCAGCCAAAAAAAGGGTTAAATGTTGGACTAATTGTTTGATTTTTTGATATCTTACTTGATTCAAAACCAATTTTTGATGTATGAGTTGTCAAAATTTATCAGATTTCATGCTCTTCAAGTTGAAGTCACATTTACATTAATTGGATTTTAGGATTTTTTTTTTTTCAAAACTCAATCAAACTTGCTCAATGTTGATTAAGGCAAAAGATTCAACATGAACTTATGAAATTTATTGATCCGTCTATAATCAGGTGTTTTTAAACCTCAGTCAGACTTGGTTAAATTTGGTCAGTCAAAATTGATATTTTTCAATAATTTCCCGGAATTTTCTGAATTCACATCTATTTGGAGAAAATGGGCTTGGTCAATTGGATGTTGAAAATTTGGGTATTGCTAGTAAAGTAGGGTTTTGAATGAACTGATTGCAACCACTTAAGAGAAAAAAGTTTTACCTTGATTTTCCCAATCCAATCAGATTTGGTTTTTAGAACAGGAAACCAAAAATTGCAGTGCAGTTGCAATTGAAATTTAAGTAGAACTAGTGTGTAATCTGTGCATTTGCATGGGCCCAATTAAAAATAATTACAATTATACAGTTAAAATTATACCTATTTTTAGAAGAGGTTGAAATCATACATGGTATTCCTTTACAGGATCAAAATTCTCTAGAATTCTTAAGGTACTCTACCAAATAGATTTATGTAAACTATAACTCTTCTTTTAAAAGCTAAAGGTCCCAATTTTGCTATCTCAACATTTCACTAACAATATTTAAGAAAAAAAAAAAAAAAAAAACCTGATTCAACGTTGTGTTCACCCATTGCCCAGAAACAAATGAACAAACTTGATAACCCAATCTTTGGGTTCACTATTGAGCATAAAGTCAAAAGTCAGGAAGTATGGAAATTTCATTTAGGGTGTTGTACCTGTGTCGTACCTATGTCATATTTTGGTGTCGTATTGGCCATTTTATGTTATCATTTTTCAGAATTTGCTCGTATCCTTGTATCATACTCGTGTACGTACTTATACCCATGTTTTGTGTATGTGCTTCCTAGGTCAAAAGTAAAGCTTTGAAATCTTATAGTAAAGGAAATTTTTGAAGAAAGATGGATATGGCTTGGTCAAACATATAAATATAAAACCAAAAAATTCTTGGCACTGCCCACAAACATATGAACTATTTTCTTTTATTGTTCTTTTGAGGGGAAGGAGAACAGGGAGGGGAAGGGATGTGTGTGTGTGTATATATATATATATATATTTTTTTTTTTTTCCTTTGCAAAACGTTGTCCTTTTAACAGCGTTAGTCTTCGTATTTCAGTTTTTTGTTTTGTTTGCGTTATTACTATTAGGTACTAAAAGTTTAGAACAATTGGTAAATCATAAACACAAACTTATCTAAATATAGATTTTATAGTTTATATGATTTATTAGACAATACTTAAGGTGTTGCAAGTCAGAATACAAGAAAAGGAAGTTGTAGGTTCAGGAAATTCAAAACATGCCAGGTTCGACCAATCGAGATACGAATTCTGTAGATTTTAATTTTGGCCCTTTGCTCATTCTGCCTAGATCTATTTCACATAGTATTTAAAGGAAACCTTAAAACACATTTTGTAGAGACATTGGAGGTTCTCTTTTGAGATTTAAAAGGATCTGTACCATCTCCTTTAAAAGTCATTACCAGAATTCCGTTTATATATCTTTAGAACCGGTAGATCTGAAGTTGCTGCAAAAGATTAACAATTGTTGATGATCGGGGATCTCAAAGTCACAAACGTGGGTGTTTGTGTGCAACAAATTCAAGATAGAAGAGTTCGTGGATTTGGAGCTACACGCGGTTGTGTGAGTAAGTACTACAAGAGGTAGCAATAGATTTAGGGTTAAGTCTATTGTAAAAACTTCAATTCTATCATAGTAAATCTTTGTATCAAGATAATTTCATTGGTTTTCATGGGTAATCATATCGTTATCTTATTTTTTTCCGCACTGCATTATATGATTTATTACTGTTTAACCTAAATCTGAATAATAAACCTAAGTATCAACTTGGTTAATTAATTAGGTTAAACAATCTGTGTCAGGGTTCTAAGCATAAACAAACAATTACTTTATTATTATTATTATTATTATTATTATTATTATTATTATCATCATTATAGTTTAGAATTTAATTGGAGTTATATTCTTCAGTTTTTGCAACTAATAATTCACTTGCCACCAAAGAAAAAATTTGGATGCACATGTGGTGCAAAATTGGACTCCAATTTAAATCCATTTGGATTTGGACTTTTCAATTTTTACACTCAATAATTCTCTTGATACAAAAATTTAAAATTAAATAGCTCCAAATTGAACTCCAATTGAAATTTAATTTAGATTCTAATTTGATTTTCTTTGAACTTTGGTTATTCATATATAATATATAGATTTTGGCTGCAACACAAACGTGTATTATATTATATTATATATATTATATTATATTATATATATATATATATATATATATATTAAATTGGCAAAAATGCAAAATTGGCCCTCTAAATTTGATCTTTTGTCATTTCAATCTTCTAACTTTCAGTTTTGTCATTTCAGTCCTCTAAGTTTTAATTTTTGTCAATTGAAGTATTTCGTTAGATATCAGTTAGGTGTCTCCATTAAGTGAGCCAAAACGACGTCGTTTTGGCTTTTTAAAAAAAAAAAAATTTAATTTGTAATTAAATGAATATAAAAAAAAAACTTTTATTTAACAAAGAAAAACATGTAAGGGGAATGATGTCGTTCCCCTTCCCCTGAAAACATGTAAGGGAAGCTTAGTAGCCATGTCACTAAGGCCAAACGAGAGAACCAAGGTCCGTTGTAACTAATACTAGGTGGCGGTGGAAGCCGATGAGGGTTGTCAGCGACGCGAGGACAACATGATGGAGATCTACAAGAGCAAGAGCAAGCGTGCTGTGAAGGCCTTTAAGCCACTCACCAGCAATCCTTCTCTTCCTCTCTCCATGCATCCGCCACCACCACCCTAAAAAAGAATGTAACTTCTTCTACTTCTGAGTTCTACTGCTACTCTTATCCAATTCAATGTTGTTGATAATGATTCGTGCTTTTTTAGGGTTTCACTATTTGATCTTTCAAGCTTTTTTAGGGATTTTGGGTTTCTGGGTTTTGATTAAAAATGCTGCATTTTTGGTTTTGATTGTTGGGGTACAATTGGAGAGTCTTCCTTTGATGGTTTCTTGGGTTTGGTCTACTGATAGCAACTTGCAATTGGAGGTCACTAAATTTTGAAAGCTGCTTTCTATTAGTATTTTTAATTTATGTATTCTTATTGATTATGTTTTATGTAAAATAATGAATGTGATTGATAATATATGTATATTGGTGAAATTTTGGAATTACAGAAAGAAGCCCTCCAATTGAGGAAGTAATTCAATCTAGGGTTGTCCCTAGGTTTGTTGAGTTTCTAGTCAAGGAGGACTGTTTATATGTTGGAGTCTTTGATCTGTTTAAATGTAGGAGTCTTTGGTTTCAGGGGAAGGGGAACAACGTTGTTCCCCTTACTTTTTATTATTTTTAATAACAGTTTTTTTCCTTTAATTACGAATTTTATAAATAAAAAAAAGCCAAAACGGCGTCGTTTTGGCTCACTTAACGAAGACACCTAATTGATGTTTAATGGAATACTGAATTGGCATAAATTGAACTTAGAAGACTAAAATGACAAAAGCAGAAAGTTAGGTTTGGATTTTTGCCTATTAAATTTTATATTATATATAGAGGTGTATCTTAGGAATTTTGAGCTCCCCCACATTTAAAAAATAAAAATCAAACTAATAAAAAAAATTAAATCAATTAAAAGAAAACTCAAAAGCCTAACGTTTCAATTATTTGTGTGTGTCTCTCTCTCCCCTAAAATACTACCGCTACTCCTCTCAGAAACCGATTGATGCAGCTTGGTCTAAAAGACCAAACCACACAGAACACAACCCTGATTGCTAAGGGTAAACATTACTTTTTTAAGCATACTACGTCATATTATTATTTATCTGGAAAAATAGGGGAGAATATTAGTATGTTTTTACATGGTGGAGTGGAATTTTAAGTGACATGACATGCACACACCCTCCTTAGATTTATGAAAATTTAATTTAATCCATGAAACCGTCTCCATTTCAAAGCAATTGGAGGAAATTTGGACCCAAAGACTAAGAACTTTCGAAGTGTAGTAGGTGAGGTTTGAGAGATGGAAACTGTTGTTATTGAGAGGAAAGAATGGACCACTTGAAATAATAGAAATCATAAGTTCAATTCATCATGATTCCAACCAAGAAAACTATAGATAGCTTAATCTTAACAACTATAGATAGATATCATGAATTGAACCCATGATTTGAAAACATCAATATATTGTCAAATTGCTTCAATGGTGCAGTAATTTTTGGAGTATTTTTAAAAAAGGAAATTATTATTATTATTTTAACTTAACGTCAAGGCAACAGATTAAAAACTATCACTTGCCACTTGGACCCACTAAAAGAAGGAAAATAATTTTGCTAAAAAAAAAAAAGAAGAAAAATAATTTCTCCAAATCAAACTTATTATAAAATAATAGTTAAAAAAAAAAAAAAAAACCTCAGCCACTTGTCATTGATATACACCTATAATAAAATAATAATATTATTATCAACAAAATGACAAATACATGTGCTGGTAGAACTATTTGAATATTTAAACTTCAACAAATAAAACTTACGATAGAAAACTGGAACACAATCTCAAAAGGTCTAAGCACCCTCCTTGCTCATTTTCGGTTAGAGATATATTACCCCATAGAGCGTAGGCCCAAACCTATTTTTACTTTGTGTACAAATTAAGTCTCGTATTTATACTAAAAATCTATTAGTATAAAGTTTAGTATACCACATATATATAGACACACTCGTATTAGGGTTCATTGTAACACTTGTACAACACTCTTATATAATAAATATGTAACCCTTAATTGAGCAAAAAAAAAAAAAAAAGATGTAACATTTAAGGGTTTTCTTTGTGGACATAGACGTTAAGCTAAGCCATGCAACCTTCGTGTTCAGTTGTTCAAAATTTTATATTTTCGCTTCCGCATCTACTCTATTATATTTAACATTATATATATATACTAAAATTTTACTTGGTATCAGAGCCACCTTCCAGTGGCCATAGTTTTATGTTCTTACGGTGTGTTTAAGAGTAGTATTTGTCTTCCTTGGTGTTTCTTCACTGCATTTGTCTTCTTTGGCCTCCCATTGTTGTCATCAAAACTGTCTGATATAGTTATGCCACTGTTAGAAGTCTCATTAATATTGAAAGGCCACTATCTTCTACAAACCATCGTCACAGAGCCAAACTAAAGGAAAAGGGATTTTTTCAAGTTTATCCAACCTCAAGGTTTCATCAAACTTCCACCTTGAGTTTGAGAGGGAGTGTTAGAAATATATTAGTCCATTAACATAGGCTCAAGCCTAAATTTACTTTGTATACAAGGCAAGTCTCCTACTTGTACTAAAAGTATTAATTTAGAATTTAGTCTACTATGTATGCGTTTGGATTCAGATTATTTGCTGCATTTTTTTTTTTTTTTTTTTTTTTTTTTTTTAAACCAGCGCATATTGCACTGTTCATGGGACATAAACAATGCAAAAAGGCAAATAAACAGTAACCCGCGTATGAACAGTAACTTTTTATTATTATTTTTATTGTTTTCAGTTTTTAGCAAAATAAACGATATCCAAATGCACCCTATATATGCCCATCTTAGGGTTTATTGTAACATAGGTGTAGCCCTTAAGCGTTTTTTCTGTGGACGTAGGTCGTATGCTAAACCACGTAATTCTTGTGTTCTTATATTCTATATTTTATTTTTTTGCTTCCACATTTACGCTAGCATATTCAATGTAATATATCGATGCTAATATTTAGCATTCTTATTCTCATTCTCATCAACACGAGTTTACATTCTAATTTAGGACATCATCAAGCATCTATTTTGAGTTTGAGGGGGATGTTAGTATTATGCATATCACATGCAATATATGCTGATATCCTTGATTGACTAAGGCAATGAATAGTAATTGTCTTTGACTTTGTTCCAATTAAGGGATTCTCCTAAGTCAACCTTAGTTACCATACAGTCTATACATACCTTTCTTAGAGTATTCACATTAGTCCGTCTAAAATTGTCTGTCTATTTTAGCATAAGAACTTACTTTTTGTATTTTACACAATCAAATTTCAAACTTAATTTTTGTATTTTACACAATCAAATTTCAAAAACACTTGCATCAAATTATCTATTCTAAAATTTTATTTCAATATAATATATAACATTTTCATTATTTTTAATTACTCTTTCAACCTTCTCTCTCCACCTCTCTCTTGTAGCGGCCACAACCACCACCATCACTACAATCACCACCAGACACATATCACCGTATTAGACATGCTAAAACAAACCCCAAACCATGACTTACATCCACAACAACACAAACAAAAAATCCAAGGAAATCTTAAACCAAACCCACCATACCAATTTAAATTTTTGATTAACAGAGCCTAAATATATTTGAAATCAAAATCCAAACCAAGCAAGCGCACGCAACATCAGATCTTAACAAAAAAAATCTAAATTCCCAAATCCACAAATTAAACAAAGAGAATCTAAATCTTCAAATTCACGTATCAAATAAAGAGAAAATAGAAGACGAACGTCAATACCATTGCCGTAAACCACTGTGGTTGTGGTCATTCGGTTTCAGCTGTGACTAAACTCGGTGCAAAGAAAACAAAGAGAACAAGATTAAGTGAAAGTGGATGAGATTGGAGATGCTTTGCACGAGTGTTAGTGAGAAAGGATCGCCCATGAAAGCTCATAGAGAGGGAGATAAAGAGAAAAAAAGTTTGAAAAGAGAGAAAGAGAAAGAGTGAGAGAGTGAGAGGGAGAGAGAAATTATAAATAAAAAATATTTATTGATAGGCCAAGAATGTATTGTCCCCTTGTGATGAGTTAACCAATTAATTAGCCAAGTGAATTAATTAGGTTCAATTACATGCAATGAGTGTGGTAGCACAAACAAATCACCAAATAACTAAATGCAGCAGAAATTAAATTGACACGATGATTTGTTTATGAATGGGAAAAACTTCCAAGGTAAAAACCCTATCTAGTGATTTTATGGTCACCACTCCCGTGAATCCACTATTATCAAAACAAACGGTTACAAATAAAGGAATCCCAATACCTTATACCAACCTAATGCTGAACTCTTACCCCAATACATAATTGAACTTGTTCTGTAGTGACAATCTCTCATTTTCGATGCACGGCTTCCAATACGTGACTAACCAATTGATGCGCGGATCCTAGTACACGGCTTACTCCTTTGCACGAATCCCAATATGTGACTAACTTCACAACAACCCTTTGATTGTTGTAGTTGATTTGCAGCAGCTTTACATAGAAACACCAATAAGATCTTCAATATTGGTGCAAACGACTTTGCTTGGTTACAGAACCCAAAGGCGTACAAGAAACGCAGCAAGAACCCTTTCTTTTGTAGGAAGAGGCTAGGAGTTCAAAAAGAAAACCTTATCAAGCTCTGTAGGGTTAGATTTTTTTTTTCCACCTCCTTTAAATAGGAGCTTAATAGGCTCTCCTGTTCCAAATAGGTTTACACAAACCTTGGGCTTTTCTAATCCAATAAGAATTATACAAACCTACAAACAAATAACTTTTTAGAAAAAAAAAAAAAAAACGTTACTGACTATAGTTTGAATCCTATAAGCTTGATAGATCGAGACATGTGTCGAGTTTTAATGAATCTCGACAGATCGAGCTTCTGTCGAAGAAGTATCGAGACCTAGATTGCACTTTTCTAGAATAGTTCTTGCGTAATTTTCATGTCTTTAATTTAACTACATGTAATGATCATCTTGAACCTACTTAGATTTACCCAAATACAAGTAAAATGCGTTTTGTCAAAGGATATGTCAATTACATAAAAATATGTCCCTAACATTTATTTATATAAATATAGTAATCGTGTATATTTACATAATTACTGTAGCAAATATGTAAATATACACATTTTTACACCTACTAATGTAGGTAGTTTTTGAAAAAAAAAAAAAAAAGTGTAAATTTAAGCACTTCTATTTTATAAATATAGACGGGTGTAAATGCTCCTAGGGTTCAATATAAAAGAATAAATTTGAATAGCATAGATGCAACCACTAAGACAATTACACAAATTGGTTACATATTTTCTGAATAAAGGATTCCAACCACGTAATTCTCCTTATTTTTATTGTCGACAAGTCCAAAAGGTTTATTTTTCTTTTCAATCAATTCAAGAAGATTCTTGTGGACTCCATGGTTTGTCTAATTCACACAGGCAACAGAGGCCATATATAGTACTGGTTCATGAATGGTTGTCATAGACTAGGGTATTGCACTCAGAAGACAAAAATAATCTCTTTCTACAACCAACATTCCCACTTATTTTTTCTTATTTTCCACAGGTCCTATGACCTATCTCTTTCTCTCTAACTTTTATTATTATCATTTTTTTTTTAATATACAGTAACATCTTTTATAAACACGTTTCTGTAGTTATCCAGAACTATAAAGGATGGTGTATGCGTAAAATTCTCTTGTTTTTGCATTCAATGAGTACGAAGTCTGAAAACTGCCCTTGGTTAATTTGTTGGTTATTTGTGCTCAAATGCTAAATCTAGATATATATGAACTCCAGAGACAAAGTGACATGGTCCAAGAAAAGAAAGAATACATGAGTAGGGAGTGAAGTACACGAAGCCACTTCAGATAAATTCCCAAAGTAAGATAAACATTATAGAGCAGTCCCGGAAAACCAACTCGTAGTATAAATGAATTGGTCACCAAACCCACTTGACAAGATTCTGAAAACTTTGACATAAAGTTTTCAATATAAAGGCACTGGCATGCATGGCCTCGAGTCATACCAAGTTGTATAGTGATCGCTGCTCTATATTTGGTATTGTACTTAGTAGCATAGATAATCATGACTCAAATGGCCAAGGTCGAGGCTAAGGTGGAGATAAAATCACCTGCAGATAAGTTTTATGGCTTCTTTATGAATAATATGAACCGTTTGGTTCAGATGTTCCCAGAAAAAAATTAAGAGCTTTGAATTACTAGATGGAGATGAGATGAAAGTTGGCTCTTTAATCCTTTTGAAATATGACCTTGGTAAGATACACACTTCTTAACTTTGGATATATCAAGTCTTCTGGTTTTAATTGATTTATTTGTCTATGGAAAAAATCTACGTCGTTACTTTAGAGAGACATCATGTATTGTTTATCAAACAAATATATATAAATTTATAACTTGTCATATCTTTGATTTAAACTCAAACAAGATAAAATGTCAATTTTTTTTTTTTTTTTTACTTTTCCAATAAAATAAATGATAATATATTAGTAAAGCTATTAAAACATGTGTGTGTGTGTGTGTGTGTGTATATTCATGTATTGTTTATCAAACAAATAACTATAAATTTATATCTTTTCATCTTGAATTAAACTCAAACAAGATTAAATGTCAATTTTTTTTTAATACTTTTCCAATAAAATAAATGATAACATACTAGTAAAGCTATTAAAACGTGTGTGTGGTATATAATAATAATAATAATAATAACTAGTCGCTAACCTGTGCGATGCATGAGAAAATCTTATGAAAATATAGTTTATACATTAAAACTTTTTAATTTTACATGAACTATAATAGTTTTAATAATATTTGAAAAATAAAATAAAAAGTGAAAACTCAAGCCGATTCAAGATGAACCACTACAATAACAAAGGCAGTCCTTCCATTCATTCTTGCAAGCCAATAGCAACTGCAAGAGCTATCATGAGGGCATTCCATCGGATAGTTTTGACCCAATTATGCTCCTCCTTCATTTTAATCCCATACATCAGCAATTTGAAGTGAGTTTTCAGCAAGTGGAATCAAGAAAAAATCACGTTTGCACAAAACCTAAACAGACCTCAACAATTTTACCAAGTTTTTTGCTGACTTCATAATAATTATGGAACACCTTGCAAGCTTTAATCACCATTGGCACATCATTGATGTTGAAGTTTATACATGTTCTGCATGTGGTATTAAGTTTTAGGGTTTTATAGATGTGGTAGCCAAATGATATATGGAAATACTTTTATCACATAATAATGATGCAGCAATCAATATATAAATATATTGTGTGTAACAAAAAGGAACAAATAAAAAATAAGTGTAATTGTTTTGAATTATCCATTCATCTTAATCAGAATTTAACAAACTAAATTTGATAAAATAGTTTTCATATGAATAAAGCTTTATAAAGCTTGATTATAGTTTCCTCTTATTTCCAAAAGTTTCCACATAATTCATCCAACAAAGTCTACAACTCTTCCCAAACCTTTTTTGGAAAAGTGAACGACTCTTCCTAGACCTTTACCAAACCTAAAAGAGAAGAATGGAAGAAAACTTTAAATCAAATAATCATTTAGAGGAACAACTGCAAACAACCATGAAAAATTTATGACTTGAGTTTTTATTCATTGAAATTGAACATTTACATGTTTCCTACCATAAGGTTTTGGATTTTGTCTCCAATTCCAAATGCCATGTCGCTTAATGTAAAGTTGTTAATTGTTAGCTTCTCATCTTTTTTAGGAATCCATCACCTCTCTCAAAGGCATTATCCTAGCACGTTGAGCCTTCACCATCCCTGTTAAACTCTATCCCAAACAACTATATAAAGATGCTTGAATCCTAAACATACTAAATAAAAATCCAAAACTTATCCCTACACTTTCTTATTAACCAAACCAAAATTAATTAAAACCAAAAATACAAACATACACATAATGATACAAAAAGAAAGAGTGTTTATAGGAAAACTCAGATAATACCCAATTGTGATAATCAGAGTCCACTGGCAGCCCATGTAAAAAATACTTGTAGTCAATAACAATGCAATGCAATGCAATCTGCTACATAGATTAAGATTATTCACCCAAAAAAGAAAAAAAAGAAAAAAAAAGTGAAATGGGAAGGGACATAGATAATAAATTTGAACATCTTGATAAATCCTATGAAAATTTCAAAGTAATCTGACTTTCAAATGAAAATTTGCTAGAGCACACATCAAGGGATTTAGGATTTTGAACAATATTGAGTCAAGATCTGTAACAATGCACAAAATAGTCCATTAGATTTGTATAGACAATCATCAAATTTAAATGGGATTAATTCCAAAACTATTAACATCAAATGGAGGAGAAAAGAGAACTTCATGAGAATGAAGATAAACTCACTTTTCTATGTTTTGTGCATCACAAGTAATTCTGAAAATGGTGCACAAATGTTTAACTCTCATTGCACCTTTGCTGTTAGACATTGAAAAATAGAAGGAAAATGTTTAAATTAAACACTTCAACAAATTAAAATAAATATATAGAATAGATTAAAAACCATCTTTTCTATGGGAGGTAAGGTTAATTTAAAAACACAAACTAGTCAAGTTTCAAATTCTTCTTAAAAACATATTACCAATATTAATGTAGCAAAAATTAGTAGAGATCATCATTGATATCAACGGCAACAACAATTCCTTAAATCCCAACCATTTCAAATATAAAATTTTCTCACACTTTGCGTAAACATGAAAAATTTGTACCAAAGTCAACAAAATGTTTAATTGGATATGTGAGAACTCTAAAAGAAAACTGAAAGAAGCGCACTTCGCACAATTTTTTTTTTTTTTTTCAATTTCTCCTCCCTAATGAAATCTCAGGGTAGCTTTGATATGGAAAAATCTGACCACCCAATTACTATAAGGCAAATCTATGTCCAACACCTCAAGTAGCCTATCACCACATATTGACTTCAATACATAAAGGCATAGTCAAACAGTATATAGAGGCTATAGGAAGGCATGGCTTAGTTCATGTACTCAATATGAGAGGGATTTGACTCTAAATTAAGTACCTGTTCTCTCATTCATACAAAAAAAATATAATTTGTGTATCCCCAAATTCATCAAAAACACGAAGTTTAAACCACTATTTGCTTATTAGATTCAACAATCAATATATCAGCTTGGATCACAGTGAAGTCTCTCAAAATATGCTTCAAAAATAGATATGGAAGAAAAAATAACACAGCTCTACCTTTTCAATTTGCTATTGCTGGAATTTGTAGACAGCTTCTAAACTTTATAGGTTTAGTCCTTCGTTGTGCATGGCAGAAAGCAGAAAATAAAAGTCAGTAGTAGGAACGAATCTTAGGGTCCATGGTTATACGAAAATTTAAAATAGAAACCTTACCATAGAACATGAAAATATATGTTCTTCTCACTAACATACAAATAGCTTAATTAAATTTATGACTAATCAACAAAAGCATGGTGTGGAAATTGTTTACCAAAAAAAAAAAAAGAATATCTAATGATCAAACACATGTATCTAATAATTCTAACCATAAAGCAACTACAACATGAGAATCTGGTTCAAAGTATTTAAACAATAACTAAATTTACAAAATGCCCTTTATATATATTTATAGTGATGGTGTGATGCCCCACCAACAGTGATAGGGCCTCACCTATTCCACATATGGTCATTGTCCATAGAGGTCTTCCTAGAATTCCTGTTTTGCACTTCACTAAGCATCTTATTTGCATCTCTTTTCCTTAAAATGAAAACAGAATGAACAGCATGAATAACATTCTCCAATGAGGGTTTCAATTACAAAAACTCATCAAGATTTACAAAAAAATAGAAAAGAAAAGACAAAACTAAACATTTTAAAACCAAAATAGGGCATTAACAAATTAGAAATTCAAACTATGAAATCAACTACCAAATACCAATTATTATTCAACATCATGAAAGCTATGATGAATTGATAACAGATTTTAAAACTCCTAGTAATGAAGAATGGCAACCCCCCAACACAACAACATTTTTGCCAAAAAATGCATATTGCACATCAAATAGTGTATTATAACTATCACATTAAAATCTGTTGTCAATTCATTCAAGTAAAAAAAAAAAAAAGGGGTCATCTCTCCAAATTGTTAATTTTTTAATTTCAAAAACCTCCAAATATAAGAAAGACATTTAATGAAATTAATCATTCACAATGGGAACAATGCATAACCCACATATAAATTTAGGGCAGGACAAACATTAAAGGGTTTTTGAGCTAACCATAACATCACTCTCAAAATAAACTTAAAAATCTTTTGCTAATGTCATAAAAACATTCTAGTTGAACATGAATTAGTAGTTTATGAAAACAATACATGAGGTAGTATAAAATATAGCCCAATCATGAAACCATAAATCCCAGATAGGCAAAAGGAAAAAAAAAAAAAAGAAGCCATGAAACTGAAACACATGAAAGCAAAACCTATAGGATTGGGAGGCTAAGATCAAAGCTGAATACTGCCACCAAGTATATATAATTAACCACAAATCAATATGAGACTAAAATAATTCAATAATATACAATAGAAAGTTAATTATTCAATAACTAAATTAATATACTTGCATTTGTATATAAACCCAGAAACTTAAATTAAATCCAAACACAAACAAATGACTCACAAAAACATCAAGGGCATGCCAAGGATGCTCGTCTAATAAAAGGACAGGAAATATCAATACACAAAACATAACAAAATTATTAACAATGAAATAGGATAACAACTCTAAAATCCCAGATGGATTTTCTCACCGCCAATAATTGGAATTAATAAAACCCACTATGCTCCAAACCCATCAATTTAAACTAATCATTCAAAAGAAACACTCCCAAACAAAACCCTAAATCATATTTAACAACCAAAATTATAGAACAAAAAAAAAAAATACCAGCAATGTTTGCGGAGAGAATCTAGTTTGAAAAAAAAAGGGTATTAAGGATGAAACCCAGATTGTGCGAGAGAGTCTAGTCTGAAAAAAACAGATTATTAAGGACGAAACCCAGATTGTGCGAAGGGTTTGGTTTTAACAACCAAAAACAAAACCATAAATCATATTTAACAACCAAAATTATAGAACAAAATAAAAAATAGAAAAACTTACCAGTAAAAAAACAGAGTATTAAGGATGAAACCCAGATTGTGCGAAGGGTTTGGTTGAGTTGAATCCACCATCAGAAACTTATGATAGAAACGAATTAGGTTAAAGGGGAAGGTCTGTGTTTAGATGAGAACGAAGAGACAGAGGAGGAATTGTCGAAGGGATAGGAAGGAAGAGAAGTTGTGAGAAGAGAGTTTTTTCTTTTTCTTTTTTTAATCGAGTTTTAGTTATAGAAGAAGAAGTATAATCGTGTTTTGTTTCAAGTGGCAGAGATTTTTTTTCCGGTTTTATAGTAAAATTAGAATTTTTGTTATTTATTTATTTATTTAAGTAATGTGGACGTGAAAAATTGTGGAGCAAGCAGTACTTTAATTATATATATATATATAATATATATATATATATATATATAATTTAATAAGTACAAAAATAGAGTAATTTTAACTTTGATTTTTCTCAGAACAGATAATACCACCGAGCTAATACAACTATTTAAATTATAGTTAGACTATTATATAAATGATGTTATGATTTTATATTTGTTGTAACTGTTATAATATTATATATAAATAATTTTTTTTAAAATTTGTTCTTTAAGTTTTACTGTTTCTGAGTAGAGGTAAGTTATGATGTACTTATATAGAAGTTACGAAAGCTTTATTTGGGATAATTGGTGGCAGGTAGTCCAATGACAGCGAAAGTAAAGATTGAAGCTTTAGACAATGAAAATAAGTTGATCACTTTTGCTATACTTGAAGGAGATATTTTAAACCTCTACACTAGCTTCAAGGCTGATCTTCAGGTCATGGATGCTGGCTATGCAAAATGGTCGATCGAATATGAGAAAGCAAATGAAAGTGCTCCCGACCCAGATGTCTATAGGAATTTCGCAGTTATGATGAACAAAGGGCTGGATGCTTATCTTAGCAGGGCTTGAAATAAGTTACTGCCTGTTATTTTTAATAATAATACTAATAAGTTATTGCCTGTTATTTTTAATAATAATACTAATAAGTTATTGCCTGTAATAACGACACCTTGTGGTATGATTGTACTGTCACTTGATATTAAGAGAGGAGGGTATTACGCTATTATACTTTCGAAGAATTAACTAAACTCTCAAATATCTAATGGGTATTAATCGCACGATAAAAGTGACCTCTTCTAGGTTTGTAATTTTTGTTTTTTGGGAAACTACTTTTACATATTGTCATATTCACTGTAGAGAAATCATTGGAACGAGGACACTAATTCTAGTTAGAAAATGGCTTCAGCTTTTGTTCTATCCCCTCCTGTGTATTTATGGTTTAGGAATTGTGAAAGCAATTTATCACCATTATAATTTTCTTACAGTAAAATGTTTTCTGCAACAACATAAATTAATCATCTTTCGCATTATGATTGTTTGTTCAATGTTATTTTATTTTATTATTTATATTTCTCTTAAACCCACTATAATTATAAAATTAATTTTCATTATTATGAAAATTATTTCATTGTCATTTCCTTATCTTATTAATTCGGTTTTTTTATACCTAATTTAAATTTATTTACATTAAAGCTCCCACCAAAATGCAGTTATTTTGAGCTTGCATGATGGAACATAACATTTGGGTAAGCCGTCCATTTTGACATTGTTGAACGTTTGACACCCTAATTTAGTCACAAAGAGGGGACAAGCCCAAAAAAGGGCCGATGCACTTATATTTCACCTATAAAAGTGAGAACTTTTAGTGATAACAAAGAGACAGTCTTAAAAGTCATAAGTTTCAAATAGGGAGTTGCGCCCTAAAGAATTGATTTTAATCCAGAAGAGGGAATTGCACAACCTAGTCAATGCGGGAAAAATGTTGATCACTAGTGGTGAAGCCCATGGTTATAGTTTACTTATTTGAACTCAAATAATTGTGCTTTAATTGTTCAAAAAGAACTTCTTACTATCACTTATTGGCAGTGAGATTTGTAATCCCCTCCTATTAACATTGTGTTTCAATATGCATGATTTCCAAAGTATGGTATATTACCATTGCACACTCTTGATGCAATGGTTACTTAAGAGGTCACGTAGACTAAACTAAAAAATAATAAAATAAAATAAAAAGACCTCAGCCCATGCAAACCAATTCTAACTACGTACACACACATATATACATAATATAATATTAGTGTTTTTTCAATACAAGGAAATGCAATAGAATATTCTGAGAATTATTATCATCATCGAAACAAAACATCATGAGTTTTAGGGTCTAATATTGGAAGTGGTGGCAAATTTGAGTCAAAACACTTTTTCCTCTTTTTTTTTTTTTTTTTTTTCAAATGTAATTGAGATTTTAGTTTTTGAAAAGTGCTACATCCACAACATTTTCACAACAAATCATAGGTGGTTAGTTATTATTGGTTCAAATTTGAACCAACCGCTAAGAATACTTTTTTGTCCCAATAATAACAACCAGTAACAACTTGTCACTTAAGATTTGTTGTGAAAATGTTGTGAATATATTGTCGACATAGTATTTCTCTTAATTTTTAGTGTCTAGTTAGTGTTGAAGAACTACATTGAAGAAACTAGGAAATTGCTCAAGATCATGGGAGTTCTTTTGCCTCAACTTCTAGCTCAACTCCTCAAGATCAATTGAGCTTTGATGAAGCTCAACTCCTGGCTAGACACATCTTGACCGATCGAGCTATAGGATTTCTAAGCTAATTTTTTTTTCCAGCCTATGATGACTTGGTCCCCTTAGGATCCATGCACTAGGGTTTCCAAAGGTAGAAAAACATATTTTTAGAGTCGTCATCATACAGAGAATGCATTCATTCTAGGAGAATTTACAACCTTGTGCACCTTGGGTTCCAGTGTTGAGCTACTTCCGATTCACTATTGGAGCGTGTTTTCTCCAAAGACATCTCCATAAACATCTTCTACAATTAAGAAAGTTGATTGTGAAGTCAGTCATTGTTTGGATGCATATCAAAGAAGTTTACTTGGAAGAGTAGTCCAAATGCATATGTTTCCTAAATGCATAGAGAAAGCTAGATCCAAAGATGGCAATGGCAACCAGGAGTGGTCAAGATTTAGTTTAGATCAGTAGAACAAAGATCAGTCTAGAACAGGAGATTCGATTGTAGAGGTGTTCGTTCGCATACAAGACTCTAATGAATTGATGATGGGCTTTGTTGCCAATGGATTTCCCCTGTTTTGGACTTCTTGTGATTTAGAATGTAAAAATAAAATGGGGTTATTGACCAAGTCCTGTAGGACTATTTGTATTGGTTTTGTCATAGACAGAGATGACAATCATGGTGAGGTTTCCCGTAGAATGATTAACAATGGTGGCACCGTACACCTTCTCATGTCCACTGCATGGTCTGTTATATAGAGGGTTTTTTTGGAACCCATTGATATCTCCCCTATGGAAGCAATCAAGCATTTCTAAAGAACTGCAATCAATGCTTCATAGCTTGTAGGGATAGGCACACTTTTGCTCTTTGCTTTGTCCTTAAGGTGGCTATTGCGTTGGCATCAAACCCAAATCTCCTTAGGTGGAATATGGACTTTTTCAATGGAAACATTTCTCATAATGGATCTAAAAGATTCTATGAGTCCAATTCTCTTGGAGAAAAGATTATAGAGGTCATGTAGTGGTTAAGTTAGGGCAAAACAATTGTTCATTAACCCCCAATGCGATGGACTCCCAAGTGTTAAGGAATGCACTTATTGTGATTGGATCAATGAGGTTGTGAATGGTGCCAACTTGTTGACACTCCATTCTGCAACCCATATGTAACCTCACATGGAGGGTAAAAGAGTAATTTTACCTTGGAAATTGAAATATTAATTTTGGCCAATACATGCTTAATTTCATTTCATCAAAATAATCTTGATGCTGTAACGATCAAAATGACTAGTCATAAGCCTTAATCAGACCATTAGATTGAAAGTTATCAGCAAATCAAGTTTTAATAGCCGAGATATACTATCACAAATTGAGTTTGACTATATATGATTATGAACATTAATTTCAATTGGTTATAATTATAATCATTTTAAAATTAATGACCTGTCATAATTTGATTAGCTAGGACTGCATCTTATGGTAAGGTTGCATACACTTAATTAATTAGATAATCAAACATTAATTATTCAATGAGTAATTTGTGTAGTTATCTTTTTAATTGGTGTAAATTTTGAACTGATTAATTCTGAAATGGAAGTAATTGGAATCTATTAATGTTAATTGGAAGCTAAGTTGGGGCCTGTTAATGTTAATTATGCTGAAAATATTTTCCAACAAATGACCTCTACTAACCATTTTGTTGATATCTCTCATAATATTTTGAATTATAAGTGAAGTTAATTTTGCCAGAAACTAGACATTTGGGACTTCAATTTGAGTAAAATAATGAGGCAATTCCAATCAGAATTGAGAAAGATATGATTTTTCAAGTTTTAATGGCCGAGATATACTATCACAAATTGAGTCTGATTATATGTGATTATGAACAATTAATTTCAATTGGTTATAATTATAATCATTTTGAAATTAATGACCTGTCATAATTTGATTAGCTAGGACTGCATCTTATGGTAAGGTTGCAAACACTTAATTAATTAGATAATCAAACATTAATTATTCAATGAGTAATTTGTGTAGTTATCTTTTTAATTGGTGTAAATTTTGAACTAATTAATTCTGAAATGGAAGTAATTGGTATTTATTAATGTTAATTGGAAACTAATTTGGGGTCTATTAATGTTAATTATGCTGAAAATATTTTTCAACAAATGACCTCTACTCACCATTTTGTTGATATCTCTCATAATATTTTGAATTTATAAGTGAAGTTAATTTTGCCAGAAACTAGACATTTGGGGCTTCAATTTGAGTAGAATAATGAGGCAATTCCAATCAGAATTGAGAAAGATATGATTTTTCAAAGTTAGATTGGAAAATTGTTACAAGATCTACGGGAAAAACTGAGGTTTTAGATATTTTGCTTGCTTATCACTTCCACCAATCTCCAAATTTAATACACTAGCTTTCTCTAAATACTGAAATAAGGTTTAGGTTCATGATTCTCTTTGATTCCTTTTCAACACTCATTAAATGCCCTTCCATGCATATTTTCTTTGCCACTACTATATAAACCCCCTTCTCCTCCATTCCAAGGACACGGAAACACCCACTCTTCTCCCTTCTTGAGTTCTAGTGAAGTAGAGTAGTCTTATCATATCTTGATTTTTTTGTGAATCAAGCTATTGACTGAGACTTGCTCTCGTTCTCCTAGTTCTTCTTCTCTACTCCACCAAGAGCCTCCTCCTCCACCGTGGGGACATCCATTTTGTAACGTACATAGAACCTCACATGGAAGGTAAAAGAGTAATTTCACCTTGAAAATAGAAATCTTAATTGTTATAACTAGATCCTTAATGTCATTTCATCAAAATGATATTGGTGTTGTAACAAACAAATTGACTAGTTATAAGCCTTACTCGGACTATCAGATTGAAAGTTATCATCAAATCAAAGTTTAATAGCTGAGATGCACTATCACAAATTGAGTCTGACTATATGTTATTATGAACAATTGATTCCAATTGGTTATAATTATAATCAATTTGAAATTATTGACGTGTCATAATTTGATTGCCTAGGACTATATCTTATGGTAATATTGCATACACTTAAACTAACTAGATAATAAAACATTAATTATTCAATGAGTAATTTTTGTAATTATATTTTTAGTTAGTGTAAATTTGGAACTGATTAATTCTGAAATGGAAGTAACTGGATCCTATTAATGTTAATTGGAAACTAATTTGGAGCCTATTAATGTTAATTATGCTTGTGGAGTGTCCAAAGACTAAGGAGGATTGAATATGGAGTATCATACATGACCCCACCCGTAAAAGTGTATCCGATCCGAGGACTTCATTGACCCGAGAAGGGATGGAGAGATGAGGTAGCGTTTTATGAGAACCCGATTGGAAGGGATAGAATCTGGGGAAAGGGTCAAAATGGTGGGAGGAAGCTTCTTGAAAGGGTATACCTTCCCCCTCCACATTAAATGTTCTGCAACAATCTTATCAGCTACATTAATGAGGCAATGACCCTCGAATAGTAGTTTCACAGCTAGTAACCTCTTCTACCACCTTTAGTAGAGCCCTGATGGGACAAGTTTCTCAAGAAAAGCCCTGAGGCATACAAGTGGAGGGCTAGGATCCAAAGAAAGAGGATATATAAGGGAGAGAAAGCCTCCCAATGAGGGAATTTTTTTTTTGGGGGGAAAGAAAGAGAAAAACAAGAAATTGAACAGTGCATTGCCTAGTAGAAACTTGTATTAATCATATATAAGAACTCCACCTCGAAACTAACCAAGGAGAGCTTTATTCTCAATAACTACGTGATTGGTTTTTCTTTGTTTGGGCTCCTCAACCTTAGTCCTGAACTTAACTCAGAACTATACTAGAACTGTCTTCCCACCCTCTATGTATTAATCTTTTATTGTTTAGGTTTGGTTTGAAGTGCAAGGCATTATTGCTCTAAGTGGGCTTGGGCCATCAAATTCTTAGTTCCTACAATGCTGAAACTATTTTCCAAAAAACGACATTTGCTTACCACTTCATTGATATCTCTCATAATATTTTGAATTTATGAGTGAGATTAATTTTTCTAGAAACTAGACATTTGGGGGCTTCAATTTGAGCAAATGAATGAGGCAATTCCAATAAAAATTGCGAAAGATATGATTTTTCAAAGTTAGCTCTGAAAACTATTACAGAAGCTATGGGAAAAACCGAGGTTTTAGATATTTTGCTTGCTTATTACTCTCGCCAACCTCCAAATTTAATGCACAAACTTTCTCTAAATATTAAAATAGGGTCTAGGTTCATGATTCTCTTTGATCCTTTTTCAACTCTCATTAAATTCTTTCCATTCATATTTGCTCCAACACTACTATATAAACCCCCTTTCCTCCATTCCAGAGACACATAAACACCCTTTCTTCTCCCTTATTGAGTTTGAAGTAAAGTAATCTTGTCATATCTTGGTCTTCTTGAGACTCAAGGTATTGATTGAGACTCACTTTCCCTCTCCTAGTTCTTCTTTTTTACTACATTTTTATGACCTCCACCAAGGCCCTCCTCCTCCACTATGTGGATCTTGCATGTAGGTATAATTTCTTTCCCTAATTTTTTTTTTATGTTGCAATGATGAGAATTTAAGATTAAAGCGCCACGTACTGCTGCTAAATTTTTCTATCACTATTCAAAAACTAACAGAAATTTGCCAAGTGTCATTGAAATAGGGGCATAAAACGCATCAGCATGTGTAAGCAATGACATAAGCAGTCTTGCACGTGTAAGCGATGACACAAGTAATCCAGCACGTGTAAGTGATGACATAAGCTTACCAATCAGGCTTTGACATGTGTCACCAATCAGACTCCGCCACATGTTACTCACCCACCCCCAAACTCCTATAAATAGAAGTCCTTCGAAGGCATTTAAGAGGAAACCAAGACATCTTAGGAAGGACCAAGAAGAGATCTTGAGTTCAGAAATCTAGAAGCTCTATTGGAATCAAGCCCTACAGCTTCCAGGAACTTTAAGAACTTCAACTTCGAATACGAATAACATTCGAAGAGAAATCATCCAAATCATTTTCCTAGATCTCAAAAGTCACTGGAATCAAGCTTAAAAGCTTCCAGAAACTCCAAGAGATCAAGCCATCTAGAGCACAAGTAGCATCAAAGAAGATTCAGAAGTACAGAAGTTCTGCTAGAATCAAGCCCTGAAGCCTCCATGAACTTCAAGAACTTCAACCACAAATATGAAAAACATTCGAAGCAAAATCGTCCAAATCATATTCCTAGATCTCAAAGTTCATTGGAATTAAGTTTAAAAGCCTCCAGAAACCTCAACAAACCACAAATTAGTGAAGCTTTATGGATTCAAGCCTCTAAAGTCCCGAAGAACTTCTACCACAAACCTTTGAAGACGAAGAACACGAAGAATGTGAAGAACAAAGGATCTCTAACAAGCTCATAGCTAGAGATTCATTGTAATTCTGTTTCAAAGATCTTCAATCCATTCTTCGGCCAAATTGAAGAATATTTGGTGTTCGAATCAAACTCACATTACCACAATTCCAACCAACAAATCTTTTAAGGAGATCGAATTAGAGAATCACTCTTTTGTAATCACAGAGAATTGTACCACATATTCATCAATACAAATTCACACTTGTAAAACTATTTGACTTCTTTGACTTATTTCGAACCAAGAAATTTAGACGTCCACATAACCATTCACACACATTCATTAGAATTTATTTTAGGTAAACTACATATTTGTTTCCTAACTTTTAAGCTCCTGTGTCAATTTAATTCTTAACATTTCTAATGTGTCAATTTAGTCTTTAACTTTTGAGTTATTGTGTCAAAACGGTTCATACCGTTAAAAAATGTTGACACAGCTAATTGCAAATTAAAATATTATTTTTTAGAGCACGTTGACTTCCACGTAAGTTGCCACCTAGTTTTAGAATGCGTTTGGATCCAACTTATTGTGGTTGCATTTTGCTTATTTGTGTTTTCTCTCTCTTTTTTTTTTTTTTTTTTTTTTTTTCATTTCTGCTTCTGGGGGGACAAAACGCGTAGTGCACGTATTGTGCGCGTACTATGTGCACATTGTTCATGTATTTTTTTAGCAATTTTTTTATTAAAAATGGGTCCCGCAGTACTATTCACACATTTAAAAATTATTTTGTTACAGTATTTTCAATTTTTAGCAATAAGTTCTATCTCTTTGCTCATAAAAAAAAAACTCTCTGGGCTCCTTCAACATAGCTTGCCTCCACCACCAGCGGTGGCAGTCTTTAAACCCGAAGCTCTCTCTCTCGCTAAATTTGGTTCGAACAGCCATGGCCGAACCTCGATGTTCTGTGACAGCCACTGCTATTATCTCTGCTCACCACCACCATCACGACGGTGGTTTCCAAATCCAAACTCAAGCCTTCTTTCGCAACTTCCTTCTCTCTCATTCTAACTCGCTCTCTCTCATCAGTCTACCTCTAAGCCTCCAATTGTCTTCGATTTGGAACCTAAGGAGAAGCTAAAGTGGATGAAGCCCTTTGCATTTGTGGGTATTGTTCATTTGTGCAAGCTGTGTAGGTAGGTATGACTTGATTTGGAATTTTAAATTTTTTTTCAAAATGGGTTTACGGGTTTGAATGTATCAAATCCTTAGTTGATTTGTAAATGGGTTTGGGTGTGAGTGTGTGTTCTATGTGATTTGAAATTGTTTGTTTGGGAGTAAACATCTGGGAATTTTTGTATTGGCATAGCTTTGCAGGTGATTTTACTATGATTTGGCTATGAATTGCCCCAAGTACAGTGTGGGTGTATTTTGAAACTTGATTGTAGTTGATATTGTTTTAGTTAGTGTTTTTTTTTTTTTTTTTTTCTCTCTCTCTCTCTAAGTAGAATAGCCCGGTAGTTAGCAAAAAAAGAAAAAAAAAAAGTTGAATAGCTAGGTTTTGAGCTTATATGGGATTTTCATTGGAATGAATCTATGTATTTTGTTTTTCTAATTTAAGGAGGTAGAAGAAGCAGTTCTTAAGAGTGTTTTTTTCCAGGAAATACAAATGTTTTAAGGTTTAAGAGGGGAAGAGCTTTATGTTCAGATTTATGATAGTTCCCATGGTGGTTTGAACCAGATTTAGAGAGTTGAGTGAGGTCGAGAAAGAAATAAGAGAGAGCTTTATGTTCAAAGACCACCGCCGATGGTGGCAATGGCAAGCAACGTTGAAGGTGCTTACAGAGTTTCAGTCATGCATATCGAGCCAAGAGAGAGAGACAACACAAAGAGAGTAAAAGTGAATTACAAAATGTTAATTTTTTTAATTACCATGTGCCAGTTTGTGTGGAAGTCTAGTGCAATAAAAAATAGTAGGGTAAATTACTAAATTAGTCCCTAGTTTTTACGTCATATTTCAATTTTGTCCCTAAGTTTACAATTGTGTCAATTTAGTCCCTAACATTTTCAACATCGTGTCAATTTAGTCCTCACCGTTATCCCTTGGATGGAAAAAGCTGATGTGTCAAATGAAATAGTACAAAATTATTTTTCATGCCACATCAGCTACCAATTAACCACCACATTAAATTATTAAAAAAAAACCCTAATTAAATTTACACATGTGAGAATGTTAGATCATTATCATCTCACTCAAATCACTAAAATCTGTACACTTTTGAGATCAATATCATCTCACCAAATCTCAATGAGTTTTTTATATGCTCCAGTGGGGTTGCTTAGTGCCTATGATATCTCAAGATGTAGGATGAGCTTTTTTTTGCTTCAGGAAAAGAGCGATGGTGGTGCTAGGTGCCTAAAAGGTTTTGTTTTGGATTTGAAGTCAAGGCGAGATCCACTTTCTATTGCAAAACTTTTGATATATAGTGAATTAGTGACCTTAGGAAAATTATTCATGATAATAGAGTTTTTGTTTTGGATTCAGAGTCTCTTTTATATTCCAATCCAAATTCCCGCACAACTTTGATATATACGGTAAATTAATTTCACTAACTGGAATGACAAGCAGGTTTAAGAAATGAAAGCCAAGCATATCTGCAGATTTTAAAGCATTGGTGAGATGGTATTGATCTCACTTGTGTGAAGCAGATCTTGATTTGGTTTTTTTTTTTTAAAAATAATTTGATGTGGTAGTACAGTTGACGGCTGATATGGCATGAAAAATAATTTTGTATTATTTCATTTGACACAAACTTTTTCCATCCAACTGATAACGGCGAGGACTAAATTGACACGGCATTGTAAAGGTGAAGGACCAAATTGACATAATTGAAAGGTTAGGGACCAAATTGAAATATGGTATAAAGGATAGGGACTAACATTGTTATTTACCCAAAATAATATTTTAATGTTAGTATTTTCCATCCATCACTTAACGGTAAGGATTATTTTGACACAATGTCAAAAAGTTCATAACCAAATTGATGCATTTGAAAGGTTTGAGACCAAATTGACATATAACCTAAAAGTTAGGGACCAAATATATTGTTTACGCATTTATTTTTCAATCGAAATAGCATGATTAATAAATAGAATAAGAGTTTATCACATGCACACACATTAAATTCAAACATGCAAATTGATTGATAACATATTGATGATATGATATAAATGTTAGCCACCATAATCTTGAAGATCGGTTTCACCGAGCAAAGTGGGTGTCTAACATATTTCCATCTTGTAACGTAGCCTCTAAGCTTAGATCAAGGGATAGTAGGTTAAGTATTTATCTATATAATTTTCAATCTTAAGATTGTAACTAGGAAACAAAATTATATATTTTATCTTAGATTGTATCTAGGATCAAAGTCGTGTAATTTCTTATGATCAATGCACATTGATTTGTAAATCAATAAAATGAGGATTTTTTCAATTTTGGTTTTCTTATTTATTCCAATAATTAAGTGGTGAGTCCATTGTAAAACCCTTAATCTAAAGGAAAAAGGATAATTAATTGAACTTCCATTTTGAGAGGCAATTACACAACTCCACTTCCATTCACGTGGGTTTGGCCTAATTCCAAAACGGGCCGAGGGCGCAGTCTCTCACACAACTTGAAAGGCAATTCCATTGCAGTTGAAAATGCTAACCTAAATAGATAGGAAAACCACTGAAGCAATGTCTTTGCAATGCAACCAAGGTTTGAAAGGAAGTAGTTGTTCTTGTAAATCTATTTTGGATGGGGCAAGAAACTCAAACATATCATAGTTCACATGGGCTTTTGAACATTATGCTACCTCGTTGTTACAATCGATTGAAAATTGACCCTTTTCCTTTCTTGCCTAAGGGTAAAAGTTTGTAATTAAGATTTTAGGAGTGATTTCTTTGACAGAGTTGAGATTTATTTGCTCTCAAATAGAATTCTACTCTAACTTAATCTTAAGTGTATATGTATGTGAAACTCATTCTTGGAAATTCGAACATTGGCCCTTGCCTCCCACCCTACAAGCACTTATATTTGCTTATACTTGTGGAGTGACTATCAAGTATAAGTGTTTGTATGGTGATAATTGGAGCATATTTATTGCCTACTTGGGTAAACAACTACCAATCAAAGAGACTGAATTTGTGGGTTTTTAGGTGAGATTGCTTTGGTAAAGATGGCTTGATGGTTTCTTTTGAAAAGATATGAATTTCCATGTTTATTTTTGTGGAAAAAACAAGACATGTATTGTTTTCTTATGGCTTTATATTTCTAATTTCTAAAGATAACTAGATTTTACAGGAATTTGAATCTAGTGATATTTGTGGAAGAAGGGACGGAGCCAAAAAAAAAAAACTTCTTGCAAGGGGCCAACCTTTTAGGATCTGGATGAAATTGTATAAAACCCAATTTACACATGCTTGTATGCATAGCTATGTATGTATTTGCTATTTGATTAAAAATGTGTGTAATTTTTTCATAATTTGCGAGAGAGAACTAAACTAAAACTGGAGAAAAAAAAAATCATAATCTAATTCCCTTTCTTAGATTTTTTTAATATCATAAGCTTTATGTAGACACAATCTTTCATATAAAATTGAATAAGTCATATTATATAGTACTTGAGATATTTATAAATTTTAGATAAAAAATTGAATTTAAATAAAGTATTTATATGGTATATGCAATGTATTTTACTATTTTTAACTTTCTATGATATCGTTTTTGTTTTGTTTAAAATCTTATTTCAAAAAAATAATTTTATTTACCACTCACAATACTAACAAATTTGTGGAATACACTAAATAATTAACATATAAAAAAAATTACTTGACCCACAAGTAACAAAGCAATACACCAAATGAAGAATTATTCGGGAAAAATATCATTATAATCAATCTCTAAACAAACCTTTGATTTTGTTTTTGACTAATATCTTATGTGACTTTGTATTCTTTCCTATCCCAAGAATCAACAAAATACTATAAGATAAAAAAAAAAAAAAACAATAAATAGAAGAATACAATATTTGAATACTCAAGAAAATTATATATAAAAAAAAACTAATCATATTAACATATCTCAAAGTGCTTTGTTGGAACTGAGGTGACAAAACCTAAAACTCTTTAGACAATCATTCATTAGTATATATATACAAATATTTTTATTATTTGATAGTTACAATGAAGATGAGGGATTTGAATCTTAAATGTCTCCAATAAAAACATCAGGAGGTGTTAACCAGTTGAGTTGTAAGGTTCTTGGTTCTATTTAACTTATTAATGACATTATAAAATTGAATAAACTTATTTTACAATAAATAAATATAATTTTAACAACCCCAAGCTAAAATTGCCTAACTTTTCATAGTCACAAACATAGTTAAAATATCAAGTTCTTATACTTGAAAATTTAAATTATATATAAAACATATATTTATGGTTCTTCTAGTGAATGGTATCTTTTTTCATTTTTTTATTAGGATAGAATAGTATCATATTAGTATAATAGTTTGTATTTTTTTTTATAGAGTTTCAATTTATGACGTTCGCTTTTGATTATTATGCTTATTGTCATCAGAATAAGACACCAATCGGTTTTTTTGGTGTAGGTGGAAATTGAACACTAAATCTCTTATTTAACCATCAGAGATTTAACCAATTGAGCGAACTAAAAAAAAAAAAAAAAGTCAGCACTCTTGTTGAGAATAAAAAGAATTTGGTAAGATTTTCATAATAGAGATTAAAAGCAATAAGGATGTGGTGTGAAACCTAAGTTTTACCTATTTAATCTCATTGTGCTATATCATCATATTACATATTAAAGAATAGACACAACCACACTCAATAAATTTTAATACCCATTTGAAAATCTAACTTAAATTGTGAGTTTATTAAGATGTAATTGTGTGTGGTAGGATTTATTGAGTTTTAAGTAAAAAGCTAAGTGAAAGTGATTATTTCATTGAATTTGGACTCGACGGAATATTATTTCATTATATTATATTATATTATGAAAGTGATTGAAAATATCTAAATCGAAATAAATCTTATATATCAATCCTTGGGTACCATTTTTGGATTGGTACTTTACTTCTGGAGTTTTATGCTACCATCCTCAGAGTCCCACATCGAAAGTAACTCCCCCCACTTGCTGCCTTATAAGGTTGAGCTGAAGGGAGTAGTATACCATCAGTTTAATAACCAAGTGTTTCTTGATTTTCATTGTTGATGAAGTAAGAACTTTGTAGCCAACATTCTTCTTCCTCAAAGTTGGAAAGTGAGTCACGTACTGGGAGCCGTGCATAATTGGTTAGTCACGTACTGGGATCCATGCATCAAAGGGTGGCATTCATATGTTGAAGAGTTCAGAGGATTTGAAGCGGTAGAAGGTTTCTACTGTAAGTTCATCTATGAGGATTGTAGAGTCTAGGGACAAAAGTTTTGTATAAGATCTGAAACTTCTCTTTTCTATAGTGAATTGCTTTTTAGGAAGGTTTCCTCTCAGGTTTTTTTTTATTTATTGTGAAACGAGTTTGTTTTATCGGTTTTCCTAGGTCATCATATCTTGTCTTATTTACTTTTCCGTTGTATATGATTTTGACATGATATTGATGTTTGTTTGTTTTAACAAGGTTTGTTCATAATAAATCTAATTGACAACTTGGGTTTAAAAACTTGTTAAATCTATCAAACGAGGTCTAAATTTCCCAACAAGTGGTATCAGAGTGGGTACACTCTGATTGGATTAATTTCTTGAGTGTGATTCTTGACCCTCATTGTCATGGATCGTGGACAATCTCTTTTGATTCATCTTTTATTTGATGGCACTAATTATGCATACTAGAAAGTTCGTATGAAAGTTTTTTTTCAAGCTCTAGGTGAACAAGTATAGCAAGCTGTTGAAGTTGGCTGGATTAAGCTAAAGGAAGCACTGGTGGATTGGGATGAAGCAACAATCATAGCGGTAAATTTCAATAGTAGGACCTTGAATGCTTTGTTTTATAGGGTGACCAATGAGAGATTCAAGAAAATATCATCCACAGAAGTTGCCAAGGAAGCATGGACCATTCTTGAGACTACCTATGAAGGTACCACGGCAGTAAAGACTGTAAAACTTCAAAGACTCACTAGTAGTTTTGAAGAAATAAGGATGGAGAAGGATGAGACATTTGATGAGCTCTATGCTAAACTTAAGGATATTGTGAATTCTGTCTTCAACCTTGTAGAATCTATAATAGAATCCAAAATTGTTAGAAAAATCTTTAGGTCCTTACCTAAAAGATTCCATGCCAAAATCTTTGTCAATGAAGAAGTGAAGGATATTGATCAAATTCCTTTGACTGGGCTTGTAGGGAACCTTCAAACCTATGAGATGAGATTAGGTTTAACAGGAACAGGTGGAAAGAGTAGAAACTTAGCTCCTGAGGGTATAGAGGAAGAGAGCGATGACTCTAAAGATGAATATGAGGAAGATGATTTAATTTTCATAACTGATGAGATTATAAAACTTCTTCAATTTAAGAAAAAGGATAAAGACAAACATCCTAGAAAATCCAAATCCTCTAGGATTGGTAAGAGTTTGAAACCCCTTATCCAGTACTATGAGTGCAAATGTTTTGGTCATATGAGGATAGAGTGCCCAAATTATCTTATAAGTGAAAAGATATAGAATTCAAAAGATAAAGGGTTGGTTGCTACCTAGAGTGATACTGAGGATGATACTTTCGTTAAGTATATGGATGAATGTGGTCACTTTATAGCTTTTGCTGCCACAATCGATAAGGTAATTGTTAAGAGTACTGGTGACAGTGAGGATTCTTTTGTTGATGAAGTACCCAAGAAGATGACCCTTTAATAAGCCTATGATAAGTTATGCACAGAATTTATAAAATATAAAAAGACTTCTCATCATTGTAGAAAAGAGCTTAATGAGATAAAAACTGAAAAAGTTGAATTGTTAGTCAAATTAGATGAGACTACAAGGTTAGTTGAGACTCTTATTGTGGAGAACACCTCAATAGAAGAGAATATCAAGAATCTCGAGGTTGAGCTTAGTCAAGCTAGAACTTAAATAAAAGGATGTCTAATGCAAAGCTTGATGAGATATTGAGTGCTCAAAAGCCTAGTTCTGATATGATTGGCTTGTATACATAGTTATGTAGGACTCTCTTTGCTTGATTTCTTATCTTCTTTGGAATCATGCTTTCATGCATTTGCATCTTTCTTTCATGCTTTGATGTTGTTTGTCTGTTTTTATTTGGTTGTTTAGTTTTTATTTTGTTTTGTTTTCAAAATAAAAAAAAAAAATCAGAAAAATACAAAAATAGTGTGTGTTTGTGTGTATTTATGTACCTTGAATGGCCATTGAAATAAAGTTATCTAAACTTTGTATTTCTTGTAGTTTAGATGTGCATCTCTATGCACAACTAAGCAAGTGAGCTTTGTAACTCTTGTTTGTGATGAGTAAAATTAAGTTCTCTTGTACTTAACACTCGTATCACTGTTTTTGACGGGAAGGACTAAAAAGTCCTAAGAGAAATACATAAATAATCATCTCACTACTGTTGCTCGCCAATCATGAAATGACATCTATATACTTTAGCTCGTGTTTGTGATGAGTAAGATTAAGTAATCTTTTATATTTAACACTCATATTGCTCTTTTTGACGGGAAAGACTAAAAAGTCCTAAGAGAAAGACATAAATAACCATCTCACCACTGTTGCCCGCCAATCATGAAATGACATTTGTATGCTTCAGCATAGCAAAAGTGCAATGTCAAAAGTTTAACATAATTAGGTATTTCTTTTCTCTCTCTTATATGCCCATGCATGATATGCTTAAAAGAAAATATGCAAAGAAAAATAAAAGCAAAAAGAAATAAATATGCTTAAAAATATGATTGCAAGCGTGTATTCTAGGAGATGTGTGAGTTATAGAATGTATCTCAAAGGTGATAGTCCCCATCAAGCAGTTATAATTGTGTGTGAGTTAAATTGATTTGCTCATATCTTAAATCATCATAACATGTAGACGCTCATACAATCTTGCAATGTTTTTTACACACAACACATAATATTCTTTGTTACTTTTGATACATGTGCAGGTACAATGTGATTTGGCCATCACAAGGTTTACATGTGTAAATGTATGTTCACTAAACTGTCGTGACTTGTTTTTAAAATATAAAATTGGTTAGACTTGTTTAGTGTGTGTGTGTGTGTTTGGATCTATATGTTTAACATTTTTTTTAAGAGATGATTTTAAGAGCTTAAGATGTTGTTTGGATATTTAATTGTGTAGCATGCTTGATTGCATTCATATATATGTTTTTCTCTTTTTGAAAAACTGTTTTTAAGCAATCTCGATAGATGTTGGACACCTCTCGTAAGCTAGGCTATCTATCAAGCTCTTCAACTTCTTTTTATCGCAATCTCGATAGTTTCTCGACAAATTCTTGATCCATCGAGAAACTTTCTATTTCGCTGATGGATCCTCAATAGCTTCTCGATCTATCGAGGTTGGCTCGATAGCTCTCTATCCGTCGAGATCCTTTTACATGCATTATTTTTCACATGTTTTGTATCTTTCTTTTATCTTGTCATCCATAGCATATTGTTTCATTACATTCATGCATTTTTATGGATTCCTTTTGCCCCCTTGATTATCCTAGATCATTTTTATGTTTTTCGGGTGAAACTTTCTAGCTTCTTGTACCCTTTGTCAATCATGACAAAAAGGGGGAGAAATTGTTGAGAAACTTTGGTTTCTTTTTAAAGATTTCACAAGTTAAGGGGAGAAATACATGCATTTGTAAGGGGGAAATGTGTTTCATCTTGTTAAGGGGAGTACTTACTTCCTTCTTCTTGTACACCAATCTTATGACTATATTTACAAACATTGTGCTTATCTTTGATATATATATATATATATATATATGATGTATGTTCTTCTCACCTACCTCTACATGTATTGTTTCTTTTTTTATCTTTATACACATGTTTCTTATTATTTGTATGCAATCTCCCCCTTTATTTCTGTTTCACACTAAGATGCCTTGATGAGTCTTCTTTGCCATGAACTCTTTTCTTGCAAAGTTTTTTAAGAGTTTGTGTTCGGACAAATTTTATTGTATTCAACAAGTGAGTATGAGTTAAGTGATTTATGAATTCTCTCATATGTTCATTTGTTTGTTGTAGTTTTGTCAAGGATTGCCAAAGGGGAAGATTGTTAGGACATATGTGTCATGTTAGGAACATATGTCATCATATATTGGTTAATCTTTTGACAAAACGCACTTTATATATAATTGAGTAGATCTAGAATGTGTTTAATGTTTCAAGGAACAAGGTTTCAAGTTCAAGTGTTAAATCATGCAAGTCTATCCAAGAAACAAGTGATGAAGTGTTGGATTTTAGATCTCAACAACTAGTATCTATTGACATTTAAAAAGCTGTTCTAGCCCAAAACTCGACAACTGCTTGACAGATAGGGTATCTATTGAGAATTACGAAAATCAATTTTTCAGATCTGATTTTTGGCCCATGCTTATGTATTTGTATAGGGTTTCTTTTTTCACAACTCAGACATATATAAGGCTTATTTTAAAGGCCGCCATATAAGAAAAATACAAGGAGAACACATTTTTGTAAAGGTGACCGATGTCTTATTCTCTCAAAAAGAATCTACTGCGTCTTTTCGCCTTAGGGTTTTGTAACCAAGTACTTCTTGATTTTCATTGTTGATGAAGTGAAGAACTTTGCAGCTAACATTCTTCTTCCTCAAAGTTGGTGAGTGAGTCATATATTGGGATCCATGTATCAAAGGGTGACGTTCATATGTTGAAAAGTTCAGAGGTTCTGAAGCGGTAGAAGGTTCTATTGTAAGTTCATCTATAGGGATTGTTGAGCTAAGGACAAATTTTTTGTATTATATCTGAAACTTCTCTTTACTCTAGTAAATTGCTTTTTGGGAAGGTTTCCCCCCAGGTTTTTTACTGTGAAACTAGTTTGTTTCATCGATTTTCCTAGGTCATCATATCTTATCTTATTTACTTTTCCGCTGCATATGATTTTGACATGATGTTGATGTTTGTTTGTTTTAACCAGGTTTATTCATAATAAATATAATTAACAACTTGAGTTTAAAAACTCGTTAAATCTTTCAACCGGGGTCTAAATTTCCCAACAAAAATATTATAAGATGAGAAAAACAACAATAAATAGAAGAAACAATATTTGAGTACTCAAGAAATATGTGTGTGTGTGTGTGTGTGTTAACTGAGCATGTTAAAAAACATATTTTGAAGTGTATTTTGGAACTGAGTTGAGAAAACCTAAAATTCTTTAGACAATAGTTGGGCTTGTAATAACTTAGATTTTGTAACTTAAGTATTGTAATTGTAGGTTTTGTATTCTTGTTAGCTGTTACTATTATAAATAAAGTATCCATAATTTCACAAAAAAATTATGTTAAGTTAGATTGTACCGAACCCATTCCTCTTTGTGCAAAATGATTTTTTTTGCCTCGAGTAGTGTTTAATTACTTCAAGCAACATAAACTTGGTTCGAACTCAAACAATACATCCTCAAGCTGTGTCACATATCTGGAACTGGTTGATTGTATTGGACATTCCAAGCTTATCTTCCTCTGGAAGAGTTTTCAGACTTGATAGATAGTATGCTCTTGTCCATACTGGATCCTACGCTTCTCTCCAAAGGATAGTCGATAGAAGGCTATTCTTTTTTGTTTTTGCATGAATGCATCTCTGGGTTTTCTTCACATGATGGCAACAATGGTTGTCAAATTATCAAAGGTGGTTGACGGTAGTGGCGGAGCTATGTACAAGGGTGGGGGCCATGGCCCCTAAATTTTTAAATTTCTCTCTCTCTCTCTCTCTCTCTCTCTCTCTCTCTCTATATATATATATAATATATATATTTATAATTATTTTATTGTTTTCAAAATTTAGCCTACAAAAATAAATGTTGGTCCCCCAAATATTTGAATCATTTGAATTAATTTAATGATACTTTTAAAAAAAGTAATTGGTCTAATAGTTATAGAGACATACTTTATTATTTGCAATTTTATTTTTTATTGTAAAATATGCTCCTATATCAGTTAAATATTTAATAAAGTTTGGCACCAAACATGTTTGGCACCAAACATGTTTGGCTTTATCTTTTCAAACCCATTATGTTGCTATTAACAAGTTATTGACTCCTTAAAAAAATCTTGACACTAAAACTACACATGAAACATTTCTTTAGTTGTCACATATGGATTAGAGCAAAATAACATCAAATATGTTTGGAGTTTAACTTATTCCTCCTAATTTTGGATCATTCATTTATGTTTTTTAAAATTTCATTAGTTCAATTGTAATATTTTTTAACTGCTTTAGTATAAAATTTAATAATTTGTATTGAAAATGAAACTTTTTAAGAATTTCACTATGAAAATGGTAAAAATGAATTTTATTTTTTGAAAGATTGTCATTAAACATAATTTTGATTGAAAATACTAAACTCTTTTTTTTTTTTTTTTGTTGGGTGTGTGTATATATAACTTATCAAATAAAAAACTGCCTATATAATAAAAAAGCGTATGTGTGTGTATATGTGTGTGTGTGTGTGTGTGGTGTGTGGGGGGGCGGGGGGGGGGGGGGGGGAGTTGTCTTGATAAATATATTAGTGCTACAACTTAGTTCTATACAATAATTCCTGAATCCACCTCTAGCTGGCAGTGAAAATAAGCCTTGAGTATGAGTTTGAACCATGGAAAAGAAACCGATTCAAGCCATAATAAATCATGATTGTATATGTGCAATTATTTAATAAAAATGATTTCTCACGTTAGTAAAATTGTCACCTCAAAATAAAACTAATGAAAGAAGAAAGAGGGAAACAATGGATTTTAATGCGACTTTGTTTTTTAAATACTATCTTAGATTTGGCTATGAAATGCCACGTATAAACTCAAAATGGTGGTGCAAATTCAAAAAACTTTTGGGGCAAAAATGGGCTTTTGCCCATTTCGTGCAAAAAAAAATTAGCGTGTTGCCCCATTTTCCAAACTAATTAGGAAAATGTCACTCTTTTGAAACTCAATTTTCTCAAAATCGAGTTTAAAAAAAAAAAATTTGGAGCCTGATAGTGGCATTTTTAAGGAGCCTATAGTGACGTTTTAAGAACCTATAATGGCGTTTTGGAACTCGAGCTCCATGCAAGTTTTTTTTTTACTACCTATAACTCGAGTTCATTGAGCTCGAGTTCCAAAACGCCACTATAGGCTCCTTAAAACGTCACTATAAGCTCCTTAAGACGACACTACAGGGCTTAACTTGATTTTGAAAAAATCGAGTTTCAAAAGATGGGTATTTTCCTAATTAGTTTGGGAAAGGGGACAACACGCTAATTTTTTTTTGCACAAAATGAGCAAAAGCCCATTTTCGCCAAACTTTTGGAGCATTCATCAGGAAAGAAAAACTGTGTGGAGCCATGTATAAGCTAAGGTTCTATGCAAAAGTTTATATGTAGAAGTTGGTCCATATTCTCATCTCAACAGCTATAGTCATTCCAATAGACCACAATAAATAACAAGAGGAGAGTGTAGAAAAATTATAATCTCGAACGAATTCAGTACAGGAACCGTTTGTCCTTAGCTTTACATTGGAAACATAGAGATAGACTTTAAACTGTCATAAACGCCACCTCTAGTCCTTTTATTTCATAAATCTCCACACATCCAATTAATTTGGACAATAATAATAAGGAAAAACACTGGATCAATAATAATAAGAAAAACTATATAAAGACTATTATTCTAGGGGCAGTGTTTGTTTTACACAATAATATGTTTTATACGGATTTAGATCCTCTAGATTTCTTAGGGTACTCCACTAAATAAATTTCTTAAAATTTTAATGATTTTTTAATAATTCAATGGTTTAGATTTTGCCATACATATCAGTAATCCATTAACAATAAATATTATTATATTATTTGAAGAGTATTATTAGTGGAATGCTAACATGGCAAAATCTAAATTCTTAAATCATAAAATAATGGTTAGAATTTAAAGAAATTTATTAGTAGAATACCCTAGAAAATCTGAAATCCGTTTTATACAAAAGAACATTGTAAAACAAGTTTTTTTGGCCTTATATAAGTATTCCTATTCTGCATTAAGAACCTCCCAAAGGTCCACATCAAGGGATAAGTCACCCCAACAATTCAGGACATCCTCATCTAGAGTGTCCCCCACAACTTTTGCCTCTAGCACTATTTCCTCCGCCGAAAAGGTTTCTTTGGGCACTTGATTCAACGTGCCACATTGCGTACATGTGGCTCTCTCATCAAGTTCCCCGCAATTTGTCAAGCTTTCCCACCAGTTAATCCTACTCTCCGATTGCATTGATGTTTGAGATGTGTCTCTGATATCTTCCTTTTTCTGAAAGCTTCCTACAATTGCAGGTTTCCCACTTAACCAAGTTAAGTTTTTGGCTAAGGTCCTAGGTTGTGGCTTTATTACGTTCACTTTCACCATATCAAGCGATAAGTCACCCCAATAATTCAGGACATCCTCATCTAGAGTGTCCCCCACAACTTTTGCCTCTAGTACTATTTCCTCCACCGAAAAGGTTTCTTTGGGCACTTCATTCAACGTGCCACATTGCGTACATGTGGCTCTCTCATCAAGTACCCCACAATTTGACAAGCTTTCCCACCAGTTAATCCTACTCTCCGATTGCATTGATGTTTGAGATATTTCTCTGTTATCTTCCTTTTTTTGAAAGCTTCCTAAAATTGCAGGTTTCCCGTTTAAGCAAATTAAGTTTTTGGATAAGGTCCTAGGTTGTGGCTTTATTACGTTCACTTTCACCATATCTTGGGGCTTTTCTTTCAGCTTGGTAATGTATGAACTTCCCTTTTTGAGGAGGTGTGTATTCCAATAGTTTTTCACATCATTAGCTGTTCTTCCGGGAAGTCTACCTGCAATAAGTGACCATCTAAAAAAAAAAAAAAAGAGTTAAAAAAAAAAGGATCAAATAATTATTGATTAACTTGTAATCTGTTTATAAAGAAGACCATGTTATCATGTATAAACAATAAGGAAAACAATAAGTGACAAATGACTTTAGGTTTTTAGCGAGGGAGGAACTGTATTTAAACACTTCCCTAGAAGCTTGCCATGTCATATTTTCATTAAATAGTACAATAGATTATTCTCTATACTATTTTATTTTTTAGTAATGTTACAAGCACAAGTTATTTTACAACATTTATACAAAATGTTGATATGACCAATCTTTTATTAGTTTTCATCTAAGCCCACCTTTTATATAACTTTTTCATTTACCAATAATTTCTCACCATATTAGTAGTTTCAAAAACTTTTTATAAAATAATTTATATCTCTAGCATTATTCTTTATTTTTTTAAGAATCATATTCTTCAATTAGTGTGAGCACACAGAGGAGATGAGAAACAAGAGCAAATGTCTCTTAATAATCCCATTTTTCTATATGAACCATTTAACTGGAATATATAGCTCCAAAAAAAAAAAAACCATCAAAATGAGTCTTGATTTTTTATTTTTTTATTTTATGCCTATTGACATCCAGTGGCAGATTTCCCAAGATCTACATCAACCAAACAATATGCATGAGTCTTTCCAAGTGCACTGAACTCCTTTTTCATTGCTCGTGGTTATGATTAATTGGAGAAGGTAATCTGTTAGGTTCTAAGACTTTAGAAATTAAATGTATTAGAACTTCATTTTGCGTATGTTGACAAAGTATGATCAAAACAATGAGTCTAGGTTTAGGCTTGCTCAAAGCGTGTTTAAGTGTAAGTTCGAATCTAGTGCTTTGCAATACTTTATAGTGTAAATCTGTAAGACTCGATCAATCGAAAATTAGGTTTGATTGATTGAGAATTGTGGATCAGCAAATTCTGTAAAAAGTTCAAACGTAGCCCAAGCCTATATGACGTGTAGGGTTAAGCGTTTCACTTCAAGTATAAAAGGAAAAACCCTAGCCACGTTTTAGAAGTCTCTGAATAACTTTATGTTTTCTCTAGTGTGAGATTTGAGAGGTGTTTTCCTTAAAACACAAGAAAAACTTTATCAAGATCAAGATTTCCAATCAAGATTTGGTGTTGATTCAGTTGCTGCACAAAGATCCTTCAAAGTACAAAAGCTTTTAGTGGAGTTTCAAAGTCACAAGTAGGAGAACTTGTGTTTGGTGCAGATTCAAGGAAAGAAGTAGTCCTAGAACTCGGAGCTGTCACATGGTTGTGGTAGTAAGTTTTTTACATGAGGTAGCATTAGGATATTAGCGGTCTAAGTCCTATTGTACACACTTCAATTCTTTCATAGTGGATCTATTTTTACCTTGAGGATAGTTAAGTTAAATCCTCCCTAGATTTTTTACCAGTTTGGTTTTATTGGGATATCAGATCTTTATGTTCTTTACTTTCCGCATTAGATTTGTTCTATTCACAATTGTTTAACCTAGACTTGAATAACAAACTTGTTAATCAACTTGGCTTAATATTAGGTTAAACATATTGTGTTAAGGGGTCTAAAACTTAACAAGTGGTATCAGAGCAGGT
The DNA here is from genome assembly GCA_014183005.1 of Castanea mollissima. NCBI lineage: Eukaryota > Viridiplantae > Streptophyta > Magnoliopsida > Fagales > Fagaceae > Castanea > Castanea mollissima. Next base: position 40,515,499 of record JACAVU010000001.1, on the reverse strand, counting down.
TAGCTCTTGTGTTAGATGTTAGGTTCTAAGACTTTTGGAACTAATGTATTAGAACTTCAATTTGTATATGTTAGCAAATCATGATCAAAACATTTAGTCTAGGTTTAGACTTGCTCAAAGGTTGGTTTTATGTAAGGTTTGAATCAAGTAATTGTAGGAATTTAATGGTCAAATTTTGCAAGGCTCGATCAATTGAATCTCGTAGAACAAGAGAATTCTGCAATATTATCAAACCAACCTAAGTCCATATGATGTGTAGGGTCAAGTGTTTTACTTCAAGTATAGAAGGAAAAACCCTAGCTATGTTTTAGAGGTCTTTGATGAGTTGTGTATTGAATCTTTTGTGAGATCTAGAGGTGTTTACCTTTATACACACACTTTAAACTATCAAGATCAAGATTCACATCAAGAACTTGATGGTTGTTTCAGTTGTTGCATAAAGAACTTTAAAAAAGATCTTATACCTTTGTGGAGAGTCTCAAAGTCACAATTTGGTAAACTTATGGTTGTTGCAGATCAAGAAAAGAAGTAGCCAGTGGACTTGGAGCTGTTACGTAGTCGTGGTAGTAAGTTTTCTACACGAGGTAACAATAGGCTATTAGTGGTCTAAGTCCTATTATACAAACTTCAATTCTTTCATAGTGGATTTGTTTTTATCTTGAGAATAGCTAAGTTAAATCATCTCCAGGTTTTTTATCGATTAGGTTTTCCTCGGTCATCAGATTTTTGTGTTATTTACTTTCCGCTTTATTTTTGTTCTACACATATTTGTTTAACCTAGACTTAATTAACAAACTTGTTAATCAACTTGGCTTAATATTAGGTTAAACATATTGTGTTAAAGGGTCTAAAACTTAATAAGTAATGTCAGAGCAAGTTAGCTTTTGTGTTAGATCTCTTGATCTATGAGTTGATTTTTGACCCCTATTGTCATGGAACACGGTCACTCTCTGGTGATCCCTTCACACTTTGATAGAAATAATTTTGCCTATTGGAAGGATAGAATGAAAGCCTTCTTGAAATCTATAAATGAGAGAGTGTGGAACTTTGTTGAATATGGATGGGAGAAATCGACTACTCTTGTTAGCAAGTGGTCTACTTCCTAAAAAGAAAACTCTCCAAACTATGCATGAAGGCGCAAATATAGTTAAAATTAACAAGTTGCAGTAGTTAACAACTAGATTTGAAAGTATTAAGATGTCTGAAGATGAAAGTTTTACTCTCCTCACTAGTAGGAGCTCTCTCTCTCTCTTTGCTACGAGGTTCTCCCTCCTTTAGGTTTCCAAAGGGTCTGTGTTTTCTTTTTTTCCTTTTCTTCACTTTGGCATCATGGTAGATGAGGCTACGAATATATTGAAGAATATTCGACTGACTACAAAGGAAGAAGAGATTATTGATATTCTGCATGAAGGGCGAAGGGAAGAATTGGAGAGTTGTGCGCTTAGCCTGATAGGGAAGTTCCTTACCTGCCGCTCCTTTAATAAGAAGGCAGCACTGAGTACTCTGAGAAAGGCGTGGGGATTAGAGGATGGTGTTCAGATTGTCGAAATGGGATCGAATTTATTTCAATTCAAGTTCAATACTAATTTTGAGATGAATCGTGTGCTGAAGGGTGGGCCGTGGTCCTTCGACAACCAACTGTTAATGCTGCTTCAATGGCAAGTGGGGATAACAGTGGGGAATGTAAAGTTTGATTCGGTCTCTCTCTGGGTGCATATATGGGGGGCTCATTTTGATTTAGTATCGCCTATGATCGCTGAAGCAGTGGGAAGCTGACTGGGTATGGTGGTTGAAGTTGAGAAAAAACAAAGATCTGAAAGTCTGAGTTACTTCATGAGGGTTAAAGTTGCCCTCCCTATCACAAAGCCAATCCGGAAGGGTGCATTCTTGGCTGGTTCTGATGGCCAACGTCATTGGGTTAGTTTTAAATATGAGAGACTTCCATTATTCTGCCATCATAGTGGTGGGACATGACTTAAAACACTGTGCATCGTATTTTGCACAAACGAAGAATGGGGTGGAGGTGGTTTGCCAATATGGGGACTAGATGAAGGCCATGGGTAGTAGGAATCGTTCTTCTTTTCATCGAGGGAATAACAAGGAGGAGTCTTTAGAGGAAGACAGGGAGGGAGAGGTGCGGTTTGGTCAGTCTGGTATAAAGGTAGTGGCGGTGGACGGCAAAGCTTCAGCCACCAACCTTAAGGAACAAGATGGGTTACGTGTGAAAGGAAAAAACAGAAATTCAGGCACAGTATTGGAAGGGGATTGCGCTGAATCTGAAATCAAAGGGATTGAGGGTACAGATAAGGAAGGTATGGGTGGTGGCATATTTGTTTCAAAGGCTTCTATTCCAATTTTAAATGTGGAAGCAAGTGTGGATGTGGAGGATCCCATACGCGTGCTAGGAGCAGATTTAGGTGATGGGCATCACGGCCCAAAAACAACACCTAGGTGGACAAGGTTATCACGAATGGAGTTTAGGCCTGTGGAGTTAATTAAGGAAGGGGCCAGATCTGTGTTAGGCAAGAGGATGAAAGGCACGGAGAAGTGTAGCCCGGATTCAGATGAACAAAACGTAACATTAAAGAGGGGGAAAACCAGTATTACTCTTGATCAAAATGAAACGGTGGGGGTGCCTGTGCATCCTTGCCGAGCACAATGAGGCTCCTAAGTTAGAGCTGCCAAAGGCTTAGGAACTCTTAGACAATTTGAAGCCTTTATAAGCTAGTGAGGGATCAAGTTCCCATAGTCTGTTTCTTAATGGAGACAGCTGGATAAAGATAGTTTTGACAAACATGGTAGAGAGTTACCTTTTCCGAATTAATTCATTGTGAAGAAGCCTTATTCTGGGGGTGGTATAGCTTTACTTTGGAAAACGGATGTTAAGTTGGATGTTATTAACTTCATGGAGAACCATATCTTGGCAAAGGTAGTGGAAGAGGATGGGTTTGTTTTGGGTTTTAATGGGTTTCTATGGATGGCCAGAAGCAAGTGAAAAGAAGAAGTCTTGGGCGCTTTTATCACACATATCCTCTTTTGTGAATGGACCACGGTGTTGTATCAAGTATTTTAATGCAATTCTCCATTCGTCTGAGAAGCAAAGCTCACACACTCCTTTGTATAAACAAATGGAGGAATTCCAGGCTGCTTTGGAGTCATGTAAGTTAGTTGAGTTGGGATTTAGGGGTTACAAGTTTACATGGAACAACAAACACTCGGGTGCAGCAAATACTAGAGAGAGATTAGACCGTGCAGTTGCCAACCAAGAGTGGAAAGAAAAATTCTTTGCAAGTACTCTCACACACAGGTTCAACCATGCATCAGACCAAGTCGGATTGGGATTTTAGAGGTAAAGGTACTAGTGGTTTCAAGTTTGCAGAATATTGGCTGTTATGGAAAGATTACGAAGGTGTGGTCATGGATTCTTAGGCTGTACCGAATGGAGATCCAGCTGGTTTAAAAAATACAGTAGATAAAATTAGAAGGTGTGGGGCTGATTTGTTGGCATGGGGCTCATCCAAAACAACACCCAATACAGAAGAAATTAAGTGCCTATCTAGCATGGTTGAGAGACTTAATGCAAGTGAACTTGCGGAGGAGAACAGAAAGGAAATCCTGGCAGCAAGCAAACAATTAGATGATCTTCTTCTCAAACAAGAAATTTTTTGGGCATAACGTTCACAAGTATCTTAGTTAAGGCAATGTGATAGGAACACCAAGTTTTTTCATTATAAAGCTTCTCAAAGGCATAAAAGGAATTTCATCCAAGGTCTTAAAGACAAAGATAGGCATTGGGTGAAGGCCATTGGGGAGGTGGCTACTAATTATTTTGAGAATATTTTTCGCTTAGGTACATGTGACCGGATGGAAGAATGCCTAGACAGTCCCCCCCAAAGAATTAGATGATCTTCTTCTCAAACAAGAAATTTTTTAGGCACAACGTTCACAAGTATCTTAGTTAAGGCAATGTGATAGGAACACCAAGTTTTTTCATTCTAAAGCTTCTCAAAGGCATAAAAGGAATTTCATCCAAGGTCTTAAAGACAAAGATAGGCATTGGGTGAAGGCCATTGGGGAGGTGGCTACTAATTATTTTGAGAATATTTTTCGCTTAGGTACATGTGACCGGATGGAAGAATGCCTAGACAGTCCCCCCAAAGAATGACTTCAAATTTGATAGAAGTATTATCCAAGCCTTATAGTGTGGAGAAAGTTAAAACAGCTTTGTTCCAAATGGGACCAACAAAGGCTCCTAGACTCGACGGTATGAACCCTTTGTTTTATCAGAAGTTTTGGCATATTGTGGGTGGGGATGTTAGTACTGCTGTGCTGGATTTTTTGAATTTTGGTAACATGATCCCTAAAATTAACTATACTCACATTGTTCTCATACCAAAAGTTAAGTCTCTTGAGAAGATGTTAGACTTTAGACCTATTAGCTTATATAATGTTATTTATAAAACAATATCTAAGGTGTTGGCTAATAGGCTGAAGTTAATTTTACCTCAGTTGATTTCTCCCACACAAAGTGCTTTTGTGCTAGGGTGCCTTATTACAGATAATGTAATGATAGCTTATGAAACTTTACATGCTATGCACTGGAGAAAAAAGGGGAAAAAAGGAGCTTTAGCTTTGAAGCTTGATATCAGTAAAGCGCATGACCGAGTAGAATGACCCTTCTTGAGAGGCATGATGGTTAGATTGGGTTTTCTTGAAGCATGAATCAATAGGGTGATAAGTTGTGTTACCACTCCTTCATTTTCTATTTGGATTAATGGTAAAGCATATGGCAATATTATTCCTTTTAGGGGATTCCGTCAAGGGGACCCTGTATCACCTTATCTCTTTCTCTTGTGTGCAGAAGGTTTCACTTCCTTGCTTTCGAAAGATGAAATTGATGGGAGGCTTCATGGTGCCAAAATTTGTAGAAGGGCGCCTAGTATCTCAAATTTGCTTTTTGCAGATGACTCTTTAATTTTCTGCCAAGATAATCAGGAGGAAGTGCAAGTGATTTCTAATACTTTACAATTATATGCAGAAGCTTCTGGACAATGCATCAATTTTGATAAGTCGTCAATCTATTTTAGTAGTAACACACTAGATGGGCAAAGGCAGTGGATCAAACAAGCTCTCGGGGTGAGAAAGGTGGATAGATTTGACTCTTATCTGGGTTTGACAACTTTGGTTGGTACAGCTAAGTACCATACTTTTTCTTTTCTAAAGGAAAGGGTTTGATTACAAGGATGGAAGGGGAGACTATTGTCTAGAGTGGGAGAAGAAGTGCTTATTAAAGCAGTGGCCCAATCAATCCCGACGTATACTATGGCATTTTTGTTGCTACCAGTGAAGCTTTGTAATGAGCTTGATGCCTTGTGTGCAAAATTTTGGTGGGAACAGAATGGTGAGGAAAGGAAAATTCATTGGAAGAGTTGGAGTTTTCTAACATAGCCTAAGAAGGATGGTGGTATAGGATTCCAAGATATTAGAAGTTTTAATTTGGCCATGTTGGCGAAGCAAGGATGGCGAATGCTACAAGATCAAAGTTCACTTCCATCCCGGTGTTTCAAGGCTAAGTACTACCCACAGCGTAGTTTCTTGGAGGCGTCTGATTGCCCAAATAGCTCCTATGTTTGGAAGAGTATGCTGGCAGCCCAGGGGATTTTGAAGAAGGGCTGTTATTGGAGGGTGGGAACAGGGTCTTCTATTCGGGTTTTGGAGGACAAGTGGATACCGAATCATCCAACAAATAAGGTACTTTTTAAACCTAAACTTAATGAGTGGGAATGGAGGGTATCGAACTAAATTGATTGGAGGATGAACCAATGGGATAGAGAACGGATTAATATGGTTTTTCATCAGGTTGATGCTGAGGCAATTATAAATTCCCCTGAGTAGGAGGCAGGTTCAAGACAAAATGGTGTGGCTTCACTATTGCAATGGAAGATAGACTGCGAAATCAAGATACCATGTTGCTAGAACATTGGAAAGAAAGTCCATTGGACGGGTACAGTGTTCTAAGCAGAGGGTAGACCATCAGGTGTGGAATAAACTTTAGAACCTCCATGTCCCTAGCAAAATTAAAGTATTTGGTTGGAGGGCATACCTTGATATTTTGCCATCGAAGTTGAATTTATTTCGTCGGCAAATTCTAAGGGAGAACAGATGTGGCTTGTGTTGACGTTTCCCTGAAAGTGCGATTCATGCACTTTGGGAATGCAATGCAATACAAGATTTCTAGCATGGGTCCATTGCTCGTATCCAAAAATGTGGGGGTGTAAGGGATGATTTTATGAAGCTTTTTCAATGTATGGCGACTAAACTATTTGAAGAGGAGCTTGAACTTTTCCTAGTACAATGCTGGCATATTTGGCACCAACGGAATTTGCTACTTCATGGGGGAAAAATACAGGAACCTAGGCAACTAAATAGGAGGGCAATGGATTATGTGCAGGAGTATAGAGAGGCTCAAGTGTCCTTGGCAGCAACTATGGCCTCAACTGGGATTTTGCAGAATTGGGAGCCTCCATTAGGTTTACTCTACAAGCTGAATTTCAACACTGCAATTTTTGCAAGCAAGAAGGCATTAGGTGTGAGGGTGGTAATCCATAATGCAATAGGGGAGGTGATGGCAACATTATCAGTGAAGGGGGATACAGTGGAAGGTAGTTAGGAAGCGGAAGTTCTAGCTTTGCGAAAAGCTTTGGAGTTCACTGTTGATGCTGGTTTTTCAGACCTCATTATGGAGGGTGATAATGTGACAGTCATGCAGACGATTTCCTCCTCAAGTCCAAATTTGTCTAGGCTGGGTGTGATCTATGAGGACATTCACTGCTTGGTCTCTTGTCTTCGATACGCGTCCTCTAATTGTGTTCGCCGTAGTGCTAATTCTGCAGCACATTCTTTGGCATGTTATGCTAGTCTGTTAGTAGATGAAGTTGTGTGGTTGGAAGAGTCGCCACCACCAGCCCGTGAGGCTTTGTACTTGGATTCCTGTTTTATTAATTGAATGAAGTTTGGCAGGTTTTCCTTAAAAAAAAAAGATGAAAGTTTTGATGAATTCTATGCTAAACTTAATGATTTTATTAATTCTACATTTAATTTGGGTGGAATTTATGATCAACCTAAGATTCTTAGGAAGATTCTTAGATCCTTAACTGAGAACTTTAGACCCAAGGTAACTGTCATTAGTGAAAGCAAGGATGTGGACTCTATCACTGTTGATGAACTTGTAGGATCTCTTCAGTCCTATGAGTTGGACCTACCCAAAACCAACAAATCCAAATCAATGACTCTTACGTCAATTGATGATATTGAATTTGATTATGAACTCTCTTTTACAGAGATTGCATACCTTGCCAAGAACTTTAGAAATTTTCTTAGGAATAACAATAGAAGGGCAAAAGGTAAAAATAATGTTAAACCTAAGAACTTTAAGAAAAACAAACCAACTAAATTCAATAATTCTGAAAAATTAAAAGAAAAAGTTGGTCAATCTTCTGGTAATTCATTAGGTCAACAATGTTTTGATTGTCAAGGGTATGGTCATATGAAATTTGAATGTCCAACATTCTTGAAATCAAATGGTAAGGCTATAGCTGGAACCCTTAGTGATGATGAAGTTTCTGATCACGAGAGTGGAAGTGATGAAGATGGAAACTTCTTTGCTTTCATAGCTACTGTTGTAATTAATGAAAGCAATCTACTTGAAGAGAACCCTTCTGATGGAGAACTTTCTAACAGTGCTGACTTGCAAGAAGCTTATAAAAAGTTGTGCAAGGTTGCTGTAAAAGGATGAGATGAGTGTTGATTTAGGGCTAAAAAAGATAGCCACTCTGGAAAAAGAAAAGAAAACTTGTTGCTAAATTTGCTTAATGCTAATGAACTGAATAATAAGGTGAAGACTAAAAATTGTATGTTGCTTGATAAGATTAAGAATCTTGAACTAGAATTATCTGTTGCTAGAGAACAAACAAATAGGTCTGCTAGTTCTAAACTTGATCACATGTTGAGTATTCAGAAGTCTCCCTTAGATAAATCAGGCTTAGGTTTTGTTGATAGCATCTTTGTGTCTGAAACTCATTACACAAATTTTGTTCCTTCTTCTGAACCATTTAAATTAGAAACTGTTAAGTCAAAAGAAGAGGTTTCTGCTCCTAGGAAGATTAGGGTAGATCTTAAAGAGTCTAAACCTAAGAATTCTAATTTACCTAAAGGTAAGAAGCATGATAGACCTTTGTGGGTTTGTCATTTTTGTGGAAAAGCTTGGCATACTCTCCCAAAATGTTTCAAGTTACAAGCTGTTAAGCAAGCAAATAAGCAAAAAAGTATTTGTGCCTCAAGCACAAGATCCTATGGTACTTATTGGTGAATTGGTAAAGACTTTAAACCTTTATTCCAATGCTGGAGTTGTTCATCATTCTAATCAGAATAATAACTCCAAAGCCAAAGTTACATCTAAAAAGTTTTGGATGCAAAAGGCTCAATCTGATTGAGTTTTTTTGGCATGGTCCTTGTGCTTCTTTTCAAAATCCTTTGTGACCACTTTCTTGATTCTTGTTTTCTTTTGTTCCTAGGATTTACATTACATTACATTCATGCATTTCATAAAAAGGAGGAAAGTGGAAGAATGTGTTTTGTACTACATATCATGGATATGTACTTGAGGTTGGCCATTTCATCTTTGCATAACATGCCTATATACCTAGGTTAGCTTGGATGAGCTTATTTTTCTACACTTTGCTAGTATTAGCTATATAGTGCATGTTGTGTGTGAGTTATTTAAAGTGTTTGATTACATGATCTTGATTTTAAAGTCACATGTCTTTAATTGTAAGGACTAAAAAATCCTAAGAGAAAGCATAAATAACCATCTCACCATTGTTTACTAGCCAATCATGGACACTTTAGTGCATCTAAAAAGTTTTTGTGCTCGAGAAAGTGTAGCACTTGCACATAAAAAATCATAAGGTGTTACCTTTAAAAGAAAAGAGAAAGTTGAAAAACAAAATACGCTTAAAAGAAAAATAAAACAAAATATGATAAGGCAAAAAAAAAAATCTGCATGGTTGCAAGCTTGTTTTCCAGGAGATGTGAGAGTTATATGATGTAACTCTTCAGGTGATAGTTACTTTAAAATTTATGTGATGAATAATGTAGAAATTGTGATTGATTATTATTTACTTCTCACCTCACATGTATCTCATGTTGTTACTAGTTGCACACACTTCACAAGTTATTCTTTGCTAAACTTAGTACATGAAATTGTGTGTGAATTTGCTTTGACCATCCAAGATTATATATTCTATGTGTTTGATACAAAATATGTTCAATGGTTGAAAATTGGGGGTAAAAAGGATTGAAAACCTTGTTTTTGAAGTTCTGGGTTGAAAACAAATGTTTTTGAAAAACTTTTAATCCCATACTCATGCATTTCATTCATGAAATCAATTGGTTTGAGCGTTTCCTACATAAAACTTCTGCTAATTATCAAAATTTCAGTTTTTCCAGAATTCGATCAATCGAATGTGTTTCTCGATCGATCTAAAATCCCTTGAATTTTTAAGCTTAGTTCTGCCTGGTTCGATTGCTCCTCGATTGGTGCTCGATCAGTCGAAACTATTTTTTGATTGATCAAATACTAATTTTAACCAATCAAAAATTTTAAAGTTTTTAAAGCTTACCTTCTGTCTGGCTCGATTGGTACCCGATCAGTGCTCGACCGATCGAGTTTTGAAAGAAAAGAACAAAATGGTTTTTTCCCTCACGTGTTCATCTCTATTCAAAAAGTTTTTCTACTTTTTTCTCCTTTCTCTTTCTCAATCGATCCAATCCAAGCACCCTTGTAGTTTTCTTCCTCAAAGTTTTTAATGGTTTTTGTCCTCAAGCATTGGTAAGACCTAAATACCCTCTCCTTTTCATTTTAATAACATTTTACATGCATTTTCTCATTATTTTTGAACAAAGAGATTTTTGGGTTGTTTTTATTCATTTTTGATCAATGGGTTTTTGTTCCTGGTTCATATACATGTGATTCTCATGCATTAATTTGATCAATTTTGTGTTTTGAGAAAATTTTGAAATTCTAAGGCTTGAAACTTTGAGATATTGGGGTTTTTTGTTCAATTGGGCTAAAATTGATGAAATTGACTTGTGAAATTGATGAATTATATCATTATATGATGTTTCCTAACTAGTGTAGTGATTAATTGATCAATTTGTTATGGTTTTGAAATATGGTTTTATTAGGTTCTAAGTAGTTAGGAACTAATGTATTAGAACTCTAATGTGTATTATAGGCAAACCATGATCAAAACAGGTGTTTAGTCTTATTTTAGACTTGCTCAAAGTATGTTATTCATGTAAAGTTGGAATCGAGTTAATTGCAGAAGTTACTGTGTAAATTTGCTTGGCTCGATCGATCGAGAATTAGACTCGACCGATCGAAAGTCATGCAGATTGTTTTTTCTGCAGAATTTCCAACTCAGCCCTAAGCCCATATGACATGTAGGGTTTTATATTTTTCCCTAGGTATAAAAAGCAAACCCTAGTCACGTTTTTGAGGTTGCTCATGTTGCTGTTTGTGTGAATCTCTTGTGAGATCTAAGAGGTGCTTGCCTTCACACAAGCTTAGGATTATTAAGAAGGAGATTGATTCAAGAGCTTGATGATCATTCAGTTACTGCCATAAGAGCTTAAAGATACACAAGCGGGAGTGCTTGTACTTTCTAGAGAATCCAAGAAAGAAGGAGTTTATGATCTCAGAGCATGCACGTGGTCGTGTCAGTAAGTTTTCTATTGGTGGGTAGTAATAGGATGTTAGTGGTCTAAGTTGATATTGTACAAACTTCGATTCTTTTATAGTGGATTTAGTTTTACCTTAAAAATAGCTAGGTTAAATCCTCTCTAGGTTTTTTACTAGTTTGGTTTTCCTGGGTTATCATATCATTGTGTTCTTTATATTTTCGCTGCTTTACATGATATGATTGTTTTGTGTTAACTTAGATCTGCTTAATTTACCTAAGTTAATAACTTGGCTAAATAACTAGGTTAATCCTATTGTGTTTTAAGGGGTTTAAAAACTATACAAGTGGTATTAGAGCGGGTAGCTCTTGTGTGAAGATCTTTTGATCTCTGAGCTGATTCTTGACCCCAATTGTCATGAAACACGGACACTCTCTTGTTATTCCTCCACACTTTGATGGGAATAATTATGCTTACTGGAAAGTCAAGATGAAAGCATTCCTAAAATCCGTTGATGAGAGAGTCTAGAACTCCGTTGAATACGGATGGGAGAAGCCCACTACTCCTGTGAGTGAGTGGCAAACTTCTCAGAAAGAAGCTGCCACCTTCAATAGCAAAGCTATGAATGCTATCTTTAATACTGTTTCTATGGAGGAATTTAATAGAATCTCTAATGTTGAGATTGCTCACACTGCTTGGAATATCCTCCAGATTGTGCATGAAAGCACAAAGGCAGTTAAGATCAATATGTTACAACAATTAACAACTAGATTTGAAAGCATTAGGATGTCTGATGAAGAATCTTTTGATGAATTCTATGCTAAACTTAATGACATTGTTAATTCTGCATACAACTTGGGTGAAATCTATGATCAACCTAAAATTGTTAGAAAAATTCTTAGATCTTTAACTGAAAATTTTAGACCCAAAGTGACTGCCATCACTGAAAGCAAGGATATGGACTCCATCCCTATTGATAAACTTGTAGAATCTCTTCAGTTCTATGAGTTGGACCTACCCAAAACTAGCAAATCCAAATCAATGGCGCTTAAGTCTATTGATGACGTTGATGTTGGTGGATTTGATGATGATCTCTCTACTACAGAGATTTCTTACCTTGCCAAGAACTTTAGGAATTTTCTTAGAAATAGCAACAGAAGGGCAAGAGGTAAAAACACTGATGAACCTAGAAACTTTAGGAAGAATGATCCCACTAAGGTTAACAAAATTGACAAACCTAGAGAAAAATTAGGTCAATCTTCTAATAATTCTATAGGTCCTCGATGTTTTGGATGTTAAGGGTATGGTCACATGAAATCTGAATGTCTAACATTCTTGAGGTCTAAGGGTAAGGCTATGGCTATAACCTTTAGTGATGATGAAGTTTCTGATGATGAGTCTGGTTGTGATGAGGATGAAAACTTCATTGCTTTCACTGCTACTGCTGTAGTCAATGAAAGTGTGACTGTTGAAGAGAACCCTTCTGATGGGGAACTCTTTAAGGATGCAGATCTTCAAGAAACCTACAATAAACTTTGCAAAGTTGCTGCAAAGGATACCATGAGTGTTGAATTAGGCTTAAAGAAAACTGCATCTCTTGAACTTGATAAGAAAAATTTTCTTGTGAATTTGTTTGATGCTATTAAACTTTTGAATAATGTCAAGACTGAGAACATGCTTTTACTTGATAAAGTTAAATCTTTGAAACACGAACTATCTGTTGCTAGAGAACAAACTAATAGGTACTAGTTCCAAACTTGATCAGATGTTGAGTGTTCAAAAGTCTCCTTCCGACAAAACTAGTTTAGGTTTTGTAGAAAGTATCAATGTGTCTGCACCTAATTCCACAATTTTTGTTCCTTCATCTTCTTCTGAAACCCCCTGTGAGTGAGGTTGTCAAACCCATAGAAGTTTCACCTCCCAAGAAGATTAGGGTTGATCTGAAAGAGTCTAAACCTAAGAAGTCTACCCTTTCTAAGAACAAGTCACATGATAAGCCTGCATGGGTTTGTCATTTTTGTGGAAAGTCTAGGCACATTCGTCCAAATTGTTACAAGTTACAAGCTGCTAAGAGAGCAAACAAACCAAAAGTACCTGTGCCTTAAGCACAAGATCCTATGATACTCATTGGTGAATTGGTAAAGGCTCTAAACCTTTATTCCAATCCTAGAGTTGGAAATCATTCTCATGTGAATAAGAACTCCAATGCTCGACATGCATCTAAAAAGTTTTGGATGCAAAAGACTCAATCTAATTGAGTCTTTCTGACATGGTCCTTGTGCTTCGTTGCTTTATTCATTGTGACCATTTTTTTTTCTTTGTCTCTAGGATTTGCATTGCATTACATTCATGCATTTCATTCTAGGTTTTTTTTTATAAAAAAAAGGGGAAGAAAATTGTGTTTTGCATTTATTTTCTTGGTTTTGAAAACAAGGTTGGTCAATTTATTTTCACACAACATGTTTATGTATCTTGTTTAGCTTGGATGAGAATATTTCTTGCACTTTACAAGTTAAAGCTTTGTAGTGCATGTTGTGTGGGAAGATGTTTGTAGTTTTTGATTACTCTGTCTTGATCTTGAAGTCACATGTCTTTGACTGTCAGACTTGAACATTTTGAGAAAGGCATAAATAATCATCTCACTACTTTTTACTAGTCAATCATGAACACCTTAGTGCATATTGTAAGATTTTGTGCTCAAGAAAGTGTAGTACATGCACAACAAGAACATAAGGTGTAGTCTCAGTTTATATCCTTAAAATTGGTGTATACATTATTGGATTTAATGCTAAATCAAATAAATAAAATTGGTGTGTACATTATCCCGGCTTTTTAAATAAGTTTCTGAACAATTAAAATTTGTGTGTACAATATGAGGCAAAATCAAGAAACTTACATGTTTGCAAGCTTATGATCTAGGAGATATGGAGATATGGGAGTTATATGATGTAACTCTTTAGGTGATAGTCTCTTTCAAATTCTTTGTGATGAATTTTGTAGACTTTGTAGTTGATTTCTATTCACATATCAGCTCACATGTATCTCAAGCTTTTTGCTAGTTGCACACATTACACAAGTTATTCTTTGCTAAACTTTGTACATTTTTTTTGTGTGTTTTTGGTCTGACCAACCAAGTTTGAAAATGCCTTGAGTTTTATGCAAAATAGATTTGATGCTTGAGAATTCAAAGAGAATGTTTGAAAGTCTTAATTTTGGGAAATCTAGGTTCAAAACATCTGTTTTTGAAAAGCATTTCATCTTATACTCATGCATTTTATTCATAAAATTCAATGCTTTGAGGAGTTTCTTGCATCAAATTGCTCTTTTTTTTCAAAAACTGATTTTTCCAGAATTTCAACCGATCGAACCTATTTTTTGATCGATCGAAATTGTGATTAAAAATTTTGGTCAGCCTCTGTCTGTTTTGATCGGTTCTTGATTGGTGTTGGATCAATTGAAGCATTTTCAACCGATCAAATATGTTTTTCGATCGATCGAAAAACATGTAGAGAATTTTTTAAAAAGATTGATTTTCACACGTTAAACTTACTTTTCAAAAGTTTTTCAACTTTTTCTCTCTCTATACGACTCGGTCAAGGCTCCAATCTAGATTTTTGTTGTTTTCCTCCGATATTTTTGCAAGGTTTTCCTCTCCCAAGGCCGGTAAGACCTTTTTACCCTTTTTGCATTTTATTTTCATCTTTCATGCATAAATTCATACATTAAAGGGTGTTTTTTGGACCTATGCATATTTTGGGGTTTTTGATGATTCAAGCCATATTTTCTGAAATTGATCAATGGGTTTTTGTCATACAATGGAATAATCATGATCTATGGTGTTTAATTTGATCAAATTGGTGTTTGTGAAGAATTGAAAATTCTAGGGCTTGTATATATCCAAATTGGGGATTTTGTTCAAATTGAGTTTGATTGATGAAATTGGCTTGTTGGTTTGATGCATTTGATCATTATAAACTGTTATCTAGCCTGTGTGATGATCAATTGGTCAATTTGGTAAAAATTCTACAAGCGGTTTTTCAAAATTTTGGAGTTTTTATTATAAACTCTTTGCTCAAGCCAATTTTGTGATTCTAAACTTAAAAATTGAACTTGTTATCACTGCATTAGAGCATGCATCATGACATTTATCTGTCCATGCATCATATAGATTTATTTATATTTTTTGTTGTGCCAACTTGCAGTCTGCCCCTGTGTTTTGTTTTGTTCTTTCTCGTGTGTCTCTGTTCTTATTCTAGCACCATGCCTAGGAAGACTAGAGTCAATAGGTCATCCTCTTCTTTTGCCCCTTCCTTTAAGAGCGAAAGATTCTTGAGTGTGAAGCACCAAGAGGCCTTTGAGACACTTAACCTTAACAGAAAGATTTGGGCTAAGCGTAAGGTTTTGTTAGATGAGCTTGATCCTACCATTAGGGCTAACTTTGAGCGTCGGGGTTGATTGCCTTTGTTAGATATTTCTTACCCCCCTCCAGCCATCTTGATTAGAGAGTTCTATTCTAACCTCTTTATTCATGTCTTTGATTCCAACACTGTCCTTAGGAGTTCAATTCGTGGTGTTAAGTACACCATTACCCCTTCGGTGGTGGTTGATGCTCTTGGGGTGCCTCTTGTTCAGTATCCTGTTTACTTGTATGATGTGCCTCTTTCCTTAGACGACATCATGTCATACATCACTAGTACTTCTATCCGGTGGGGTTCTAATCCTCGGATCAGTTTTGCTAAACTCACTGAGTCTACCTATCTTATCTTTAGGATAGCGTGTCATTCCTTGTGGCCTATTTCTCATCTGCACACCATTCATTTGGAGCATGTGCATTTTTGTATGCTCTTGTTATGGATGCTCCTATTAGTTTTCCTCATCTGTTTCTTCCTTCTTTGAACGAAGTTTATAAGAGTTCCTTTACTGCTCATGCTTTTTTTCATCCTGTTTTCATTCATAGGATTTTTTTATTTTTAGGATTAGATGACTTCCCAGCTTCTGAGCCCGTACACATTATTGCTCCTATAGGTGCCACTTTTCTTAGGCAGAGGGCTACTCAGATGAGAGAACGCTCTAAACTTCCTCGAGTTGAGCCTTCTGGTACCACACCCCTTCTTCTTCTACAGGTTTTACTTCTGGTAAGGAGTTTTTTGATCCTGTAGCTGCTGCTACTGTTGTTGTTCCTCCACCATCTACTTCGGATGACTTTGACATTCGTCGTACATTGAAGACTATCGTGACCGTTCAGATGGCTCATGGTCAGATTTTGGCGAACATGTTTGATGAGCTCCATGCTTTGCGAGCAGATTTGGTGCATCTTAGACGTTCGCCTTTGCCACCTCCTCTTGATGATGGATTCTGATTGCCCTTTGGCATTCCGTCACAAAAAGGGGGAGTACAGTTGTGTAACTTTGAGTACATTTTTTGTAGTTAGGGGGAGAGTTTGTTTTTATGAACCTATGGAGATTAGATTGTATCTAGGTGTTTCACTTTGTATTTACATTTTTGGCTCTTGATGAATTCATGTTAGGGGGAGATACATTTATTTTTATATATGTTTCTTGTTTCACTGCTTATTGACTTATATTTATGAGTTATTCATTGATATTTGTCTATATTTTGTGTTTTGTGAAATCAAGATTTTTATTGTATTTACTTGTATTTTTCACACATACGTTTATGCGTTTTGTTTAGTGGTTCAGGAAATATATAGGTTGATTCAATTGAGCTACTGTCTACACTTGCAACTGGTGGATAGTAGTTAGGATTGGATTTGTTATAATGGATTTTTGTAAAGGGCGTTTCTTTGTAATCTTTGAGCTTTTAGTTGTGTTTTGTCACGAATTGTCAAATGGAGAGTTTGTTAGGTTCTAAGTACTTAGTAACTAATGTATTAGAATTCTAATGTGTATTATTGGGAAACCATGATCAAAACAGGTGTTAAGTCTTGTTTTAGACTTGCTCAAAGTATGTCATTCATGTAAAGTTAGAATCGAGGTAACTGCAAAAGTTACTGTGTAAATCTGTCTGGCTCGATTGATTGAGAATTAGACTCGATTGTTTGAAAGTCGTGTAGATTGTTTTTTTTTTTTTTGCAGAATTTCCAACTCAGCCCTAAATCCATATGACATGTAGGGTTTTATGTTTTGCCCTAGGTATAAAAGGCAAACCCTAGTCACGTTTTTGAGGTTGCTCATATTGCTATTTGTGTAAATCTCTTGTGAAATCTAAGAGGTGCTTGCCTTCACACAAGCTTAGGATTATTAAGAACGAGATTGCTTCAAGAGCTTGATGATCATTCAGTTTCTGCCATAAGAGCTTAAAGATACACAAGCGGGAGTGCTTGTACTTGCTGGAGAATCAAATAAAGAAGGAGTTCGTGGTCTCGGAGCTTGCACGTGGTCTAAGTCACTATTGTACAAATTTCGATTATTTCTTAGTGGATTCAGTTTTACCTTGAGAATAGCTAGGTTAAATCATCCCTAGGTTTTTATCGATTTGCTTTCCTTGGGTCATCATATCATTGTGTTCTTTATATTTTTGCTTCTTTGCATGATATGATTGTTTTGTGTTAACCTAGATTTGCTTAATTTACTTAAGCTAATAACTTGGCTAATCCTATTGTGTTTTAAGGGGTCTAAAAACTGTACAGGTTTTTTTCAAAAATTGGGGTTTTTGGGTTAAAACTCTTTGTACAATTCAATTGTAGATAAATGTTAAAAAATTGAACAAGTTTTTTTTTTTTTTTTTTTTTTTGCATTAGAGCATGCATCATATGTGCATTCATTACATGCATCATATAGATTGTTATTTGTTATATTTTTGTGCTTTAACCCTTTATGATGCAGTCTGCCCTTGGTTTTGTGTTTTTTGTCTTGTTTTTTCTTCTTATTCTTAGAGTCATGGTTAGGAAAACTAGAGCTAAGAAAAACTCTGCCCCCTCTTCCTCTTCTTACTTTGAGGACACTAGGTTTCAGTCTAAATCAAATCAAGAAACCTATGAGAAGTTGAATATCTTTAGGTCAGTTTGGGCTGAGAGGAAAGTTATCCTAGATGAGGTTAATCTTGAGATACGTAGGAATTTTGAGAGTCAAGGTTGGTTACCTCTTCTGAATATTGAGCATCCTCCTTCGGCTACTTTGATTGGAGAGTTTTATTCAAACCTCTCTATTCACACTGATGATATCAACATTTACTATGTGAAGACTTGGATAAGGGGTGAAGAGTTTGTTATTACCCATGAGGTAGTGGCTTTTGCTCTTGGTGTACTTTGGTATAGCAGCCTGTGTATCCTTACACATAGTTTCCTCCTCTTGATGATATTATATCTCTTCTTATTGGTACTATCATTAGTTGGGGTACTAATCCTAGGATTACCACACATGAGCTTTCAATTGCATGTTCTTTAAGATTTCTTGTCATAACATCTGGCCTATTTCTTATATACATACCATTCCCATTGAGAGATGCGCGTTTTTGTACACTCTTATCACTAATGGTCTTATCAGTTTTCGTACTCTTTTCATAGGAGTCGTGCAAAATCTCATGGTTTGTTTTTCCCTATTTTTATCCAAAGGATTCTTTTGGATTTAGGTTTAGAGGTCTTTCCTTTTTCTGAGCTTGTTCATATCATCGCTCCCATAGGTGCCACATTTCTAAGGCAAAGGGCTGCTCAATTAAAGACTAGCTTTAAATGCCCTCAAGTCGAGTCGTCTACAAGTGCTGCATCTAGAGACCCTCCTACTGGCGATCCTCTAGCTGAGGAATTTGTTGATCCCACTGCTACCATGGATCCTCCACCGTCTACATCATTGTCTTCTTTTATGCATACTATGCTAGAGACGTGTCTCACCATTCAGGCGGTGCATGGTTAGCTTTCATTGGATTTGGTCAATGAGGTTACAACCTTACAATTAGATTTGGCTGCTGCTAGAGGTGATTCTTCACCAGCTCCACCCTCTGATCAGTCTTGATTGCCCTTTGGCAATATGTCACAAAAAGGGGGAGTATATAGATAGGGGGAGATCTGATTCTTATATGAGATGATATATATTTTTGGATGTACATTGTATTAAGGGGCATATGATGTGGTTGTATATGTTAGGGGGAGACATATTTTTGTGTTTTTATGTTTTTATATTTATGTTCTTGTTTCACAAACTATGCTACTTTGGTTATGATTTATATTATGAGGTTATTCGTGGTATTTGTCTTTTATTTTAGTTTTTGTAAAATCAAGAAATTTATTTTGGTTTACTTGTAATTTCCCCACATGCGTTTATGGTTTGTTCAATGTTTTAGGAATTTACAGGTTAATTCATTCGAAGCTACTATCTACTTTTGCAACTAATATATATAAGTTAGGTTAAATTGTATATTGGGCTTTATTGTGTAACTGGGTTGTTTTACTTTGAGCATTTTATTTTGTGATGTCTGTTTTGTCATGGATTGCCAAAGGGAGAGATTGTTAGGTTCTAAGACTTTAGGAACTAATGTATTAGAATTTAAATTTGTATATGTTAGCAAACCATGAACAAAACATTTAATCTAGGTTTAGACTTGCTCAAAGGTTGGTTTTATGTAAGGTTTGAATCGAGTAATTGCAAGAATTTAATGGTCAAATTCTACAAGGGTCGATTAATCGAAAATTAGACTTGATCAATCGAATCTCGCAGAACAAGAGAATTCTGCAATATTATCAAACCAGCCCAAGCCCATATGACGTGTAGGGTTAAGTGTTTTACTTCAAGTATAAAAAGAAAAGTCCTAACTACGTTTTAGAGGTCTTTAGTAAGTTGTGTGTTGAATCTTTTGTAAGATCTAGAGGTGTTTACCTTCATATACATACTTTGAACTATCAAGATTAAGATTCATATCAAGAACTTGATTGTTGTTTTAGTTGTTGCATAAAGATTTTTAAAGAAGATCTTAAACCTTTGAGTGGAGTCTCAAAGTCACAAGTAGGTGAACTTGTGGTTGCTGCAAATCAATGAAAGAAGTAGTCTATGGACTTGGAGCTGTCACATGATCGTAGTAGTAAGTTTTCTACACGAGATA
Organism: Castanea mollissima; assembly: GCA_014183005.1. Classification (NCBI taxonomy): domain Eukaryota; kingdom Viridiplantae; phylum Streptophyta; class Magnoliopsida; order Fagales; family Fagaceae; genus Castanea; species Castanea mollissima. Next base: position 40,495,705 of record JACAVU010000001.1, on the reverse strand, counting down.
GCAATAGGATGTTAGTGGTCTAAGTATTATTGTACAAATTTCAATTCTTTCATAGTGGATCTTTTTTTACCTTGAGGATAACTAGGTTAAATCTTCTCCAAGTTTTTTACCGGTTAAGTTTTCCTAGGTCATCAAATCTTTGTATTCTTTACTTTCCGCTTTATTTTTGTTCTACAAATATTTGTTTAACCTAAACTTAATTAACAAACTCTGTTGAATATGGACGGGAGAAACCAACTACTCTTGTTAGCGAGTAGTCTACTTCCCAAAAGAAGTAGTTGCTTTCAATAGCAAAGTCATGAATGCTATTTTTAATGCTGTTTCTATGAATGAGTTTAAGAGAATCTCAAATGTTGAGATTGCTCGTACTACTTGGAAAACTCTCCAAACTGTGCATGAAGGTGCAAATGCAGTTAAAATTAACAAGTTGCAGCAGTTAACAACTAGATTTGAAAATATTAGGATGTCTAAAGATGAAAGTTTTGATGATTTCTATGCTAAACTTAATGAGATTATTAATTCTACATTTAATTTGGGTGAAATTTATGATCAACCTAAGATTGTTAGTATGATTCTTAGATCCTTAATTGAGAACTTTAGACCCAAAGTAACTTCCGCTACTGAAAGCAAGGATGTGGACTCCATCCCAATTGATGAACTTGTAGGATCTCTACAATCCTATGAGTTAGACTTGCCCAAAACTAACAAATCCAAATCAATGGCTTTTAAGTCAGTTGATAATGTTGATGATAATGGATTTGATGATGATCTCTCTTCTACAGAGATTGCCTATCTTGCCAAGAACTTAGAAATTTTGTTAGGAATAACAATAGAAGGGCATGAAGTAAAAACAATGTTGAACCCTAGAACTCTAAGAAAAATGAACCAACTAAAACCAATAATTTTGAAAAATCAAAAGAAAAAGTTGGTCAATCTTATAGTAATTCTCTAGGTCAACAATATTTTGGTTGTCAAGGGTATGGTCATGTGAAATCAGAATGCCCAACATTCTTAAGAACAAATGGTAAAGTTATGGTTGTAACCCTTAGTGATGGTGAAGTTTCTGATCATGAGTCTAGAAGTGATGAAGATGGAAACTTCTTTGCTTTCACAACTACTATTGTAGTTAATGAAAGTGATTTGGTTGAAGAAAATCCTTCTGATGGGGAACTCTCTAAGAGTGTTGACTTGCAAGAAGCTTATAACAAGCTATGCAAGGTTGCTGTAAAGGATGGAATGAGTGTGGATTTATGGTTAAAGAAGGTAGCCATTCTTGAACAAGAAAAGAAAAACTTGTTGCTGAATTTGTTTGATGCTAATGAACTGGTAAATAAGGTGAAGGCTGAAAATATCAAGTTGGTTGAAAAAATTAAGAACCTAGAACTAGAATTGTCTGTGGCTAAAGAACAGTCAAATAGGTTTGCTAGTTTTAAACTTGATCACATGTTGAATATTTAGAAGTCTCCCTTAGACAAATCAGGTTTAGGTTTTGTTGATAGCATCTCTAACTTTGAAACTCATTCCACAACATTTGTTCATTCTTTTGAACCATCTAAGATAGAAGTTGTTAGGCCAAAAGAAGTTTCTGCTCCTAAGAAGATTAGGGTAGATCTTAGAAATTCTAAGCCTAAGAATCCTAACTTACCTAAGGGTAAGAAGCATGATAGACCTTTGTGAGTTTGTCATTTTTGTGGAAAAGTTGGGCATATTTGCCCAAACTGTTTCAAGTTGCAAGCTGTTAAGTAAGCAACTAAGCAAAAAGTATTTGTGCCTCAAACACAAGATCCTATTGTACTTATTGATGAATTGGTAAAGGCTTTAAAACTTTATTCTAATGCTAAAGTTGCTTATCATTCTAATCTAAATAATAACTCCAAAGCCAAAGTTGCACCTAAGAAATTTTGGATGGAAAAGGCTAAATCTAATTGAGTCTTTTTGACATGGTCCTTGCGCTTCATCTCAAAATCATTTGTGACCATTTTTTGTTTTCTTGTTTTCTTTTGTTTCTAGGATTTGCATTGCATTATATTCATGCCTTTCATATTAGGTTGTTCCTGCTTTCATTAAAAAAAAAAAAAAAAAAAGGAAAAGAGGAAAGTGGAAGGATGTGTTTTGTATTACACATCATGGATATGTATTTGAGGTTGGCCTATTATCTTTGCATAACATGCCTGTGTACCTTGTTTAGCTTAGATAAGCTTATTCTTTTTGCACTTTGCTAGTTTAGCTATGTAGTGCATGTTTTGTGTGAGTTGTTTATAGTTTTTGCTCATAAGCTCTTGATTTTAAAGACACATGCTTTTGTAAGGACTAAAAAATCTTAAGTGAAAGACATAAATAACCATCTCACCACTGTCTACTAGCCAATCATGAACACCTTAGTGCATCTAAAAAGTTTTTGTGCTCGAGAAAATGTAGCACTTGCACATAAAAAAAATCATAAGGTGTTGCCTTTAAAAAAATGGAAAAAGAAAATATGCAAAAAATAATAATAATAATAAATATATATATGATAAGGCAAAATTACAAATAAAAAAAAAATTGCATGATTACAAGCTTGTTTTCTAAGAGATGTGAGAGTTATATTATGTAACTCTTTATGTGATAGTCACTTTCAAATTTATGTGATGAATAATGTAGAAATTGTGATTAATTACTATCTACATATCACCTCACGTGTGTCTCATGTTGTAACTAGTTACACACATTTCACAAGTTATTCTTTGCTAAACTTAGTACATGAAATTGTGTGTGAATTTGGTTTGGCCTTCCAAGATTATATATTCTATGATTTTGATACAAAATAAGTTCAAGTGTTGAAGATTTTGGTGTAAAGAGTTTGAAAAATCTTGTTTTGAAATTCTGGGTTGAAAACTCATGTTTTTGAAAAGCTTCTAAACTCATTCTCATGCATTTCATTCATGAAATCACTTAGGTTGTGTTGTTTCTGCATAATCTTCTGCAGCTTTTTCAAAAAATTCAACTTTCCAGAGTTTCAATCGATTGACTATGTTTTTCGACCGATCGAAAACTTAAGATTTTCTAAAGGGACCTTTCTGCTTGGCTCGATCGGTACCCGATTGGTACTCGATCGATCGAATTTCAAAAAGGAAGAAAAATAAAAACCTTTGTCTCACGTGTTCTTCACATGTGCAAAACTTTTTCTTCTCTTGTTGTCCCTTTCTCTCTTGATCGATCCAATCCAAGTTTTTTTTTGCCATTTTCCTCCTCAAATCTTCAAGGGTTTTTAACCTCAAGTGTAGGTAAGACCTAAATACCCTTCATTTTTCAATTTATTCACATTTTCATGCATTTTTCATGAGATTTTTCAAAAATGTCAAACAAAGAGGTTTTTGAAATTGTGGATTTTTGGGTTGTTTTTATTCAAATTTAATCATTGGCTTTTTGTTTTTAGATGATATGTACATGTTTCTCATGCATTAATTTGATTAATATTTTGTTTTGAGAAGAATTGGAAATTCTAGGGCTCGAAAATTTCCAAAATTGGGGTTTTTGTTCAATTGGACTTAATTGGTTAAAATTGACTTGTGATTTTGGTTAATTAGTACATTATAGCATGTTTTCTAACTAATATAATGTTTAATTGATCAATTTGTTGTGGTTTTGAAAAGTGGGTTTTTCAAAATTTGGGGTTTTTTTTTTTAAACTCTTTTGTTCAAGTCAATTAGTGTGAATTGTAGTAAAATTGAACAAGTTTTTGTGCATTAGAGCATTCATCATATGTGCATTCATTACATGCATCATATATTTTGTCAATTTCTTGATATTGTTTTGTGCTCTAACCCTTTATAATGCAGTCTGCCCTTGGTTTTTGTGTTGTGTTTTGTTTTTGTTTTTATTTGTCCTTCCTATTCTTAGAATCATGGTTAGAAAAACTAGAGCAAAGATAAATGGCACTAGGTTTTAGTCTAAGTCTTGTTAGGATGCCTATGAAAAGGTAAACATTTTTAGGTTTATTTGGGCTAAGAGAAAAGTTATACTAGATGAGGTTAATCTTGAAATTCGTAGGAACTTTAAGAGTCGAGGATGGTTACTTCTTCTAGATGTTGAACATCCTCCTCTTACTACATTGATTAGAGAGTTTTACTCAAAGCTCTCTATTCACACCAATGACTCCAATATTTACTTTGTGAAGACTTGGATAAGGGTGAAGAGTTTATCATTACTCCTGAGGTAATGGCTTTAGCTTTCAATGTACCTTTGGTATAGTAGCCTGTGTATCTTTACACAAAGTTTCCTCCCATTGATGACATCATGTCACTTCTCACCGGTACTACCATTAGTTGGGGTACTGATCATTGGATTAATACTTATGAGCTTACTGAGCTCAATTATTTGTTATTTAGGATTTATTGTCATTATCTGTCCTATCTCTCACATCCATACTATTCCTATTGAGAGATGTGTGCTTTTATATGCTCTCATCACTAATGCTCCTATGAGTTTTCCTATTCTTTTTATTCATTCTCTTGTAGAGGTGTATAGAAGTAGTGCTAAATCTCATGGTTTGTTATTTCCTGTTTTCATTCATAAGATTCTCCTTGATTTAGGTTTAGAGGACTTTCCTGCTTCTGAGCCTGTCCGTATCATAGCTCCCATTGGTGCCAACTTTCTTAGGCAAAGAGCAGCTTAGTTAAAAGCTAGTTCTAAAGGTCCTCCTCTGGTTATCCTCCAGCTAAGGAATATGTGGATCCCACTACTACTGTGGATCCTGAGCCACTCACATCTATTGCTTCTACTAGATCTATGTTGGAGACTGTGCTTACAGTCCAGTCTGCACATGGACAGCTACTTTTAGACTTGATTCATGAGGTTGCTACCTTACAAGCCGATCTTGCTACTTCTAGAGATGCCTCTCCACCCCTAGATCAGCCATGATTGCCCTTTGGCAATACGTCATAAAAAGGGGGAGTGCATAGAGATAGGTGGAGTGTGATAGATGAGATATGAGATAAGGGGAGTAGTTTTTTTTTTTTTTTTTTATGAGATAGGGGAGTAGTTTAGTTTTTGGATGTAGTTTTTTTTATGAGATGTATACAAACTTTGATAAACTATTTATGGTTTTTTCATTATATGATGGCTTATTCATTACAATATGTTTTATTTTATGTTTTGTGAAAGCAAGAATTCTATTTTGGTTTAGTTGTATTTTCCACACATGAGTTTATTGTTTGCTTAGTGTTTCAGGAATTTACAGGTTGATTCTTTTGAAGCTGCTGTCTACACTTGCAACTGATAGGTAGTAGTTAGTTTGAATTGTATAGGTTGGGAAATATTGTGTATTTGGGCTTTTTACACTTTGAGCAATTTATTTTTTTTATGAATTGTAATTTGTTACAGATTACCAAAGGGGGAGATTGTTAGTTCTAAGACTTTAGGAACTAAATGTATTAGAATTTCATTTTATATATGTTAGAAAACCATGATCAAAACAATGAGTCTAGATTTAGGCTTGCTCAAAGTGTGTTTAAGTGTAAGTTTAAATCGAGTGTTTTGCAGGAATTTATAGTGTAAAACTGCAAGGTTCGTTCAATCGAAAATTAGTCTCGATTGATCGAGAATCGTGGATAAGTAAATTCTGCAGAAAGTTCAAACGCAGCCGAAGCCCATATGGCGTGTAGGGTTAAGTGTTTTACTTTAAGTATAAAAGGAAAAACCCTAGCCACATGTTAGGACATATGTGATTCATGATAGGAACATATGTCATCATGTATTGGCTAATCATTTGACAAAACGCACTTTACTTATGATTTGGTAGATATAGGATATGTTTAATGCTTCAAGGAATAAGGTTTCAAGTTCAAGTGTTAAAGCTATGCAAGTATGTCTAAGAATCAAGTAATGAAGTGCTAGTTTTTAAAACTCGACAGCTAGTATCTATCGAGATTTAGAAAGCTGTTTGAGCCTGAATCTTGACAGTTGCTCGACAGATAAGGTGTCTATTGAGAATTATGAAAATCATATTTTCAATTCTGATTTATTTTCAATTCTGATTTCATTCCAATCCGTGAGTATATGTTTAGGCTTTCTTTTTTCACAACCCTAAACATATATAAGGATTATTTTAAAGGTCATCACAAAGAGCACAATTGCACAAGTGTTGAGCAAAGTGTTGTTCATGCTAATTGTGACCGGAAACCTAGTTTACTCGAGTTCTTCCTCCTCTTGACAAAGTTGCTGTGTTTGTACACCGTAGAGTTTTGTGACCAAGCAACTTCATGATCTTCATCGTGTGATGAACTGAAGAACTTTGCAGCCAACATCCTTCTCAAGTTGGTGATCAAGTCGCATACTGAGATCCACGCATCTATTGGTTAGTCACATATTGGGAGCCGTGCATTAAAATGAGAGATTATACTACAGAACAAGTGCAATTGGGTATACGGGTAAAGGTTCAACTGTAGGTTGGTATAAGGTATTGAGATTTCTTTACTTGTAACTGCTTGTTGTGATAAAAGTGAATTCTCGGGAGTGATGACCTTAAAATCACCCGATGAGGTTTTTGCCTTGGAGATTTTCCCCATTCAGAAACAAATCACTTTGTCAAATTTATTTTCCCCTGCATTTTATTTTAGTTGGTGATTTGTTTGTGCTGCCACGTAGATTGCTTATTAATTTGATTAATTAATAAATTTGGCTAATTAATCAATTAATCCATCACAAGGGGTTAATACAGTCTTGGCCTATCACCACATTTTATAAGTCTCTAAATAGCTTTGTGTTTTCTCTAGTGTGAGATTTGAGAGGTGTTTACCTTAAAACACAAGAAAAGCTTTACCAAGATTAAGATTTTCAATCAAGATTTGGTGTTGATTCTGTTGCTGCACAAAGATCCTTCAAAGTACAAAACCTTTGAGTGGAGTCTCATAGTCACAAGTAGGAGAACTTGTGTTTGGTGCAGATTTAAGGAAATAAGTAATCCGTGGACTCGAAGTTGTCACATGGTCGTGGTAGTAAGTTTTCTACACAAGATAGCATTAGGATGTTAGTGGTCTAAGTCCTATTGTACAAACTTCAATTCTTTCATAGTGGATCTGTTTTTACCTTGAGGATAACTATGTTAAATTCTTCCTAAATTTTTTACCAGTTTGGTTTTCTTGGGACATTAGATCTTTGTGTTCTTTACTTTCCGCATTATATTTGTTTTGTTCACAATTGTTTGATCTAAACTTGAATAACAAACTTGTTAATCAACTTGGCTTAATATCAAGTTAAATATATTGTGTTAAGGGGTCTAAAACTTAACATAATTTGTTCATTGTGTGAACATCAATGTGTATCAACCCGCATTCAAAAAATTGTAGGAAGTGATGTAGAAACGTTGAGTGTTGTAACGATATCTAAAATGTGTTTTTGACTTGACCATTCTGTCCTAATGTTTTAGGAAATGAGGATTAGGAAGGAAACCAGATTGTTCGAGGCCATTAAGGGAGGCATCTTTCTTATATTAACCGTTTTAGCTATATAATGATAAGTGTCAAGGAGCTCATAGGACTATTAATTATATAAAAAAAATTCATATATGGCGAGAGAAATTTATTTATTTATTTTATAGCAAGGGAATTCGTCAAGATCAAATGGCAAAATAACATGACTCCCTACGGTACTTTTGTTGTTCTTCGGCCTATTTTATTATTGTTTGAGTTTAACTTTTGTTGTTATTTGGACTATTTTATACTTCAAGGGGACAAGTTTAATTTTCTAAGGCTCAAATTCTAAATCAACCTTAAATAAATAAATATATATATAATATATATATATATATATATATATATATATATATATATATTCCCTATACCATAGGAGGTCCAAGGCCCCCTTGGACGAATACTTGGCTCTGTCCCCCATCTCTAAGATAAGAAAAAACATTACCGTTAAATGTAACAGACATCATCACCAACTAGAGAAATCCAAAATTTAAATCCCCCTCTTCTAGTGTAACTTTTTTTTTAAAGCATCACCATTAATAATTATAGTTGTTGTCCGCATGGTTATGATGACATCTTTTCACTTCCTTCTCCAACAAAGATATCTAAAGAAAACTTTAAAGACAGAGAGAGCTTGGAATTTCTTGTCCTAGTTTTCACCCAAATTTTAAATTAATTAATCTTTGGTTCTTTAATGGTTTTTGTATCTTCAGTAAGCTGCAGTAGTCTTAACTAATGACATTCTGTGTTTGGAGTTATTATTATTTGCTCGCGGGACTTGCCTGTTACCTAGCAGCTTATGGAGCCTGAGCATAAGATCAACTTCGTCTGCAGCGAATTTTCCTCTCTTAATATTTGGCTTCAGGTAGTTCAACCACCTCAGTCTGCAGCTTTTCCTACATCTATTTAATCCTGCAAAATGCATGAAACATACTAAAAAAAATAAGAAGCTTCGCAACAACTCTGATGTCGCATATTGTGAGTTGATGCTTTTATCATTTTTACATAACCACCGCAATAAACCACATCAAGACGGTAACAAAAATTGTGTTCACGGACTTTCTCACGAAAAAAAAAAAAAAAAAAAGACAGAAGAGACATAAACAAAAAGAACTTGGTTTACCAAAGAAAAAAGAGAAATCAATCTCACTCGCTCTATAATCTAGAATAATACCTGCACTGACAGGAACCAGGTGCCATTTTCCTTCACCGTACTTCTCAATGCATTGCTTAAGTCGAATATCTTCCTCCCCAGTCCATGCACCTTTTCTCACAGTAAAAGAGCCATCCATGTTTAACGTTTCCTCCCAAATGGAGGTATAAAAGGCACGTTGTAAACTGGCACTCTTCTTTTAGTAAAAAGCGAAGAAATTAAGTTCACGTGGGTTACACTTATCTTTTTCTGGTATGCGCTACACTTTTCTTTTTCTGGTATGCGCTTTACTCTGGTCAGTTATGTATTCCTTTATATCACAGTTGGCAGAGCTCCTATATTTAAAAATCTATTGAGGTTGACGTGCGTCCCCGATATTCACAACTTTCATATGTGTTCCAGGCTTCGCCACGAGTTGTGGTGCCACATGCGATGGGGTTGGAAACTCACGTTAAACATTAGATATAATTTCAATTTATTGCGTCAGTTCCTAATGTTTAGTTTTTATTTCTTATTTATATCTTCTTAATTTAAGGTTACTATTAAGTCTGTACCTCAACTATTAAAACTTGTTATTTATGGTGTACTCTCAAATATGGAATTCGTGTAATTTATACTCTTAAAGCTTGCTGTAAGCCTGAAATTGTTATTTTAACTTCTTTTTGTTAAGCACATATTATAATTAGTTCTTGTTTGTTAATCTATCAACTTTTTTTTTTTTTTTTGAGAAGAGATATCTATCAACTTAATATTTAAAGTCTTGTTATTTATAGGACAAAATTTAGTTACAAAATTGATTGAAGTATAAGGCTACAACCTTATTCAATATTTTTTTTATTGGATGTGAATTTTTAACAAATTCACCATTAGATTACATTTTCTTCTTATATTTTTCATACTTACAAAATTTCTAAAAAATTAAAGATCATTAGTTAGGTCAACAATAAATTGTTAAAATTGCAAATTTTTATAGTTTAAAATTATGCATAAAATATAATCTTATAAATCATATAGTAAATAATATCCAATTGACACAAAATTTGACAAGTATATTAAGAGTATAAAAAACATGTAATTCAACGGTTAAAATTTCAAAATATGTAGTAATATAATTGATATTGAGTAAGGCTATAGCCTTAAACTATAACCAATTTTGTAGTTAAATTTTATTCTTTTATATATATATATATTTCAGTAGTTAAGAGATATATGGGATTTGAATGGTGAATGCCTAGGTTAAAAATGGCCCAAAAAAAAAAAATCAATTTTCTTGCCATTTAGGGCGTTACTGTAGACACGGAATAACACATCCAGCCTCTTCAACATGTGAAATTATTGGTAAGATTTAATGTCACTGTTAACATACGGCATTGGAAAATGACTAGCATTATCTAACAGTCAAATCCTTCCAGACATAAAACTGATAGACGTCTACAAGAAAACTTAGACAACCAAGGACCATCGGCTGCCTATATTGCCAGTTGCAACCACAACCATGTACTGCAGAGGGCTGCGGTGTCTTTGTTGTGGAGATTCGAGACCATATGTTCACGATACTCTCTCTCTCTCTCTCTCTCACATAAGAAAAAAAATATAATTCAACCATGTAAATTTTTATTTTAAAAAAAAAAAAATCAATTTTCTTGCCATTTAGGGCGTTACTGTAGACACGGAATAACACATCCAGCCTCTTCAACATGTGAAATTATTGGTAAGATTAATGTCACTGTTAACATACGGCATTGGAAAATGACTAGCATTATCTAACAGTCAAATCCTTCCAGACATAAAACTGATAGACGTCTACAAGAAAACTTAGACAACCAAGGACCATCGGCTGCCTATATTGCCAGTTGCAACCACAACCATGTACTGCAGAGGGCTGCGGTGTCTTGTTGTGGAGATTCGAGACCATATGTTCACGATACTCACTCTCTCTCTCTCTCCTCTCTCTCTCTCACATAAGAAAAAAAATATAATTCAACCATGTAAATTTTTATTTTAAAAAAAAAAACATCGCACCCGATACACAAAAATCCTAATTTTGTTAGGTTTTGAAAGTTAGCCATATCACAAATTTTGTTTGGACATGCATATTCTTGAACGCCAACTCGACACTTATTGTTTTTGGTAAAAAAAAAACGCATTTCATCCCAATATGATCTAATATTTATTTTTCAAAATTTATATCCAATAAAAAATACTAAATAGTATAATACTGTCTAAACTTTCGTGTGTGTGTGTGTGTATTACCTATTTCATCAGCTGTGATTCCCATTCTAAAAGAGTGAAAAAGAAGAGGAAGATGTGATTCTATATTGCTTTCTCTTATAAGACAAAATTTGAAATAAATCACTTGTTATTTTTCACTTATAAATCACTCGAATTCAGGGGCAGTATTTGTATAGATGATAAAACATCACAAAAAGAAATAACTATATTCAAATTGATGAGGAATCTTTTGACCAACTCCATAACTACTCTTGTGAAATGCACTACCCTTCCCAAATGAGCTGGTATTCCAAAAAAATACCCACCTATCAGAAAGCAGAAGACTAGAAACAATTGGCACAGGCATATATCATGACCAAAAGCTAACGAGTAAGACTGAGCATATCAAACTTGTGTTACGACGCCAGCGTCACCTGAGGCTCTCCTACATTTACGCGACTGCCAGCAATGGGATAACTCCCATCTCCTACAAATTAGTTAAGGGATAACTTCTCACTCCATATGGAACAACTATGGGATAGTTCTCAACTCCTACACGTTAGCTAAGGGATAACCCCATGTCCCTACAATTTAGCTACGGTGATCATCCGCAAACCTCTATATAAACACCATGACATTCCAATTTCGAGGTACACAAAAAAATATTATTTAGAAACTCCTCTCTAAAAAGTTCATTGTTAGTTTCTGACTTGACCGTTGGAGGGTCATAGGCTGGCATCACATCGGTGCTCTTCGAAGATGTTTCTATTTTTTGCAGGTTCATTACTTTTCACCTTGTTGTAGAAGACTACAAACTTGGGTAATAGACCTACTGATTTGAACATCATCAAAAATAAATAAATAAAATAAAATAAAAAAAGGAGAGAGGACAAAACATAACATAAAAATTGGTCCGTTAGAATACAGACATGTCTATAGTGATATATGGTCATTAGAGCATTCTCATCAAAGGTGTTAAAAATGTTAAATGCTATTTTTTATCATTTTTAACACCTTTAGCATTTTTAACACCTCGAATCATAAAAACATACCTATAATACTAAAATGCTAAATTTTTTAGCATTCAGCTACAGTGAGCTATTATTGATAACAGCTCACTGTAGCTAGATTGTAAGCAAAAAAAATATTCTTTTTATTCTCACCAACGTCTCTTTTTTCTCACTTCTCTCTTCTCTTTCCTCTCTCACTTCTCTCTTCTCTCTCCCGTGCTTTTGTTTGTTCTTGGTGGTTTGGCGATGGTTGTGGTTCGGTGATTTTAATCCACTGATGGTTGTGGTCCGCCAATGGTTGTGGTCCGACGATTGTAGTCCGTCATGGGTTGTGGTCCGACGATTGTAGTCTGTCATGGGTTGTGGTCCGATGGTCATGGGTCGTGGTTTTGATTTTGGGTTGTGGGTTATGGTCCGATGGTTGTGGGTCGTGATCTGATGGTCCAATGGAAGTGGGTCGCGGTCCAATGGTTGGCGATTGTGGTCCAATGGTCATCAATTGTGGGTTTGATGGTCCGATAATTGTGGTTTTGGTTCTTGGGTCACGATACAGTTTTTTTAATGGTCTTGATTTTTTTTTTCTTTTTCCTTTTTCTGTTGTTGTTTGTAGTTACGGGTGGTCTGGCTGGTTGCGGCAATGGTGGAGATTTTTTTTTTTTGTTGTGGTTTATGGTTGCGGGTGGATCTAGCTAGTGGTGGTGATGTTGGAGGGTTTTTTTTTTTTTTTTTTTTGTTAGTTGTGGCATGGGTGGTAGGTTTGTGGTGGTTGTGGTATGGGTAGTGGGTTTTTGGTGGGTGGTTGGGTGGTGGGTTTGTTGACTGTTGGTATTGTGGTGGCTGGTGTTGCTAAAAATAGTTGGGTTAAGAAAGAGAGAGACAGGGAGATAGAGGAAGAATTAAAAATGAATAAAAATATAATAAAGAAAGAATATTTAAATGAAGTGTTAGAAAAATAGAAATTTTAATGTAAGGTATATTGTAAAATGATGTGTTATATGTTATAAAGTTAATTTTTTAGATGCTAAATACTTAAATTTTTAAAAAAATTTATAAGAATGCTCCTAGAAATTAGCAGTCCCATTTCATACTTTAGGAAAAAAAATCTCATTTTTTTTTTATGAACTGAAAAAAAAAAATCTCATTTTAGCAAAAGTTAAAGGATACTGACATATAATAGTTTAATGTCTATCCGACTAAAGTATCATTATTTTATGAACTAAAAAAAAAATCTCATTTTAGTAAAAGTTAAAGGATACTGACACATAATAGTCTAATGTCTAACCTACTAAAGCGTATATATAAATATAACACAAAAGTTAAAAAATTAAAATACTTAATGGGTTATTATTGAAGTCCATCACCGATATCACTTTATCCTCTAGTATACATAACTTATCACTTTGACAATTATAAGAGTATTATTCAATAATTCATGCAACGTTTCGACAAATTTAATATTATGTTTTTTTTTTCAAATATAAAATGTGATAATTATAATAGTTGTTAATGTAAATTTATTATTATGATTATATATAGAATTATATATTTTTCTTTTTATAAACAAAATTGATTTACTAATATTCTAAAAGAAGGTTTAGAATCTTATATAGATTTTGCTTATATAGATTTAAAATGAAATCCCCTCCTAACAGATTTTGGCAAATAGAGAGGCAAAGAGATGAGAGAGAAGTAAAGACTTGAGAGACAAAGCTCTCGTTTGGGAGGAAGGAATGGAATGAAATGAAAATGAATAAAAAATAATAATTTTAGAATATTCTTCCCTTCTCTTATTTGGAAATTTTAATGGAGAGAATGAAAGTTCATTTTCTTATTTTGGAGTTTAAGTGGGAGAGAATAGAATGAATAGGAGTAAACACTTCTTCTTTTCTATATCCCTTAAAATCTCAAATTTCATTCCCCAATCCCCCTCCTGAAATTGATAGGAATTGGAAGAAATGGAATTAGATTTAATAAATTTTTTACTAAAACTCCCAAAACATCCATATATATTCAACATTTAAAAAAAAATAGGAGTCTAATAGTAATATTATCATAAAATGATTACATTCCTTACCCTCTATGTTATTCTTAAAAAAAATTACTTACATTCCATTTATTTTCATTTCTTTATTTTAAAACACCCATACAAAGTTACTTAATTCCACTCCACTCCATTCCTTTCTTTTTCTATTCTTTTATGTTGCTAAAATACATAGCATTCCATTCCATTCCCTTATAGACTCCCAAATGAAGCCTAAGAGAAAGTGTGTGAGGAGAGAGAGAAAATTAATTAAAAAGTAAGAACTGCTACAATAACTTCTAAATTTAAGATGTTACTGTAATTAGGTTGTAAAAATGTTTAAGAATACCCACTCAGGTGTTGGTTGGATTTTGGTGTTTGTGGGTGTAAAGTAACATATTTAGAGTTTGAGTCTTAATTTAATAAGGATGTAAAGTAAAGTTTATATTTTACATCATTCAATAAGAGATTGACATATCAGTTTTTTTACTTAAAATTCAATAAATCCTACCACACATAATAACATCTCAATAAATTCACAATTAAGTTGAATTTTCAAATGGGTGTTAGAATTGATTGAGTGAGGTTGTGCCTATTCTTTAATATGTAATATAATAATGTGGCATGTTAGGACGGGAGGGGTAAAACTTGAATTTTACATCACATTCTTATTGAATTTAATCTTTTAGAGTTTTACTCACCCCAATACTAATGCACTTATTCTACTATTTATTTAAGTACTAGTGCAAAGGTGTATTATTCTAGTGTTGGGTACACTTAGTTGGGGTAAAAATAAGAAGGATAAAAAAGAAAAGAGAGAAAATGGTTTTTTAGGTTATTTAATTGGGTTGGAATATTGGAGAGATCTTGGTGGGGGCTTAGGTATTTTCTTCCTAGACTCACCAAAATCTTGCCTTCCTAATTTGGAGTAATTGTAGGAAAGAAAAAGAAAAGGAGATGAGTAGATGAGAGCTTACCAAATCTGCCTCCACTGTGTCTACGTGCTTGATTAACATCGTTTTATTAAATGAAGCAATGATTTTTTTTTTCTTTTTGGTTCCAACGTGTTTTCTTTCTTTTAATCATATAGTGAGATTTAAAATTTTAAAAAAAAAAAAAAAAATGGAGCTTGGCTTTCACCTTTAATTGTCGTTAAAAAAAACAGTGGCTTTCACATTACATAGTAAAATAAAAGAAATTATTTCTTATTTTATGTACTAAGAGCATGAGAAAAAATTTATATAAACTACATATTTTTATTTTCTCATTTTTCTTCTCAATTAAACGAATGAGTTTTTTATTTTTCCACTTTTTCACTCTCCAATCAAACAATATGAGAGAAATCTAATTAAAATCTCTTATATCCCTCTACTTTTTTTATTCTATTCCCATTTTTTATCCTCTTAGCCACTTTCCATCCCTCCAACCAAATGAACCTTAAGAGATCTGCCTTAGAATATTATAAGTTCATAATTTATTTTATTTATAAATTATGATATGATTTCATATTCTTCTATAATTTACTTTTATATTCTATTAAATTGATTAGTTTTTGGGAAAAATTACACTTTACCACCTTAAACTATGCACCAGATTACACTTTGTACCCTAAACTATCCAAATGCACACTTTGCACCTCGGTATTACTTTTGCTGTTATGCTTAACGGAATCTTGCTGTTTTAATTAATTTTGAAGAATGACATTTCAGTCTTTTAAGTTTGTTCCACCTAAGTAAGAAGCATGTGCTTGTCACATGCAGCAAGATTCCGTTAAACATAACAGCAAAAGTAACACCGGGGTGCAAAGTGTGATAAGTGTAATAGTTTAGGGTGCAAAGTGTAATTTGTTGCATAGTTTAGGATGGTAAAGTGTAATTTCTCCTAGTTTTTGTGTCGAGGTTTTTCACTAAATAATTTGGATATTAGATAATTTACACTAATGATGTGTTTTGTATTTGATATTTTCTAAATTTTATTTCATATGATAAAATTATTTATTTATTGGTTATAATTTACCTTATTTCCATATTTTTATAATTATAAAATATATTAATCAATTAATTAATGTATGGTTCAACTAATGAATCATTGGTTGAACCAATAAACCAATGAACCAGTTCTTTAGTCGGGTTAACCTCATGTTCGAGTTTGATAACTATGAATGGGAGTACAACATACCAAAAAACTCAACAAAGATCAATTTAGGTTGTAAAATTTCAGGAAAATTACATATATATATATATATATATATATATATTTTCTAATTTATATATATAATAACGACAAACCATATGCTAAGGTGGAGTTTTGTTGAGTCCAACCCATGATAGAAGAAGATTATAGAATTCCTCATTTGTTTTGGAATCCCACATCAGCTAGAAGAATAAGGAAGTGTACTAACTATGTTAAAAGTGGTAATCCCACATTGAAAAGAGAATTAAGGAGATGTGGAGTCCAGCCCATGATAGAAGAAGGTTATAGAATTCTCAATGTGGGACTACCACTTCTATTTTTGGAGCATAGATTGACTATGTGGTAGGCAAATATTAAGACAGGTTGATTCTATGTCAAAACCTAATACTTTTTCTCACACAATTAATTTGTAAAGGTGGAATGCTTAATCAACCTTGAATACCCTTAATTTGATGAAAAAAACTAATTTGGAGTTAGTAGAATTAGTTTAAAATGCAAATATAGATTGATGGATAAGTATAGTCTCAAGAGATTTGTATTAAGCTCCTCAGCTTGCTCTGAGGTAATGATTACAATTTGTTTTCAATGCTGTTGAAGTGAATCCCCTTCTCTAAGACTCTCTTTGCCTTATATAATCATTTAAGTTATACCTTGACCCTATATCTAGAGGGCTAATATTCAAATTCTTTGATACTTGTCTTATCAAAACTATAATAAAAGGTTTCTAGTTATAATATGAGCTGTACTGACACTAATCAAGAGTCATTTTGTATAAATGCGACCAGCTAGATAGATTCAAAATATTGACTACAGATGGGGTAGATACTTAATCTGTTTCTTCTCTTCTTAGCTTGATGACAAACTTTTCCTCTTACCTCAGCCTACTTGTTCTCGGCTCCCAAGAATATGCTTTGTTTCTCAGGTCCTCGGGCAGTGTAATCTTCCTATACCTGCAAAAAGTTGCTCATATCGACCCAAAAATTTGCTGCTTGTATCTTCTGAGATCTTTGTCCCCCTATTCACGTTCTCGGATCCTCGTCCTCCCACCATCTGAATCTTTAATTTCGCTTCACAAATACAGTAAATATCGCGTAAAAGACTCAGTAGCTAATAAATGATCAATCACAATCGATGCTAAACTTTATTACAACTTGTGTGGGCACAAATGATGTTATAGTCAATGAAACTGTCGAATTGCTATTCAAAAACAGACAAATATTTAAATAATAATAACTTGCACAGTTGTACTGTTTCAATCTTCACCACAAGTTTCTCAATATAAAAATCTTCACCACAGGAATTGGACCGTACGTAAACGGTCCAGAAGTAGCACCAAAAGTCCAAAGCCTCTCAATTCTCATTGTCAATGATTTGCTGTATACAGCACTTTAGTCTTTAGTGGACCACAAAAATAATATGAACAAACTAACATGTGTTGAAAATTATAGATCACACATTTTTAGCCTTTTTGCACCGTTGAAACACATTTAGATTTCAAAAAATCTCTTTCACAAAAAAAAAAAAAAAAAAAAAGATTCAAAAAATCTACCGATGGTTATCTCTCTTTTATATATATATATATACTCACAGTTATCATTATTTCTCAAAAAAAAAAAATTTATAGTCATAAACTATTTTACAAATTTTTTAACAAATTTCTAATGCAGTGGATGATTATTGGTAAGTAAAAAAGTAATATTAGTAATGAGCCTAGATGAGAACCAGTAAGAATTTACCACATTAAAAATTTGTAAAAATATTACAAAATAATATGTACAAGTAGCATTACTCTTACAATTATTGAAAGTTTCTCTGGCTACTAGGGTTTTTCCTACGCCGCCAGTAGAATATTGTCCCTTTCCTAGGTTTAGGTTTTGTGCCCTCCAGACTCTCTAAAATCTGGTAGGACGGATTGTTTTGTTCGCTGTATTTTGCTTGGGGTGGGGTTTGTATTCGCTTGGAGGATAGGTTTTGGAAGACGGCATCTCTCTATTATGGCGGGTCTAGAGAACCTATGGTCCCGTTTCACTCTGGACGACGATGAGGAGTATGGTGCGGAGGTCCCAAAACCGTTAGAAGAGTCTGTGCACCGACTGGCTGGACGGTTTTTCACAAAAAGGACTCTGAATGTAGAGTCTATTGCCCGTACCTTTAAACCACTGTGGAAACCAACTGGTGAACTCAAACTTCGAGATCTTGGTGAGAACATTATCATGTTTGAATTCACAGATGCGTTGGATCTTGCTCGTGTACTTGAGTTTGAGCCGTGGACGTTCGACAAAAATATAGTAGCGTTCAAGCAAATGTCTGCAGTGGAGGAAGTCCCTTCACTGGAATTTTCAAG
This sequence comes from Castanea mollissima, assembly GCA_014183005.1. Taxonomy (NCBI): domain Eukaryota; kingdom Viridiplantae; phylum Streptophyta; class Magnoliopsida; order Fagales; family Fagaceae; genus Castanea; species Castanea mollissima. The sequence goes on along the minus strand of JACAVU010000001.1, from coordinate 40,477,326 downwards.
GGTGAATTTCTGGGTTCAATTGCATAATCTCCCACAGAGCAGTCTCAATCAAGCTTTAGGAGAAGCTATTGGTAACACCATCGGGAAGGTTATTGATGTAACTGATCCGAAGGATGATGGGGAGGGAGGTGAATTTCTGAGGGTTCGTATCGCCATTGACATCACCAAGCCACTACCGAGATGTCGTAAGCTTTGGTCTGAAGGAAAGCAGTTGGGTTGGGTGGGGCTCAAGTATGAACGCCTCCCCAACTTCTGCTATTGGTGTGGTCGTCTAACACATGGTGAACGTGAGTGTGATATGTGGCTTAAGAGCAAGGGTAATCTAAAAAGGGATGAACAACAGTTTGGGGATTGGATGAGGGCAGAAATGGTTAGACCAGCAAGGAAAACAGTTGCAGTAATACCAGGGAAGGCTCGAAGCCATGCTCCGTGGTGGAGGAAACCAGATAGCAAGGTAAAGGACCCACCCACTGGCTCGGTGAGCAGAAAGGGTCTAGGATCAGAGCATGATGTGGCGAATGGTGAAGATTGTGATTCCTGCAATGAAGTTATTATGGAAGATGCTGTCCCATCCAAGTTGGTCAAAAAGGGTGGTGTTACTTCAGAAAGTGGTAGGGACGTGAATAATATGTTGAATAGTGGAAGTACAGAATTATTGGCTGAAAGCATCCAAGGGTTACGTGTGGATCAACATGACGCTAGGGAACATGAAGTGGGGCTTATGACCCCACCCATTTATGGTGGATTGGTAGACAATAATATTAGCCATGCAGAAGTGGTTCACGTAAAGCCACCTTTGGGAGATTGCACAAACCAAGTAAGTCCTTCATCTCAACCCACTTCCCTCAAAAATTTTAAGAAGCTTGCTCGTAATACTACCTATAGCAATGAGAAGAAGCCTAGTTTAAGCACCAAGGCAAAACGTTCTGTATCGGGATCAACAGAAGTCCAGGGGGTTAAAAAACAACGTGTATTGGCAGAAGGTACGCAGGCCAAGGAAAATATATAGGTGGAGACTGGTTTCCAGTCCCACCCAGCCCAATGAGTTGCCTTAGTTGGAACTGTCGTGGGCTTGGGAACCCACAGACAGAAGATGAACTAGTTGCTATGATCGGCAACAAAGATCCCAAAATGGTTTTCTTGATGGAGACAAAAAGTGAGAGGTCTACTATTGAGAGAATTGGAAGAAAGGTTCAGCTTACAAATATTTTTATAGTCCCACGGGTTAATAATGGAGGGGGCTTAGCTTTACTATGGAAAACTGACTTTCAAGTGGATGTTCAGTCTTCCTCTGACCGTCATATTGATGCCATTATAGATCATGGAGTTGATGACGTCTGGCGTTTCACGGGTTTCTATGGTGACCCTGATAATGCCAGCCGGGAAAACTCCTGGTCACTACTTCGGACCCTTAGTAGTCGTTTCACTCTCCCTTGGATTTGTTTAGGAGATTTCAATGAAATATTGTTGGCTGAAGAAAAGCAGGGTTGGCTTGACAGACCAGAAAGACAAATGCAATCTTTTAGAGATGCCTTAGATTTTTGCCAGCTAAAAGATTTGGGCTACAGTGGTTTTCCCTTCACTTGGTGCAACAGGAGGTCCGGAGTTCATAATGTATGGGTTCGGTTAGATAGGGGTGTAGCCACTGTGGATTGGATGTTGCGTTTCCCATCTACCCGTGTTCATCACCTTGAGGCTTACCACTCTGATCACAAGCCTCTTCTCTTATGCACGGAGTCAGAATTCAAAAGGTTCTACTGCAAGGGACGTCCGTTTAGATTTGAAGCGATGTGGATAAAAGAGGGGTCATGTGAAAAGGTGATTAGGGAGTCATGGGGTGACAGCAGCGAGGTTCCCTTAGTCACGAGATTCAACAAAAAAATCCTCACGTGCCAAGAAAGTTTGAAGGAGTGGAACCGGAACACCTTTGGTCATGTCCGAAACACTCTAAAAAGGAAATTAACGGAGTTACAATCTGTTGAAGAGTTTGGTGGTTACATGACAAGCCCAAACCGTGTGTTCAATTTGAGAAAAGACATTGACAAGTTGAAAAGGAAGGAGGAATGCATGTGGAAGCAACGGGCAAGAACAACATGGTTGAAGGAGGGTGATCTGAATACTCGATATTTTCATTGTCGAGCTAGCCAAAGGAATAAAAGGAATTTTATCCTAGGCCTAGAAAATGAAGCTGGTACATGGATGGAGGATGAAGTTGAGATGGGTAGGATCATTAAAAGTTATTTCCAGGACATGTTTACCACGTCCCAACCAGATGGGTTTGATGCTATTTTGAATGGATTAGAGCCAGCAGTAACAGTTGAGATGAATGCAGCTCTTGACCGTGACTTCCAAGCAGAGGAAGTGGACCATGCTCTTCGACAAATGGCACCTCTTACTGCCCCAGGGCCTAACGGTATGTCTCCTATTTTTTACAAGATCTATTGGCACATAGTTGGTAGGGATGTCACTACTATGGTACTTACTGCTTTAAACACTGGTGTGGTTCATGAGTCCTTAAATCCCACTTTCATATCTCTCATCCCAAAAATTAAAAACCCAAAAAAAGTCTCTGACTTTCGACCAATTAGTCTTTGCAATGTGGTCTACAAATTGATTGCTAAGGTGCTGGTAAATCGGCTGAAGAAAATCCTATCAAACTTGGTCTTTGAATCCCAAAGTGCCTTCCTTTCTGGTAGATTAATTTCAGATAATGTTTTGGTTGCATTTGAAACATTACACTATCTTAAAAGGAAAACCCAAGGTAAATTGGGGTTTATGGCACTAAAACTTGACATGAGTAAAGCGTATGACCGGGTTGAATGGGTCTTCTTGGAGAAAATTATGAAAAAATTGGGTTTTTCTGATAAATTGGTGACTCTCATTATGTCTTGTGTGAATTCAGTCGCTTATGCTGTCTTACTCAATGGCCAACCAGTGGGAAACATCAAGCCATCTAGAGGGCTCAGACAAGGTGATCCTCTGTCACCCTATTTATTTTTACTATGTGCCATGGGACTACAGAGTTTGTTAAAAAAAGCAGAGGCAAATGGGGATATCAGAGGTGTTTCTATTTGTAGAAATGGTCCTCGGGTTTCCCATTTATTTTTTGCTGATGACAGTATTCTGTTTTGTCAAGTAAAGGAGGAGGAATGCCAAAAGATTCTTGATTTACTTTCAGTCTATGAAAGCGGTTCGGGACAGAAAATAAATAGGGACAAGACCAATATTTTCTTCAGCACCAACACACGGCCCGAAATGCAAACCCGGATTCAAAATATCCTAGGGGTGCCCGCTATACGCCAATATGAGAAATATTTGGGATTGCCAGCTTTGGTTGGGCGAGCAAAGAGACAAAGCATTGCCTATATTAAAGAAAGGGTGTGGAGAAAATTGCAAGGTTGGAAGGAGAAGCTCCTCTCCCAAGCTAGCAAGGAAATTTTGATTAAGTCTGTCATTCAGGCCATCCCTACATATACTATGAGTTGTTTTAAACTTCCAAAGGGGCTGATTAAGGAACTGGAAACGCTCATTAGAAAGTTTTGGTGGGGGTATGATGGTACCAATAAAAAGGTGCACTGGATAAAATCGGAAAGGCTTTGTGAGGACAAGGGGAAAGGAGGTTTGGGGTTTAAGGACATTGAGAAATTCAATGATTCTATGTTGGCTAAGCAAGTGTGGGGTATGATAAATAACCCGGGTTCCCTATGCCATAGAGTCTTTAAAGCTAGATTCTTCCCTGATTGTTCCATTCTTGAAGCAAAGGAATCCACCACTAGATCCTATGCGTGGAAGAGCATTCTAAATGCTAGGGATATAATTCGAAAAGGGATGGTGTGGAGAATAGGGAATGGGAGCTCTGTCAGAATCAGAGAGGACAGATGGTTACCGGTGCAAACTCATAGATCTGTGGTGTCACCAGTACCTACCATTGACCCTGATACAAGAGTGGCTAGGCTCATCAATGCTAAAACAGGAGAGTGGAAAGCCTCTGAAATCCAACATTTGTTCCTACCCCACGAAGCAGCCATGATCTGTGGCATCCCTTTGAGTACTCGACTCCCACAGGATCGAATTATATGGGGTTTAACCCCCTCTGGTAATTTCACAACTAAGAGTGCATATAAGCTTTTAGCTTCCCATGCTTCAACTAATCATGCAGGTACCTCCTCATTGGCGCAACAAAGCAAGTTCTGGAAAGGTATCTGGCAGCTGAGAGTTCCAAATAAAATAAAACATTTTGCTTGGCGGGCTTGTAACAGCTCCCTTCCAACTATGGTCAACCTTCAACGCAGGCATATTACTGGCGTGGACACATGTGAAGAGTGCAAAGCCCAACCGGAGGACGAACTACATGCTCTTTGGTCATGTTCGAAGCTTACAGAGGTGTGGAGCTTCTGACATGGACCCAGCAAGCTGCCGATGCTCAGGTTTCTAGTTTCCAGGATTTGTTGGATCGGTTCATGCAGATTTCTGATGACTACAGGAAGGAGATCTTCATCATCACTGCATGGTCCCTGTGGAATCGCCGCAACGCTTCAAGACATGGACAGCCCACTCAACCTCTGCATAAGATCACCCAAATGGCAGGAAGTCTACTCCAGGAGTTCCTAGAAGCACAAGACCTCACCACAACTAGTCTTGAGCCACCTCCGACGCAGCATTGGTGTCCACTTGAAGCCCACACTTTCAAAGCCAATTTCGACGCTGCGGTGTTTAAGGCAGAAAACTTAGCAGGTTTGGGCGTTGTGATTAGGGACTGGCGTGGGAAAGCTATCGGGGCTGTATCCATGCTAGTTAGTCTAGCTCAGACGGTGGTGGAATTAGAAGCTATGGCGTGTCGAAGAGCTGTACAGTTGGCCAGGGATATAGGCCTTTCACAGGTCATTTTTTAAGGTGACTCTTCAACAGTCATTAAAGCTATTTTGGAGGGGCCTAGGGATGTCTTACCATATGGCCATGTCATTGAAGATATTTGCATGCAAGCTATGGATTTTCAGCAAGCTGCGTTCACTTATGTCCCACGTAATAGTAATGTAGTTGTTGACGCTTTGGCTAAAAAAGCAAAATCATGTAGAGGTACTCAGGTGTGGCTTGAAGAATTGCCTGAGGATATAGCCCAACTAGTTTACTTTGATGTCCACTGATGTTCTTTTTCATTTAATATGAATAAAGGCCCAGCCCATTAGGCTGGCTTCTCAAAAAAAAAAAAAAGTAGCATTACTCTTTTTCTCCACTACTCAAACCAATCACATGAAATAATTGTAACTAATTTGTGGTCCTTGCAGGGACGCTATTTAACAAAAAAATAGATCGACTAATTAATATCGATTGATTCAATTCAACTACATGCCAGTTATACATATGTTCCCTTTATAAGAATGTGATAGGCTAAGAAGGTATTGACCCGTTGTGATAAATTAATTGATTAATTAATTAATTTTATTAATTAATCAAATTAACATGCAATGTACGTGGCAGCACAAACAAATCATCAACTAAAATAAAATGTAGCGGAAAATAAATTTGACAAGGTGATTTGTTTTCGAACAGGAAAAACTTCCTAGGCAAAAACCCCACCGGGTGATTTAAGGTCACCATTTTCGAGAATTTACTATTATCATAACAAACGGTTACAAGTAAAGGAATCTCAATACCTTATACCAACCAATAGTTGAACTCTTACCCCAATACTTAATTGAATTTATTCTGTAGTGATAATCTCTCCTTTTAATATACGGCTTCCAATACGTGACTAACCAATAGATGCGTGGATCTCAGTACGCGACTTGATCACCAACTTGAGAAGGATTTTGGCTGCAAAGTTCTTCAATTCATCACACAATGAAGATCACGAAATTGCTTAGTCACAAAATCCTACGGTGTACAAACACAACAACTTCTTCAAGAAGAACTAGGGCAAATTAGGTTTTCGATTACAATTTGCATGAACAACACTTTGCTTCACACTTGTGCAATTGTACTCTCTGTGATGGTATTTAAAATAATCCTTATATATTTAGGATTGTGATAAAAAAAAAGCTCAAACACATACTCACAGATTGGAATGAAACCAGACCTGAAAATTTGATTTTCATAATTCTCGATAGATCCCCTATCTGTCGAGCAGCTATCGAGCTTCGGGCTTAGACGGCTTTTTAAATCTTAATAGATACTAGTTGTCGAGTTTTAAAACCAGCACTTCATCACTTGATTCTTCGATAAATTTGCATGGCTTTAACACTTGAACTTGAAACCTTGTTTCTTGAAGCATTAAACACATCTTAGATCTACCCAATTACAAGTAAAGTGTGTTTTGTCAAAGGATTAGCCAATACATGATGACATATGTTCCTAACATGAATCACATATGTCCTAACAATTTTTCTATTTGGCAATTTGTGACAAAACCACAACAAACAAATGAACATATGAGAGAAATCATAAAACACTTAACTCATACTCACTTGTTGAATACAATAAATCTATCCTAACACAAACTCTTGAAAAATTTTGCAAGAAGAGAGTTCATGGCAAGGAAGACTTTGACAACCTGTATTTATGAAACACTTTAACCAAAACTCATCAAGGCATCTTAGTGTGAAACAGAAATAAAAGATTGCATACAATATATAAGAAGCATGTGCATAAAGAGAGAAAAGAAACAACACATGAAGAGATATGTGAAAGAACTGTAATAACAATCTCATCATATATATATCAACAATGAATACAAGGTTTGCTATCACAAAGTAGTCACAAGACCTAAGGTACATGAACTAAGTAAGATAATGAAAAGAAAATATATATAAGTCCTCACTACATCCCTCAAGTATAGACACCCCCTAACAAAAATCACCTATTTACTAACTCTCCCCCTAAATATATGACGACTCTCATATCTAAAAGTACTTCCCCTTTTTGTCACAAATGACAAAGGGCATGTAACTCAAGCAGTCTTCTCATCATCGTTAGAAGAGCTAGCACCATCATCCTCATCACCACCATCAGAATGACCATCATCGTCCTCATCCTCAAAAGCCTTTAGAGAAGGAGTAGGAGACTCAATGAAGCAACCAAGGCGAGCCTATTGTCATGCAATACGACCGACACAGGTGTTCACCTAACACAACTCATCGCTGAGAGTGTCAAGGCGAGCATCCATGCATTGAAGCTGCACCATGATTGCATTAAGAGTAACACTGCCTTTAGAAGAAAAAGGAGCAGATGTGGATAGAGCTGAAGGAGCGGATGTGGATGGAGCTGAAGAAGTTGGAGGTGTTGCCATCTTAGTCCGTGGTCGCTTCGATCGAAGTTGGGCCTCACTCCGTCTGATAATCGACGCATCAATGGCACACATGACAGAGAAATGATCGAAAACGGGAAAGGAAACAAAAAAAATGGTAAAGAATCCTCATGGTAGCTGAAGGAAAGATGAGTTTATCACGGGTCGTTGTATCCCTATATACATCTATGAGGGAGAGGATGAAGTGAGAAAGGAAGTCTATAGAGATATGCTCTAGGAGTGATAGTAAAAATCGAGCACGAGGCTCTATGATAGAGTTATAGTGAGACAAAGGATGTAAAAAAAAAAGTCGTCACCATATTAAGAAACCTCGGACCTTTATCAAAGGCCGAGCAACGGGTTTTCTGACTATCACCCCAAGAAGAAGGAGTCTCACAGAACATAGTCATAAGCTCTTCATTAGACACAGTCTTAAGACGCTCACAACCAGGGTAGTTGGGATGCAACATCCTCGAGACATGAAGCACTTCAGATACAATATCCGAAGTGACCGTAATGCACGTACCTTAAATGCGAGTAGAAAAATGAGGTATGAAATAATTGAATCCATGCATATTAGAGTAAAACTCTTGTATGATCACAGAGGGACAAGGGACAAGGACGCCACACAGTGACTCCCAACCTCTATTATGAATGACAGTGGGTAGGTCAGTATTGGAGAAGTCTAATAGAATGACTTGGCATTCCAAATGAATGCTTCTTCAAGAAAATTTCTCTAAGGTCCTTACGGGCTTTCTCATCATGGAACCGAAGATGAGAGGGAGTAGGATCAGATAAAGATGCCCCATAATGAAGAGGGTTCCGAGATTGAGTGGATTTCAACTTAGGAGCCATGATGTAGACTGAAAGAAGGAGAGAGAAAGAGAGAGAGAGAGAGAGACAAGCAGAAAAGCACCAAAACAATTCAATATATAGATATAAAGAAATTAAGGTACGAATGCATGAAAAATGCATGAACATGTGACATGCAAACTTAAAATCATCATGGGCTCAGCCCAATCCAAACCTACCAGCACAAAAGTTTGCAACAAAGTAAAAACACATTTAAATGCATGAAACATTGTTATAATGCAAATGTGATGTAATGCATGATCATTTAGGATCAAATAAGCAAAACCCATCCCAAAATTTTTGCAAATACCTCTTTAATTTTGAAAAACCCCAAAATTTTCAACAAACCCCAAAAGTCAGGTCACAAAAGATGAATGCATGAAGAAATGATGAGAAGGGGTCTTACTAGAGAGAAGAAATGATCTTGAGATCGAAGAACACTTGGGGAAGAGGTTTAGAGTGAAAGAGAGGTGTTTAGAAATGTGAGATGTCAGAAAGTATCTAGAGAGATTGAGGAAAAATGAATTGAAATCATGCTAACCATTTAAATAGAAGTTCATAATTCTCAATGGATCTAGAGCTGTCGAGAGGTTTCCACAAAAAATGGGTTTGATGGATCAAGAAACTATCGAGCATCTATCAAAGAGATAGAAACTTTCTCGATGGATAAAGGAGCTAACAAGATTGCGATAAGAAGAAGTTGAAGAGCTCGATAGATCGCCTAGCTGTCGAGAGGTATCGAGAAGCTGTCGAGATTGCTTAAAAATAATTTTTAAAGGAAAAGAAAAACACAGATATGAATGCAACCAAGCATGCTACTCAACCAAAGATCCAACTAACATTTTAATATCTCAAAATCATCTCTCAACACAAAAAAAAATGTCAAGGATTTAGATTCAAAACACACACAAACTAAACAAGTTTAACCAATTTTATATTTCAAAAACAAATTAAGATAGTTTAGCGAGTATACATTAACACATGTATTCCTTGTGATGGTCAAATCACATTGTACCTGTATATGTATCAAAAATAGCAAAGAATATTGCGTGTTGTGTGTGAAAAACATCACAATAAATGTCTACATGTTATTACAATTTGAGATATGAGTAAATCAATTTAACTCACACATGATCACAACTGCTTGATGGAGACTATCACCTTCGAGGTACATCCTATAACTCCCACATCTCTTAGAATACACACTTGCAATCATATTTTAAAGCATTTTGATTATTTTTGCTTTAATTTTTATTTGCATATTTTCTTTTAAGCATATCATGCATGAACTTATAAGAGAGAGAAAAGAAATACTAAATTATGTTAAGTTTTTGACATTACACTTTTGCTATACCGAAGCATGTCGATGTCATTTCATGATTGGCGAGCAACAGTGGTGAGATGGTTATTTATGCCTTTCTCTCAGGATTTTCTAGTCATTTCCTTCAAAAAGAGTGACAAGAGATAACTTAATCTTACTCATCATAAACACGAGTCACAAAGCTCACTTACTTAGTTGTGCATAGAGATGTTCATCTAAGCTACAAGAGATACAAAGTTTAGAAAACTTTATTTCATTGGCCATTCAAGGTACACAAGTACCAATGTACACAAACACAAACACATACTGTTTATGTATTTTTTTGATTTTTAAAATTTTTTTTTATTTAGAAAAAAAAAAAACAAGTTAAACAAATCAATGCATAAAAACTAGACTGGTTCAAAACAATAAAGCAAAACACACAAATAATGCAAACATAAAAAAAATAAAAAAATAAAGAGAGAGAGAGAGAGAGAGAGAGAGAGAGAGAGAGAGAGAGAGAGAGAGAAGTGTCTAAATCACTTGGAGCATTTTCCTTTCACACCTTGGATGATGAGAATCAACAAGCATTCAAGGATCCATTGCATATTCCAGTTGGGCCTATTACAAGAGCAAGATCCAAAAAGATCAAAGAAGCACTTAATGGGCTGATTCAAGAGATTTGGGCTGATTCTAACGCAGGACATTCCAAGCATGGCCCAAAGGAAGATGAAAGCGTAATAATTTAATTCAAGCTATATATGGCTGATCTGGCTTAATTGAGAGTGATTTATGGCGTGAATTAATGGCAAATTGACTTTCTAACTCTATATCAGTTAAGACATATTTTTTTCTTATTTTGGATCTGCTAATTTCAGACCAAATCAACTTTTATTTAGGATTTTATTATTTAGTACTTTTTTTAGGTATTTTTCTTGTTTTGAGGTGCATTTAATGCTTTTTAGGTCAAATTTGATTCCTGATATGGTAAGGTATCAATTAGGAGTTATTTTAGAAGATATTTTCTTATCTGTCAAGTTTTATGGAGCCCTTAAATAGGCCCTGAAGTCTGTAAACATTTTTCAGAATATTATTGAATAAAAATCAGAAAAGGCGAGGTTTTGCTCTTCTTTTGGTTCTTCAAGAACTGTGAACTTATCAGGATTTCTTCCTTGTGGCATTCAAACTTTATACATTTGGTTCGTGATTCTTTATAATCATTGGGTCAAGGTCAACTTATACCTTTGGTTCGCGTTTCGATTATAAACGTTAGGCCAGGGTTTCCATCATAAATTTGAATTTTAGTTTTCCTGGGTAAATATTCCAATATTTTTGTTGGGTCTCAAAGCGTGTCGATTGAGGTTCGCATCATTTGGTATCAAAGCACAGGTTCTAAAATCAATTTTCTATCCCTTTATCTTTTGTTTCCTGTTATCATCCTATCCTATTTCTTTTGTGTTCTTCATTCATCGTTCTTATTTTTTTGTTTTTGTTGAAGTGCACTAGGTTAAAATCGTGCACCTAGCTTCAAAAAAAAAAAAAACGTAAAAAAGAAGGACATCAAAAAAGAATTAGAAAAAAAGAAAAAAAAATTGTTTGTAGTTTCGATTCTCTCAGACCAAACTATCGTTTTCTTTTGTCCTCTTCCTTTGATTTAGCGTCTCTGTCATATTTTCTTGCCGTTGGTATTTGTTTAAACACTACAAGTTGAATTTCTTGATCAAGTTTATTAGTTTAATGCAGAACTAAAAGAAGGAAGCTACGAGTGGAAAAAGGCAAGAGAGTGTGAGACTAATATCGGGAAAAAACTAATTAAGAGTGAAACACAAGTGGGAGTGACATAATTTGAGTACAAACACATGAGGGAGTATTGTGAGGAATTATTTCTAACAATTCTCTGTTGTTTTAAAAGTATGTCTTTCAGGTGTGAAACATCAAATAGGGAAGGAGGGGAGGAGTCGTCCATCATTTTGCAAGCTATGTAATAACAATTTGAACACATGAACGTGGTGTTTAATGAGATTCGGGATCGGATGGATAGGCAGGACATTGTTATTGCTACTTTGCGTAAGGAGCATCCCCAAAGAGGCCCTAATGCTAGAAGGCAAGAAAGGCATGCGCACATGGATGATTCTGATGACTACCATGAGGATGAGTTTGAAGATGAAGAAGATCAAGCTTCATTGAACAATGAGGGCAGGTTTGTGCCAAGGGGAGAAAGGCGTGGTAGAGACTTCTGAAGAGATCCAAGATGGAAAGAAGGGATTGATAGAAACTTGGGAAACATAAAAATGAAGATACCGACATTCCAAGGGAAAAATGATCCAGAAGCATACTTAGAGTGGGAGAAGAAGGTGGAGTTAATCTTTGAGTGCCACAACTACTACGAGGAGAAAAAGGTAAACTTGCTGTCATTGAATTTACTGACTATGCTATTATCTGGTGGGATCAACTTGTAATGAACAGAAGGAGAAACCATGAGAGACCTATTAAGACATGAGAGGAAATGAAGGCCATCATGAGGAGGCGGTTTGTTCCTAGTCACTACTATAGGGACTTGTATCGGAAATTACAGAGTCTTACCCAAGGCTATAGGAGCGTTGATGACTACCACAAGGAGATGGAGATTGCCATGATTCGGGCAAATGTAGAGGAGGATAGAGAAGCTACCATGGCAAGGTTTCTGCATGGGCTGAATCGGGACATTGCCAACGTGGTGGAGTTGCAGCACTACGTGGAGTTGGAGGACATGGTCCACATGGCAATATAGGTGAAACGACAGCTTAAAAGGAAATGAACTCAGTCATTTCAAAATCTGGGCTCCTTTACTTCATGGAGGTTAAATGGGAGGAAAGACAAAGGGGTTGTTTTCAAGTCCAAGGCCGAACCACCAAAAAGGAGAGATGAAGCTCCCAGTGTCAACAAAGGTAAAAATGAATCTCAGACTCGTAATCATGATATTAAGTGTTTTCGTTGTTTGGGACTAGGTCATATTGCTTCATAATGCCCAAATAAGAGGACCATGATCGCACGTATTGATGGAGAGGTGGAAACCGAAAGATAGGAAGATGATGAATAGATTTAATCACTTGAGGATGTTTCTGATCTTTAGTGCTACATTTAATGTTTCTGATCTTTCTCCTTTTGATGTAGGTGACGATTCAAGGATGAATCCTTTTGAAGAGAGGGGGAATGATGAGAATCAACAAGCATTCAAGGATCCATTGCATGTTCCAGTTAGACCTATTATAAGAGCAAGATCCAAGAAGATCAAAGAAGCACTTAATGGGTTGATTCAAGAGATTTGGGCTGATTCTAACGCAGGACATTCCAAGCTTGGCCCAAAGGAAGATGAAAGCGTAATAAATTTAATTCAAGCTATTTAGGGCTGATCTGGCTTAATTGAGAGTGATTTATGGCATGAATTAATGGCCGATTGACTTTCTAGCTCTATATCAGTTAAGACAGATTTTTTCCTATTTTAGATCTGCTAATTTCAGACCAAATCAAATTTTATTTAGGGTTTTATTATTTAGTACGTTTTTTAGGTATTTTTCTTGTTTTTTAGGTATTTTTCTTGTTTTTAGGTGCATTTAATGCTTTTTAGGTCAAATTTGATTCCTGATATGGTAAGATATCAATTAGGAGTTATTTTAGAAGATATTTTCTTATCTGTCAAGTTTTATGGAGCCCTTAAATAGGCCATGAAGTCTGTAAACATTTTTCAGAATATTATTGAATAAAAATCAGAAAATGTGAGGCTTTGCTCTTCTTTTGGTTCTTCAAGAACTGTGAACTTATCAGGGATTCTTTCTTGTGGCGTTCAAACTTTATACATTTGGTTCATGATTCTTTATAATCATTAGGTCAAGGTCAAGGTCAACTTATACCTTTGGTTCGCGTTTCAATTATAAACGTCAGGTCAGAGTTTCTATCATAAATTTGAATTTTAGCTTTCCTGGGTAAATATTCCAATATTTTTTTTGGGTCTCAAAGCGTGTCGATTGAGATTCGCATCATTGGAAGAACCTTTCCTTTTAGCAAATCCTTGAATTAGCGGTGAGGGGGAAGAATTGCAACTGTTTAAGTTCGAAAGGAACATGAGGGCTTTGAGGAGATCTCCAAGAGGAGCAAAAGAGGATGAAAACTGACTCAGGTTTCCCAATGAGACCATGCTATTGCTCTGTTGAGTGGCTAGCTACTTATGCCAATTAGGTCGAGTATGTCTAGCTACTCCACAATGATGACAAAGATATTGCTTCTTCTCTTTAGACTTTTGAGCATTACCCTTCTTAGCCCTAGGGTTTTTTGTTTCTTTCTTAGCAAGCTTAGAAGTGCTCCTAAGATAGATTTACCCTTGTCTATGTTCTCACTAGCTATCATAGTTTTAACATCATTGTTCTCAGATTCAACATTGTTAGCAGGAGAAACAAATATAGTAGTACTAGAAGAAGCAAGATTAGGAGAAGAGAAACCATACCTTAAATCGGTTTGATCGGAAGCAGACTTCATCAAGCTTTACACTTGAAGTCTTCTTTAAGCTTTTTGGTCTTCTCAGCCAAGAAATTTTTCTCACACCTCAGTGTTCCAATAGTCTGATTGGCTTCATCAAACTTTGTGGAGATTTCTTCTCGTTCGAGCTCTACATCACTGAGCTTCTTGGTGGCCAACCTATACAGCTTCTCATGCTTTTCCAAGACCTTGTATAATTTTGCACGGGCTATGTGAATGTCATCTTGTTCATCCATCTTTTCAAACTTTGATTCCACCAAGTCCTCTTCTTCATCACACCTTCTACAATCCCCTCAATAGGATTGACAGTGGTAGTAAAGGCATTTAGGATTCCATCATCCTCATTTTCGAAATCATCCTCAAGTTCGGTGTTGCTCAAAGTAGCAGCAAGTACCTTGCTTTTCTCGATGGACTTAAGATAAGTAGGGCACTCTTGTTTGATATGATTGAAGCCTTAACACCTAAAACACTTAGATCCTGAGGGAATAGTGTACTGACTACCATCCCTAGCATCCTTCTTCCCTTTGTCTTAGCTCTTAGACGGAGAAGAACTAGATTGTCTACGGTCCTTGTCGAAACCCTTCGCATTGGCATTCTTCATAAACTTCTTGAATTGCCTTGTGATGTAGGACTTCATTATAAAATCTTTGTCATCTGAAGACTCATCTGTGTCACTGTTCTTGGTCTTCAGTGCCATGCTCTTACCCTTACTTGATTTCCCAATCCTTGTCAAACCCAACTCATAGGTTTTTAAATTGCCAACCAGCTTTGTCAAAGGAATTTTGTCGAGGTCCTTTGACTCCTCAATAGCGGTGATCTTGGCATGAAGTCTCTCAAGTAGAGATCTAAGAACCTTTCTCACAATCTTGGGTTCGGAAATGGTTTCCTCAAGATTAAAAGCTGAGTTCACTATGTCCTTGAGCTTGGCATAGAAGTCATCAAATGATTCATCCTCCTTCATCTTAATCTCTTGGAAGCTAGTAGTGAGCCTCTGAAGTTTCGAATCTTTGACAGCCTTGGTTCCTTCATAAGTTGTCTGGAGAATGGTCCATGCTTCCTTTGTAGTTTCAATGGAGGATATCTTCTTGAACTCCTCATATGTGACCGTACTGAATAAAGCATTCAATGCCCTATTGTTGAAGCTTGCCGCCTTGATCTTAGCATTATCCCAATTGGCTAGCATTTCCTTCTACTTGGTCCAACTTATCTCCATAGCTTGCCACACTTTTTCATCAAAAGACTACAATAAAGCTCTCATGCGTACTTTCCAATATGCATAGTTAGTACCATCAAATAAAGGAGGAATAATGAGAGACTGTTCTCTATCCATGACAAACAGGGGTCAATGAATCACACAGCAAAGATTAAACCCTAATCAGAGTGTACTCGCTCTGATACCACTTGATAGGCCAAGAATGTATTGACCCATTGTGATGAATTAATTGATTAATTAGCCAAGTTTATTAATTAATCAAATTAACATGCAATGTATGTGGCAGAACAAAAAAATCACCAACTAAAATAAAATGTAGCAGAAAATAAATTTGACAAGATGATTTGTTTTTTAATGGGGAAAACCTCTAAGGCAAAAATCCCACCTAGTGATTCTAAGGTTATCACTCCCGAGAATTCACTATTATCATAACAAACGGTTACAAGTAAAGGAATCTCAATACCTTATACTAACCTACACTTGAACCCTTACCCTAATACCCAATTGGACTTGTTCTGTAGTGACAATCTCTCATTTTAATGCACGGCTCCCAGTATGTAACTAATCAATAGATGCGCGAATCCCAATACGCGACTTGATCACCATCTATTGCAAGAAGTAAAAATAAAAAATAAAAAACCAGACATCAATTTTTATTTTTTAATCTTTTCCTTTCTCTCTCATCTCAGCCATGGCAAATAGGGGTGTGCACGATTTGGTCAATGCGGTTTTTTTCTAAAATTATCATCGAACCAATAGAGATCGGTTTTCTCATAACTGGATGCACACCGCCTAGGGTTAGTTTTTCGACCTATTGCAGTGCGGTTTTTTGTAGTCAGTTTAATCAGTTTGGTCGGTTAACTTTCAAGCCAAATATCAATACACCAACCTGTTCAAGACTTTAAGCAAATACAAACTTTTATTTATTTATTAAGCTATCAAGGTCAATCTCTAATTTTTTAGCAATTAACCTGTTTAATGTCCAATAGTTCATCTAAACAAAATGTCCAACAGAGTAACAATTGAAGCCAAATATCTTCTTTTTTTCTTTTTTTTAAACGTTACTACTCAATTCAACTCTAACAAAGTAACGATTGAAGTTGAAATGGACTTAGAGTCTTAGAAAAATATTCACACTGTTAGATAGCTCAAGAACTTAACTTAAGGGCAAGAGGTGAGAGAGATATAGAACCCTAAAAAAAAAATCCTTTTCAACAACATCCTGTGAAACATATTATTGCATTCTTTTCTTCTTCAACACAAAGATAGAAGCAAATCCCAAAACCATCCCCTTTTTTGCTTTATATCCTTAGCAACCAAAGTGCTAAACACACCAAGTTCACTAATAGTCTAACACAGTCAAAAAGTAAAAGCAATCAAACTTTACGCTTTGGATTTCTCTACAGACTAACACAAAGCCACAAACCATTTCTACGATTACCCATAAAAAAAGATTACTATTTTAAACACTTACCTAATGTGGTGTTTGTTGTCTGGTGAGTGGTGAGACACTAAGAGTGAGACAGTGAGAATTAAGAACCGTGAAACGAGAGAGAAGAGTTAGATGAGAGGAGAAAAAGAGAAACGCATTAAGGCCCGCTTGATCTAGCACAAAACGACAACGTTTAGTGCTTCTTCTTTTTTTTCAAACCCAAGAGAAACGCATTGTTTTGTTTTTTTTTTTAAAAAAAGTCGTTGCTACCTGCTACAACACGCTGTTATACACACACACACACACACACACACACACACATATATATATATATATATATATATCAATCGGCTTGAGAGATTTTGGTTTCGGGGTTTCAATTCTGTTGGCTTCACTGCACCGACGTCTGACTGCCTTTCGCCCTCCGCTAGCCAGCCTCGACTCAATCGGTCGATCCCACCAGCGATGCAACTATGTCGGCGCCGGTCGGTCTTGTCGGCTCTCACTACAACAAAATGTAACTACAGTGACGAATTTTAGTGAGGAAAATTTTTTCGTCGCAAAAAAGTACCATATAGCGACGAAATTTATATTTCGTCACTATTTATAAAAAAATGGGTGACCTTTAGCGACGAAATATTTATTTTGTCGCTATAGGGATGCTGAATTAGTGGCACGGACCAAGTGGGCTGGCGCGAACCAAAAGGGATCTACAGCGACGAATTTGTTCGTCGCTAAAAGTTCTAGCCTTTTGCGACGAAACAGTTTCGTCGCTAAAGGTGCTGAAAATTATGCTTTTAGTGACGAAACATTTTTCGTCGCTGAAGGTGACAATTAGCGACGAAATATTTTCGTCGCTAAAAAGAAAATCATAAGATTTGTGTGGAGCAATAGCGACGAAACAAAATTCGTCACTAAAGGCTATGAATAGCGACGAAACATAGATTTCATCGCTATAGAGGTTGCTGAATTAGGGGCGCCAATTGAAAGGGTAGGCGCGAAATCATGGAGCTTCAGCGACGAATATATTTCGTCGCTAAAAGTTATAGTTTTTGCGACGAAAAAATTTCGTCGCTAAAGGTGCTACTGTCATGCTTTTAGTGACGAAAGAATTTTCATCGCTAAAGGACACAATTAGCGACGAAAAGCGATCGTCGCTGAAAAAAAACACATGATTTAGTGATGTAAATCTGCGAGGAAATTAAAATCGTCGCTAAAGCTAATATATAGTGACGAAATGGAATTCGTCGCTATAGCTATCATATATATACTTCCTTAACTCTTTTTTTTTTCCTCGCTCATTCAGCAACTCCCTCACTCATTCAGCAACTCCTTTCACTGATACCCATTCCCTCACACATTACCCACTCCCTCACACACCCAAATCGGCAACGCCCAAATCGCACCTTCAGTGACGCTTCGGCACCGGCGACCTTCGGCGACGCTCCTGCACCGGTGACCTTCGCATCCTGCACCGGTGACCTTCAGTGATGGTTCACATCGAACCGCGACGCTTCAGCCGCGACCCATCGCGCCGCGACGCTTCAGCGTCTCACCGGCGACGCTCCGCAACTCATCGGCGACGCTCCGCAACCCATCGGCGACACTCCGGCGATCCTTCGGCTTCCGTCTCCATAGGTAATATCCTTTTCTTTTTTATTTTCTTTTTTAGATTTTTGTCATTTATTTTTTCTTTTATTTTCTGGGTTTCTTTTTTATTTTCTTTTTAGATTTTTGTCATTTATTTTTTCTTTTATTTTCTGGGTTTCTTTTTTATTTTCTTTTCTACTTTTTTTTTTTTTAGTTGCAGGTACTTACTGTTAAGTCTGGCCTTTTATTCTACTTGAAGTTTAGACTGAGCTTACCTTGAAATAATTTAATAGATCTTTACATGCTATGCAGGAAAATCAATAAATTGTGTTGTTTATTACATTTTAAATTGTGTATATGGGGCTGCCTAGGGTTAATTTCATAATAATCCTGCATATAAAGCAAAGCATAATTAGAATCTTAAAGAAGACCACCTCTACATGGGGTTGTTTATACTGGTTGGACAAAGAAACTGACACCTCTAGTTCAAGATAAAATTGAAACTTTAAAATTATAGACATGTGTTAGCCTAGGTCATGTGGCTATGGACTAGATAATGTTTGTTTCGACTGTACTGTGGTAGCTAGGCTGGCAACATCATTCAAGCAATGGGCGGTGCTAAATCAGATTAGGATCTTCTGCATTTTTTTTTCAAATTGGTAGAGATCATCTCATTGTTAAGATGGTACTTTTAAAATATTTAAAGGTGTAAATGGTATAAACACGTGTATCACGTAATTAGAGTGTTCATTTGATAAATAATGGATGATAATTACGTAAAACTATTTTAAACGATACTGTATCATGTATAATTATAATGTATGAAAGGTAAATCTTCACTATCAAATGATCCCTATCAAATTGAAATTAAATAAAGATGATCATTGTATATTGGTTATCAATGTCAACAGGTGACAGTGAACATGTTCTCTTTTAGTTGGTTCAATTAAATTAAATACAATTAAAGACTATGCAGAAAATAATATGGTGCATCATCATGGGGTCAGCTTTGATCGTTTATTCATGTGCTAAAATTGAAACTTTAAAGTTTTATAGATAGCCTTGTTATTTGAAACTTTTATGTATTAAATTACTACTTGGTCTGCATGCTTTGGTGCCTCTTGTATGATTATCACTTAGCTTTTCACTTTAACAAAGGGCAAGATAATTATTATTGTTCTCAACAGTGACCAACCTCCTATGTGTCATTGAAAATTACTTTTGGTTTTAATAAATCATTACATTTTCCAAAAATTGTTAAAAGATAGTTCTATATGTGGTTCTATGTAATGCTGGAAACTAAATTCATCTTCGGAGCTTATATTTATGTTTTGTACTGACCTACTTCATGTAATTTTGGTCACTTGACAACAACTGCATGTGATAAACTAATGTCTACTGATCTATGTTTCAGTGAGAATTTCTTCTTTTTTCTTCGCTATAGAGGAGAACATATACAAATTTGCCGGAAGGGTTTTTAACTGGAAGCAAGATCCTCCGTGTTCTCGAGGCTCACAGTGCATTTTTTTTCCTTCTATTTTTGGTGTAATATTTGAGTTGTCTTGAGAAAATTTCATTTGGTTTAGGTGAGAAATTTGATTGAAAAATGATAGATAGGCAGTTGTCATTGTGAATAAGAGGAGAAATTATATGGGTTCTGAGAAAAAAATTGTTTGCTATTATGCTTGTGTTAGAATTGTGATAAAATTTTGTTTGGTTTAGAAGAGAAAATGTAGTGTGACACCATTGTTGAAATGAGAATATTTTTCATGACTTGTTGAAATTTGTAACTTAGTTTTAAGTAGTTTAGCTTATTTAATTACTTTTTGCACCTATGGTTTCAATCAACTGAGCTACTTCTCATTCTTTTCCTTCAATCTTACTATTTAACTCTAAAAGTTGGATGACAATTTTGTTCAAACTTTGGTGGAAATATGTTTTATTTTGACCTTTCATGGTACCATGAAGATTTTGCATAAATGCGAAGAGATTTGTTAAGTTTGGGTTCTAATCATTGTAAAAGACGTGCTATGCATCATGAGTTCAATTTATTGTTTTCACCAAAGAGAAGTTATCATTAGGGACTCAATTTTGTTATGTCTTCTAGTTATAACGTTATTTATTTATTTATTTATTTTATTTCTCCTTTGCAGGCTAAATATACATTGTTTGCAATAATTTTGGATTTTTTTCTGAAAGTTGTAAGCTTAGCTTGAGCAAAGTAAGTAAATTTTAGTTAAAAACTTATAAAACTCTATACTTATGATGTTGGAAATTGAATTTGTGGTGGTTGTTGTGTTGGAGCAAGCGGGTGGCTTGCATGGTGTTATAAGGTAGTTTAAATACATATTGGAGTGTTTTTTCAATTCTTGCAAATGTGAATGAGCATTGTTAATTAGATGTGATGAAAGAGAAATTTATTAGATTTCAATACTTGTAAACTCTATACTTGTGATGTTGAAAATTGGATTTGTGGTGGGTTGTTGTGTTGGAGCAAGCGGGTGGCTTGCATGGTGTGATAAGGTGGTTTAAATACATATTGGGAGTGTTTTTTCAATTTTTGCAAATGTGAATGAGTATTGTTAATTAGATGTGATGAATATTACTTTATTAGATTTCAATACTTGTAAACTCTATACTTGTGATGTTGAAAATTGGATTTGTGGTGGGTTGTTGTGTTGGAGCAAGCGGGTGGCTTGCATGGTGTGATAAGGTAGTTTAAATACATATTGGGAGTGTTTTTTCAATTCTTTCAAATGTGAATGAGTATTGTTAATTAGATGTGATGAATATTACTTTATTAGATTTCAATACTTGTAAACTCTATACTTGTGATGTTGGAAATTGGATTTGTGGTGGGTTGTTGTGTTGGAGCAAGCAGGTGACTTGCATGGTGTTATAAGGTGGTTTGAACTAATATTGGGAGTGTTTTAGTATTAATATAAATTTATGCATTCATGAATGAGATAGAATTTTATCTAAGTAGCTTATAGACTTAGATGTTAGAATACATTATGAATGAGTTGTCCTTATTTTACTAAAGTAACATTCACTTTGCAATTGTAGTTGAACATGGATAAAAGTTGGATGACAATTGGTAAGACACCGGATGGTAGATTAAGTCGTCCATATATTGAAGGGGTCAATGCATTTCTTAATTTTGCAAGAGTGGTTGTGGACTGTAGTGGTAATATTCCGTGCCCGTGTATTCACTGTGTTAATTGCTATCGACAATCTCTTCAAACTGTGCGTATACATTTACTTCATCGTGGGATTATGCAATCTTACATTAATTGGTATAATCATGGAGAACCACGTGTATTAAATGAGAACATTTATGATAATGAAATGTCGGATGGTGATCATATGGATGGTATCGATGCCTTGGTAGGTGACCGAATTAGAGGGGAACCAAGAAATGCAACCGAAGATGAGGAAGTGCGTAATTTTGACAAACTTGAGGAAGATGCAAAGCGTGAGTTGTATCCGGGTTGCACTGATTATAGTATCTTGAAGTTTGTTATTGAGATGTTGAATGTAAAGGTAATGACCAACTTGAGTAATAAGGGACTTGATATGATGCTAGAATTGCTGACAAAAGTTTTACCGAAAGGTAACTTGGTTCCAAGGTCAACTTATGAAGCAAAGAAGATATTACGTGACTTGGGCATGTCATATGAGCATATAGATGCATGCAAAAATGATTGTGCACTATTTTGGAAGGAAAATGAAAACCTTGGTAAATGTCCGGTGTGTGAGGTGCCTAGGTACAAGGATACACGTGCCCAAGGTAAGAAGATTCCTCATAAGGTATTGCGTTACTTCCCGTTGACCCCGAGACTGAGGAAGTTGTACATGTCAGGCCAAAGAGCTAAGGACATGAGATGGTATATAGACAAACGCGTGGACGATGGAATAATGAGGCATCCGGCTGATAGTGAGGAGTGGAAGGAGTTTGATTTGCAACATCCTGATTTTCCCTCGAACCTCGCAATGTAAGGTTAGGGTTGGCTACAGATGGATTTAACCCTTTTGGGAATATGAACAACAACTATAGTATGTGGCCTGTCATACTTATCCCCTATAACCTACCGCCTTGGTTGGTTATGAAGGAGCCATATTTTATGTTGTCATTGCTTATTCCTGGTCCTCATCAACCGGGAAATGAGATTGATATTTACTAGAAACCATTGGTTGATGAGTTGAAGGAGTTATGGGAAGAAGGTGTAGAAACTTATGATGCTTATAGAAAAGAGCATTTTCAGATGCGTGCAACTTTGTTGTGGACAATACATGACTATCCTGGATTTGGTAATGTGTCTGGGTGGAGGACAAAGGGTTATCATTCTTGTTACACTTGTAACGATGAACCATATTCAGAAGCTTTGGAAAGTAAAATTGGATTCATTAACCATCGAGCTTATTTGCCTATGGAACATCGTTGGAGACATAGTCGGTTGCATAATGGTTTATCGGAGAAACGAAAGAGATCTTTAGAGTTACAAGTGGGAAAGATACAAGAACAGCTAGATAGAATGCCAAATATAATTTTAGGAAAACATCCAAGTAACAAGAAGAGACAACTCATTGGGGAGCCAAATTGGTCAAAGGTAAGTATTTTGTACAAGCTTCCATACTGGAAAAATAAGAAGCTTAAACACAATATTGATGTCATGCATGTGGAGAAGAACATTAGTGAGAGTACTTATGGTACTTTGTTGGGCATTGAGGGGAAAAGCAAGGACACCGACAAGGCACGAATAGACTTGCAAAATATGAACTTTAGGCACACGTTGCATTTGAAACAACGTCCTGATGGATCATATGAAAAGCCTCGGGCTTTCTTTTCATTAAGCCCAAATGAAAGGGATGGTTTTTATGACTTTTTGAAATCAGTCAAGTATCCAGATGGTTATGCAGCCAACATATCAAGGTCAGTTAATGCAAAAAATGGTAGATTATCTGGTTTGAAAAGCCACGATTGTCATGTGCTACTACAACGAATTCTTCCAATTGGGTTGCGAGGATTTGCACATAAAGACATTAGTCTTGTATTGTTTGAGTTAGGCAGCTTCTTCCAAGACTTATGCTCAAGGACCCTAAAGCGAAGTGAATGGAGAAACTAGAAGAACGTATAGTTCTTATACTATGCAAGCTTGAGAGGTTCTTTCCTCCAGCATTCTTTGATGTTATGGTCCACCTTGCTGTTCACTTGCCTCGAGAAGCAATTCTTGGAGGCCCGGTACAATATCGGTGGATGTACCCAATTGAAAGGTAATTAGATCATTTGATACATCCATCAATTACATCTTTCCCATGTGGTATAAAATCACATAATGTGCGTATTTTTTCCTCATAGGTACCTTGGAAAATTGAAAAGATACGTTTCCAACCGAGCTCGACCAGAAGGTTCGATTGCAGAGGCTTACATTCTCAAAGAATGTATTAACAATTGGTCTTTGTATATTGATGGGATCGAAACTGTGCATAATCGAAGAGAAAGAAATGAAGATTTTGGTGAATCTAGTGAAGGATTGATAGTTTTTTCACAAACTGCCCGACCTACAGGTGGTAGGCGGAATGATGGCAACTTGTCTCGTGCATTGCTTGATACTGCTCATTGGTACTTGTTGTACAATAGTCCTGAGTTAGAGCCTTATTTAAAGTATGTGATTTCATATGCATGTATTGTTTGATTAAGTTTTGAATATTATCTGCAATGCTTAGCTGAAAATAAATCACCTTATTTTTAATAGTGAACACAAAAGCACATTGCATAATCCTACTGGTGAAGCCATAACTCAAATCCAACGACAAGAGTTTCCCAAGTGGTTCAGAGAACATGTAAGACATTTGAAACTTCATCACACAAATAGAAATTAAGCATTTAAATAGTTTCATCATTGCTTATTACTAATTAATATCACTTATTGTATATCATTATAGATGAATAGATTGAAAGTTAGCGAGTCACCAGAAGCAACTAAACAGTTATGGTCATTAGCAAATGGTCCTAAGCCGCATGTGAAGGAGTACACAGTTTGTATGGTCAATGGTGTAAAGTTTCATACAAGGGACCTAGACAATCGTCGTGTAACCCAAAACAGTGGTGTATGTACCGAAGGGGACCATGAAGGAGAAATGCACGACTTCTATGGTCATGTGTGCAAAATTTGGGAATTGGAGTATGTGTTTCGCCATAAATTTGTTTTGTTCCAGTGTGAATGGTACAATACCGGTACCAATGGTCGAAGGAGAACGATAAGAACTGATGCACACTGCACAAGCATTGATGTTACAAGTCGGTGGTATGAAAATGACCCTTTTATACTTCCTAGTCAAGCGAGACAAGTTTTCTACCTTCAAGATACCAAATTGGTGAACCTTGGAAAATTGTGCAATCCATCCAACATAGGGGAGTGTTTGATGTCCCGGAAGTCGGGGGTGGAGAATCCAATGATAATACAGAAGATAGTGACGCATTTCAACAAGAAGCGATTGTTGATGTTGTCTCTGTTAATGTTGAGGACAATATTATTGAGTATTGTATGGGTGATGTTGAAACTGAGGTTGTTCTTGAAGGTGGAACTTCAGGAGATGCTAATCAAAATGAAGTGCATGACATACCTGATGTTGATCTTGATATGGATTATGATACGTAGAGTTCATAATAATTGTCTTAAATGTTGTGTGTTTGTCTTAAAGTTTTATGCTTGTCTAAGTAGCAATTGTTTTAAAGTTTTGTACTTATCTTGAACTTGATATGGATATTGATATGGTCATTTTTTTTGTTGAGGTTTTAGCAATTGAGTTCAAACTTAGCACTTGTGAATTGCTTGATATGGATAATGGTATGAATAATGGTATGAACTATGATATGTAAAGTTAGTAGTAATTGTTATTGAAATGTTTTGTACTTATCTTTAACTTGATATGGATATTGATGTGGTTTGTACTTATCTTGAACTTGATATGGATATTGATGTGGTCATTTGTGTGTTGAGTTAGTAGTAATTGTATTCAAATTTTGTACTTGTGAATTGCTTGATATGGATAATGGTGTAGACTATGATGTTAAGTTAGTAGCAATTGTACTTATCTTTCATGTCAATACATAGTTTCAAAAAATGCACAAAAAGGCCAAATACGCTCATAATATACCAAGGTATGAGATGACAAGATTGGATAGAATGAGGCAAAACCAAGAGAGAATTGATGCTTTGGGATTGATGCACATCTCAACTTCTCTAAAGGATTCTGCTCAGTCCAATTGTGCAAAAGGGAAAAGAAGTAGAGCTAGTGTTATGGTAGATGATGATTATGTACCACCTATTGGTGACGATGACAATGATGATGAGTCATCTAATTCTATAATCCATAAGGTACAATAGATGTTCCAAAGGGTACAATAGATGATAATAATTTTGTTCTATTATTTGTAATGACTTTCTTGTTTCATTAAATGTATGTTTGTTAGTTACAGATGGCACCAGGACGGCTTACACGCTCGCGAGGTGAGGCATCTATTCCGGTGGTCCAATCTACGGTCCAATCTACGGAAACACCTCCTGAGGCAAATCCTCTTGCCCAAAGTTCTTCTAGTGCAGAGGCACAGGCTACTGATGCATTAACTAGCACGACTGATAATTACATAGAGATTATATTTTACTTAATTTACTATTGAGATTATACTTCACTTAATTTAACATTAATAATGTTTAAATAGGATCGGCTAGCAGAAATACCCGTGGAACAACACGAGGTATAGCAGTACGGGCACTTGTTGAAAAAAGTGGTAAGCTGTCAGTATGTATAGCTGCAGAGTACGATGCTCCTGTTGGGAAGAATGCATGTAAGCTGGTCAATCAAATTGGCGTACAAGTGAGAAGTAATTTGTCTAATTACAATGTGAAAAATTGGAAAAGTATTGATGTTGCTACTAGAGATGTGGTGCTTCAAAATATAGCGGTAAATTTACATTGATAACGTCTAACTTGTCTTTGTTTTCATTAAGCATATTAAATTTTTATAATAATATTTTTATAATACATATACACTTCATTTTACAGGATCAGTTTGAGCTACACGGAGATTCCAACTTGGTAACAAAAGCATTAAATACAAAATGTGGAAGATATTGAGTTGCAACTCTAATAAGTTGCATCAAACTTATAAAAAGCTTGTAGAATCTCATGGTGCTGACTATGCAAGAAGCCACCCGCCAAAGAATGCCACACTTGAGCAATGGACTGGACTCATTGATGGAAAATGGACTAATAAGGATTGGCTGGTAAATTATTAATGCGTATATTTTTATTATTCAATGTTTACTATACTATGTTGTCAAATGATTAACTTAATATTTAGATGAAGTAAATGTATACTGTTTTATTCATGATTTAATAAGTATCTTGAATGTTCTGAATTAGGAAAAATCAAGAAAGAACTCTGAAAATAGGAAGAAAACTTCAGGCAAACATAGATGCGGGACAAAGGCACTTGCTGTTAGGGTTGATGAGGAGGTGAATGTTTTTTTCATTTTCTTAAACTTCAATATATTACATGTTGTGATTAATTAACTATATCGATCTAACCCTCGAATGTTAATTAATCAGACAAATAATAATGACGGTCAAGTTCCTGAATTGGCAAAAATCTTCAAAGATGTTCATTTCAATCCAAATACAAATATGTGGATACACCATGAGGATGAAGTGACATATGTATGTGTAGCATTCCATCCCTATCATTCCATTTATATCATGTTTGTAAAACTATAACATTTGTAGTATTAATGTTGTGATTGTTTGTTTCTTTCTCTCTTTCAAATGATAGGAAACTATTCTCAAAGTGCAAGAGGATCATTGTCAAGATCCTAATGCAATTCCCCTTACACAAGAGGAGATTTCAAACTTGGTTTTTAAGAAGAAGTCCGGTATTGTAAAAGGACTTGGCATGAGACCATCTTCTTCTCTAGTAACTACCGCTTCATCTAATTCCTCGGTGGAGTATATCCAACGGCTAGAAAATGAGATAATTGAGCTCAAAGAGGCAAGAGCTAGGGACCAAGAGGAGCGAGTTAGGGAGCGAGCTAGGGAGCAAGAGGCACGAGCTAAGGAGCAAGAGGCACGAGCTAAGCAAGAAGAGGTCCAACAGAATATTCTTAACTTTTTGAGGAGTAAGGGTTATGATGATGCTCTTACCTATGTGGGTGGTTCATCTTCAAGTTAAAACACTTATTGGTTAGTACTTTATATTACATTTGAAAATCTATATTTGCTTTCTACAACTTATAAATTAGGAGTTATGATTTTAATTCATTAGTGTGGCTACTCTTAATGCATTGTTAGAAATGTTTCTTATAACATAGTTTATGTTTTTACTTTATGATTTTAATGTAGTATTGTTTTTATATTTGTGCAGATTTCTTATTGGTGGCTTTTAGGAGATTTACTTTTGGCATTACTTGAAGACATATGAGGACATCTTTCATTAGTTCTAATTATATTATGCTACACTTTTTGTATTGTTATAAAACATCTTGAGTTATTGTATGTATTGCAAACTTTTATTGTATGGAAGTTGTTTGAATTGGATGCTTCTTTTATTTTTTACTTGTGGAATGTATAGATCTTTTTTATAAATGTGTTTTTTAAATTTGAGGTTTTAATAATGTAATGACAGGTTACAGGTTAATATCAAAGCTAGGAAAAAAATAAAAATAGAAAATAAGTTTTAGCGACGAATTTTTTCGTCACAATTATTGCAACAAAAAATTGTTTTAGTGACGAAATATTTTCGTCGCTAAATGTAGCAAAATTTTGTAAGAAATGGCTTTAGTGACGAAAATTTTCGTCACTATATGTCCTTGAATTTTCTTAAAAATAGTTTTAGTGACGAATTTTTTCGTCGCTATATGTACCCGAAAATAGTTTTAGTGACGAAATTATTCGTCACTAAATATGATTTAATAAACTGAAGTGTTTTTAGTGACGAAATCTTTTCGTCACTGAATAGTGTTTTTAGCGAGGAAAACATTTAGCGACGAAATATTTTCGTCGCTAAAAGTTTTTTCTTTTTAAAAAAAATCAGACTTTTAGTGACGAAAATTTTCGTCGCTAGGACTTTCAGCGATGGGGTTTCAGCGACGAAATGAGTTTCGTCACTAAAAGTCCGATTTCGTCGCTAAAGGTTCTTAGTGACGAAAAACTGGATTTTTAGTGACGAATTTTTTCCTCACTAAAAATACATTTTGTTGTAGTGTCTGATACTAGTTTGCACAGTCCTAATGGCAAAAGCTCCACCACCAATTTTGGTTGTGGTGCTCATTGGTGCCACCCAGTAGATCTGTGGATTTTGACGTGGTGCAGTTGTTTGGGTGTGGTTATTTTGTAGATCTATGGATTTAGTTTTTAATTTTTAGATCTCTGCATTTGATGTGGTGATTTGTGGGAGGAGATGGAGAGACATAGAGAAGAGAAGAAGATGAGAGACAAAAGAGGGAGGCAGCAAAAGAGAGGAGAAAAAGTGTGACAAGCATGATAAGGAGAGATAAGATTAATAATAAAAAAAAAAAAATTTTTATGGCATTTGTGAACAACACCATTTCAAATTTGGAACGATACTATTTATCCATGCCAAATTGTTTGGTATTTAGAACACCTCATGTGAGAGGTTTTTGGATATTGGTGTGCAAAATGCCACATATTTAGCATTTGCCACAAATGATGAAAATGCTCTAAGGCATACAGAGAATAGGAACATAGTATCGTAATTTAATCACAAAGAGGGGACAAGCCCAAAAAAGGGATTTTGCACTTATATTTCACCTATAAAAGTGAGAATTTTTAGTGATAACAAAGAGGGAGTCTTAAAAGTCATAAGTTTCGAATAGGGAGTCGCGCCCTAAAGAATTGCTTTTAATCTAGAAGAGGGAATTGCACAACCTAGTCAATGGATGAAAAATGTTGATCACTAGCAGTGACGCCCATGGTTAAAGTTGATTTATTTGAACTCAAATAATTGTGATTTAATTGTTCAAAAATAAATTTCTAACTATCACTTATAGGTTATTGACAATGAGATTTGTAATCCCTTCCTATTAACATTGTGTTCCGATATGCATGATTTCCAAAGTATGGTATATTACCATCGCACTACCTAAGAGGTCATGTAAGAGGTCACATGGACTCAACTAAAAAATAAAAAACTAAAATAAAAAGACCTAAGTCCATGTAAACCAATTAAAACTATACATACATACATACATACATACATACATACATACATACATACATATATATATATATATATATTGTTTTTTCAATACAAGGAAATGCAATAGAATGTTCTGAGAATTATTATCATCATCGGAACAAACATATCATGAGTTTTAGGGTCTAATATTGGAAGTGTTGGCAAATTTGAGTCAAAATGCATTTTTTTATGTAATTGAGTTTTTAGTTTTTGATAAACTAATCGATAACTTGTGCAATGCACGGAATAGTTTAATAAAATTACATATATGATTAGAAAATGAATTTAAAAAAAAACAAAAAAATTCTTAATCTATTTAAATTAAACTGCATATTAAAAGGATATTATTCTTAGTAATACCATGCTTTACAAATCTCTCAACAAAATTCACAAAATATATTACATACATTTACGCAATCAAATTTATAAAATCAAATGAGGCTAAATAAAATCTTCAAATAGTCAAGATGACTGCTATAACTACATACACTATTCGGAAAGGAACTTACCTGTTCCAAATGAAAAGAATGATACAAATATAAATATGAACCAAAAGAGGAGGTGTAGGTCATAAGAATAAAAAGATTCAGAATAATCAGAAAGAACTATTAAAATATATAAAATATTTCAGTTATAAACAATTATAAGTATGTAGTTATAGCAGTATAAAAAAACTATAAATTCTAATATTACAATTTAAATCTGCCGATATCAACCAATTTGCAAACTCTAACACATAAACTCTAATAGTAGTATAAAATCAAGTTAACGTAAAAATTATATATATAAAAGCACTTAGTCAATTCCTTTATGCTCCTTTGATGCTTTTGGTGTAGTTTACTTGTGACAATTGCAAAGCATTTGGCTATTTCCTTACTTTTTTAGAGCAGTAAAAGTTATGGGAGAAGTATATGAAGAATTTATAGCTGAGGTTTTTGCTACTTCTATCTGCTGATTGTTGATGAATTTGTCAGTCTTTTGTTTTCCTAGAAATTTTTTGTTTCTTGTTTGCCAAATGTTCAGCAAAAAATATGCAAAATACATTCATACACTCAACTATCTAATTTTTCATAACTAACATAGCACACATTGCAGAAGGGGAACAAATTTTGTTCCCGGCTAATGAAGATTGATATCATACCGTGCAGATCTCTTTTATTTATTTTTAAAAAAAAACAAAAAAAAACTATACCATCTGCCGAGAGTTTAAACTAAAAATTATGTGTGATTTATTCAAAGCTGGCAAAAAACAGAGAATTCTGCAAATATTAAAAACTTAAATGATAGACAACACCAACCAAATTTTAAAAACAGGTACAGGGAAACAAAACACAATTAGTGAAAACAGAAAATGCTCTATACCATAGACTTTTTTTGGAAACCAGTTTGAATTTCAAATCAATAATTACGGAAGCATCAGTATGTAAATTTTCAATTTTTATTTGCTTTTATATGTCTTTAGTACCAACTTGCATCAGTATGTACAATGTAACTTTTCAATTTTCCTTTGTTTTTATATGTCTTCAGTACCAACCTTTATGACTCTTTTACAATTTTTTTGGAATGTGTAATTCACTTCCTCTTAATTTTAAACACACAACTATTGGGTCTCAATTACATACCGATGGATCACAAATATTAATGCAGGAATTTGAAATCACTTTAGAAACATCATGTAGTAACATTGAATGCAATTACTCATTACTTAAAATTCAAAAAAAAAAAATCTTATTTGAACATGATAAGTTACAATTCAAATTGAGTCCCATGAGTTCTTTTAATGTAAAGTGAAAACTACAATATTTGGAAATTGGATGTACATAGAAATACCATTGACCCTATCTGAAAAAAAAAATTCAGAAATTTATTTCAGGGGCAAACGGGGAAAAAAAAAATCTAACAAAAAAAGTGCCAAGTAGGAAAAAAATTCTAACCAAAAAACAAAAATTGACAAACCAAACCCATGAAATTGGAAAATTTTAATTGTAAATTAGAATACCTTTAACCTTTATTCAATTTGTTAGGATGTGTGCCCTTAAATCATATTATATGATGCTATGTATGACATTTTGTATGACTTAATGTGGTATTTAATAAAGTTGTTTTGCTATTATCTAAAATAATGGTAATATGAATATTGAGACAGTATCATATAATTCATGAGATGCATAGTATGTGATTTATGTGAAAAGTCACAGAAGATATAAATCACAAGTTCTTTGTAAACTCAGAATTTTAGTTCGTAGTCGGTGATGAAATTAGGCATTTAATCTGCGAAGACTATAACATATCAACTAAAATGATTTGTCTTGATCATGAAAATGAAGATTTCTAGTTGATATGTTGATATGTTTTAAGAGTTAAAACATATTGAACTAGTCCGATGTAAGATTTATTATTCTCCTAACGACTGTCAAATGAATAAAAAACTCACGACTTATATTTGCATGAACTCTTAATCCTGAGAGAATAATGAACTTGATCATGATGTGTAGGTTACTTTGATATATCAGGAGTGAGATCCAGAGTTACGGTCAAAACCTCAGTATGTTGGGTAACCACATTTAATGTTAATTGAGCATATATTCTCAAGATGGAATTCATAGTCTCTTAACAGAGATACAAAATATTCCCTTAAGATAAGTTTAATAGGTTTGTTATTCAATATGTTAGGCCTAACTACTTTAGTAAATAGTTACTAAAGTATATATTTATAAGATTGGATTTCATAAATATATGATGAATAACTTAAAGGATTAAACCGGGTACTCAATGATAAGATGTAGTAATTTACAAAGTAGCAGTCTACATTTATGACTTTGTGTTATTACGAATATTTTATGAAGGGATTGTATATATAATAAAGTCTTGGGATATAATTTATAGATAAGGCCTAAAGTGCAACTATATTTATATAGTGGTATTAAATATAATTAATGGTAACTTTGGACTTGTCAAGAGTTGACAAAAAAGCCCAAGACCCATTGGAGCTAGTGTCTTATTGGTCCCTTTTGGTCTCACTCCAAGCTACACACTTAAGCCTAATTGAAAAGCCCCAAAAGGTCAGCCCAATTAGATAATCGATTAGACATAAGGGGAAAAACATACAGAATTTTCTATAGAGAATTTTGGAAGAACACAATTGTGAAGTGGTGTATGTAAGTATTAGATACTTTGACATTCTCTCTTTGGAACTGATTGAGTGACCACACATCCTGGACGTTAGTGGAATTGGAGTGAAGATTGAAAGTGTTCCCATGCGATTTTGATCTTTAGTTTTGAAATTCACCGCTCCAAGGTATGCTCTCTTGTTCTTAAGTTCTGAAACTTAGGGTCCGTTTGGATAGAGCTTATTGTTGAAAACTGAAAACTGAAAACACTGTAGCAAAATAATTTTTAAATGTGTGAATAGTGCTGTGGGACCCATTTTTAATATTTTTTCTGAATAAAGTGCATGTGGGTCCCATGAACAATGCAGCTACAGTGCATGAACAGTAAATTTGGTCTCCCGCACAGTGAAATAACGTGCATGAACAGTGCCGGTTACTGTTCATGCACGTTGAAAAAAAAAAAAAAAACGCAGAATTTGAAAACGTGGCCGCAAAACGCACTATCCAAACTAAGCTTTATTTAGTACACGTTAACTTTTATGAATGAAGTAGATCCGTTATTTTTCCACTGCGCACACTCATATTTCCTTCAAATGGTATCAGAGAGGTCTTCATTTCGTATCTGTTTAACATGTTTATAGTTTTGGAATTATAGACAACAGTTTCATGTTGTTAGAAATTTGTTTTCTGCATGGTTCTTGAAATTATTGTTTGATAAAAACTGATTTTGATGTTATGATGTTTAATTTTTAGTTTAAGTATGTTAAATTGAACTTTAAGCATCAATAAAATTCAGTTTTGATATCAATTTCTGTTCATTATGATCGTATGCTGGTTGTTTTGTACATGAAAAAGTAGAAAAAATGTCTTAGAAAAATTCTGGAAAATGAAAAATTCTGGAAAATTCAAAATTCGCGACGCTCGATCGATTGAGGATCTGTCAAGAATCTATCGAGCTAACAGAAGATCTCTCGATCGATCGATCGAGGATCTGTCGAGAATTTATCGAGCTTCGTAGAACTTTTTCTCGATCGATCAAGAATCTGTCGAGGATCGATCAAGCAACCATAACTTTCCTCGATCGATCGAGGACTATGGATTCAGAATTTTTCCAAAGTGTTTTTACATATATTAAGAGCAAGGCTATGTGTAATTAGTTTATGCATGTTTTAAATTTAAAAACCTTTATTTTAAAACATCTAGTGGGAGAGAGATCCAAAGGTTGGATCTCACAGCCTTCATTGACGGTTTATAGTAGTGTGATTAAGCACCTCACCTTGGCGTATATGCCTTACTCCCTTGGGAGGGTGTTTAATTCATGGTACTATAGGTTAAACTTCTTAATGATGAATAATATGTGTTTTTATATTAAGAGCGACCACGCTACCGTGGAGTTACTTAATGACTCACATAGAATTTAGTCAATAGTGTACACTAGACTAAGTTTAATGTTAACCTCCCTTCGGAACTATGTCATTATTACTTAGAGGCTAAAGGAAAAACGTCATATTATTAGTGTTTGATAAGAGTTATCATGATAGCACTAATAATGAGAATAGTTCTCAATCAATCATAGTATTTAATGTTCACTCTATGCTGAGAAATATTGAATATGGGATTGGGTTGTCGTTGCATATATTATGTTATGGTTTTGTTAAGGTTACATATTATATGTTTATATGTTAAATTGATAATGTCCAATTTACTTATTAGATTCATGTTTATTATTTTCAGATTTGAACATGGCATCATTTAGCCCACTTGTTTCTATTCTTAATCAAAACAAACTGACTGGATCCAACTATGTTGACTGGAAAAGAAATTTGGACATTGTTTTAACTGCTGAAGAGCACAAATATGTGCTTACTCAATCATGTCCTAACTTTCTTTCATTAGATGCTCCTACTAAGGAAAAACAACGATATGATCGTTGGCAGAAATCTAATGAAATGGCCAAGTGTTATATCCTAACATCTATTTCAAATGTTCTACAGCATCAAATGCAGGATGTAGAACTTGCTTCGAACATTATGCATAGTTTAAAGGAAATGTTTGGTGAGCAAGGCCGTTCAGCAAGGCAAGAAACCATGAGGCAAATTTATAATACTAAAATGGCTGAAGGTAGTTCAGTGAGAGAGCATTATCTTACAATGATCTCTAATCTGAATATATTAGAGATTTTAGGTGCCGACATTGATGGAGAATCCCAAGTGGATATGATACTCCAGTCACTACCGGAATCATTCAAGGAATTCAGACTGAATTATAATATGAACAAAAAGGTTTATTCTTTGTCTGAATTAATGAATGAGTTAGTGGCGGCGAAAAGCATCCTTAGTACTTCTAGTGTAGAAGCCAATGTGGGTGAAGCTTTTACTTCTCAACCCAAGTCAAAAGGCAAGGGTAAGAAGAAGAAGAAAAAGGATTTCACTAAGTAAGAGGGTAAACAAATTGCCTTAGGGGTTGCCGATAAAGGAAAGAAGCTCAAAGGAAAGTGTTTCCATTATGGTGAGAAAGGACATTAAAAGAGAAATTGTCCAAAGTTTAAGGCTGCCAAGAACAAGGGTATGAAAACTTCCTTTCTTCTTGAAATATGTTTGGTACAAATCCCACGGATTCCTGGTGTGTGGATTCAGGTTGTACTAATCATATCTGCAATTCTTTGCAGGGGTTTCAAGAAACTAGAAAGCTGAATGAAAGGGGAAATGTTTTTCACTTTGGTTGATGGGAGCAGAATTCCGGTTGAAGTTGTTGGTGTTGTTAATTTGTGTTTTGAGTCTAGGATTTTAATATTGCAAGACTGTCTGTTTGTACCTAATGTTTGTAGGAATTTGATTTCTGCAACTTATTTGGGTAAACATGGGTATTGTATTATCCTAAAAAACAATGTTGTAATAAAGAAGGATAAAATGTTTATCTGTTCTGGCAATATTATGGATGATCTTTATATTTTAACTCCTGATAAGCATGAATTACATAATTTTGAATTAGATGATAACTCTCATATAAAATCATTAAAGAGAAAGTTTCTTTCTAGTGATGCATATCTTTGGCACTTGCGTTTAGGTCATATTAATTCAAATAGAATTCAAAGACTGATCAAAGATGGACTCTTAGAGCCCATGGACTTTAATGAATTTCCAGTTTGTAAATCTTGTTTAGATGGTAAAATAACCAAACAACCTTTTAATGCAAAAGGTAGAAGAGCCCAAGAGTTGCTTGAATTAGTTCATACAGATGTATGTGGTCCTATGTCAACCCAAGCGAAAGGAGGTTATGAGTATTTCATCACTTTCACAGATGATTACTCAAGATATGGTTATGTGTACCTAATGAGACGGAAGTCCGAAGCCTTTGAAAAATTCAAAGAGTTTAGGGCTGAAGTTGAGAATCAATTAGGCAAACGCATAAAGGTCATTCGATATGATCGAGGTGGCGAATACCTTCTTGGGGATTTCAAAGATTACCTAATTCAGAATGGGATTATATCCCAATTGACTGCACCTGGAACTCCTCAACAAAATGGTGTAGCGGAAAGGAATAGGACTCTTTTGGAAATGGTTAGGTCCATGATGAGTTATTCAACTTTACCAATTTCTTTTTGGGGGTATGCCTTAGATACATCAATACATCTTTTGAATTTAGTTCCATCAAAATCTGTTCCCAAAACACCCATGAAATTGTGGAGTGGGCGTAAGCCTAGTATGAGGTATCTCCACATTTGGGGTTGTCCAGCACATGTGCTAAAGGGGAAGTTTGATAAGTTGGAACCAAAATCAAAAGTATGTTTGCTTGTGGGTTATCCAAAAGAAACTAGGGGTTATTTATTCTATAGTCGAAATGATAACAAAGTTTTTGTTAGTACAAATGCTAAAGTTTTGGAAAATGACTATATAAATAATTTTACTCCTAGAAGTAGAGTTGTATTGGCTGAAATGAATGAATCTATAAATCAAAAACCGTTGGATAAAACTAGGGATGATGTGGTTGTATTAGATACACCACAAGATACTACTCATGAGATGTCTAGTACATAAGTGCCTCGTCGTAGTGGGAGAATTGTTCGGCCTCCTGTGAGATTCATAGGTTTGGGAGAAACTTATAAAGCTATCTCAGAAGAGGCTGAATCGGATCCCTACACTTATGATGAAGCAATGAATGATATAAATGCACATCATTGGGTCCAAACTATGAAATCTGAATTAGATTCCATGTATTCCAATCAAGTTTGGGATCTTGTAGAGGCCCCTAACGACATTAAACCTATTGGTTGCAAATGGGTTTACAAGAGGAAGAGAGGGACAGATGGAAAGGTTGAAACCTTTAAAGGAAGACTAGTGGCGAAAGGGTATACACAAAAAGAAGGCAATAATTATGATGAAACTTTTTCGCCAGTAGCCATGCTTAAGTCTATCAGAATTCTCTTATCCATTGCTGCTCATTATGATTATGAGATTTGGCAAATGGATGTCAAAACTGCATTTTTTAATGGCAATTTTGAAGAAGAAATCTATATGTTGCAACCAGAAGGTTTCATAGCAAAGAACCAAAAGCATATGGTATGCAAGTTGAAAAGGTTCATTTATGGACTTAAGCAAGCATCTAGGTCATGGAACATCAGATTTGATCAGGCAATCAAATCATTTGGTTTTGAACAAAATCTTGATGAACCATGTGTGTACAAAAGACATCAAGACAAAGTAGTAATGTTTCTAGTATTTTATGTTGATGACATTCTACTCATTGGAAATGATGTAAGAGTAATGTCATCGGTTAAAGTTTGGTTGTCAAGCCAATTTGATATGAAGGACTTGGGCGAAGCTAATTATATTCTAGGAATCAAGCTTTGTCAAGATAGGATGTTAGACTTGTCACAAGCTGGATATATAGATAAGGTTCTAAAACGGTTTAGCATGCACAACTCCAAGAAATGATTACTCCCTTTTAGACATGGAGTTCCTTTGTCTGATGACCGAAGGCCTAAGACTCAAGAGGAAGAACTTATGATGAGACAAATTCCTTATGCTTTTGCAGTGGGAAGTCTCATGTATGTCATGCTTTGTACTAGGCCGGACATTTGTTATTCAATTGGTATGGTCAACCGATATCAATCAAATCTAAGACCTAAACATTGGCAAGTTGTAAAGCATATTCTCAAGTATCTACGGAGAACGAGAGATTATATGTTTGTTTACCGTTGTGAGGATTTAATTCCCATTGGCTATACAGATTCAGATTTTCAGTCGGATTTAGATCTCAGAAAATCCACGTCGGGATGTGTTTCCACCTTGGGAGGTGAAGCCATAAGTTGGAGGAGTGTTAAACAATCTTGTATTGTGGACTCCACCATGGAAGCCGAGTATGTTGCTGCTTGTGAAGCAACAAAGGAGGCTATTTGGCTCAAGAAATTTCTTTCTAATCTTGGTGTTATGAGAATTGAGCAAGTTCATATTACATTGTTCTGCAACAATAGTGGAGCAGTTGCACAATCCAAGGATCCAAGGAATCACAAGAAAGGAAAGCACATAGAGAGAAAGTATCACATCATTCGAGATAATGTTGCTCGTGGAGATGTGGTAGTAGCAAAGATTGATGGTGCAAAGAATCTAACGGATCCCTTTACCAAAACCTTGCCCCAAAGGACTTTCGAGTCACATTTGGAGAAGATGTGAGTTAGATTAGTGCACAATAGTCTTTAGTGCAAGTGGGAGATTGTTAGGATGTGTGCCCTTAAATCCTATTGTATGATGCTATGTATTTTATTATGTATGACTTAATGTTGTGTTTAATAAAGTTGTTTTGCTATTATCTAAAATAATAGTAACATGAATATTGAGACATTATCATATAATCCATGAGATGCATAGTATGTGATTTATGTGAAAAGTCACAGAAGATATAAATCACAAGTTCTTTGTAAACTCAGAATTTTAGTTCATAGTCGGTGATGAAATTAGGCATTTTATCTGCGAAGACTATAATATATCAACTAAGATGATTTGTCTTGATCATGGAAATGGAGATTTCTAGTTGATATGTTGACATGTTTTACGAGTTAAAACATATTGAACTGGACCGGTGTGAAATTTATTATTCTCCTAACGACTGTTAAATGAATAATAAACTCACGACTTATATTTGCATGAACTCTTAATCCTGAGAGAATAATGGACTTAATCATGAAGTGTAGGTTGCTTTGATATATCAGGAGTGAGATCTAGAGTTACGGTCAAAACCTCAGTATGTTGGGCAACCACATTTAATGTTGATAGAACATATATTCTCAAGATGGAATTCATAATCTCTTAACGGAGATACAAAATATTCCCTTGAGATAAGTTTAATAGGTTTGTTATTCAGAATGTTAGGCTTAACTACTTTAGTAAATAGTTACTAGAGTATATATTTATGAGATTGGATTTCATAAATATATAATGAATAACTTAAAGGATTAAACCGGATACTCAAAAATAAGATGTAGTAATTTACAAAGTGATAGTCTACATTTATGATTTTGTGTTACTACGAATATTTTATGAAGATGTTGCATGTATAATAGAGTCTTATGATATAATTTATAGATAAATCCTAGAGTGCAACTATATTTATATAGTGGTATTAAATATAATTAATGGTAACTTTGAACTTGTCAAGAGTTGACAGAAAAGCCCAAGGCTCATTGGAGCTAGTGTCTTATTGGTTCCTTTTAGTCCCACTCCAA